>JBAMIG010000016.1:1720922-1743510 GCA_037177335.1 Kiunga ballochi | reverse complement strand
CTCCTTTTGCATGAAGTACTGCATCAATGCGGCGTGGCTTTTTCATAATATTCTAATTTCCTGAGATGTACCTGTAATCCAAGTTGGAGATAGCTTAGCTTACTTAGGTCTTGCTAGGTATTTAACTAACCACAGTCAGTTAGCCAAGGTAACTTGTAAATGGTTTGACAATTGAAATGTTTTGTTTTTTTGTTTTTTTTAGCATGTCACCAGATGAAACCCAAATACCAGTTGTGGTGCACAAATCAGTTGAAGAACACAGCCCCTAGATTTATTATGTCACATGTGTGCAGTCCTTACTCGGGTATATATGTGTAGGTGCAATCTGTGTGGAGGTGGTGGTATAGTGGAGGGCTGCATCTGCAGAAATAAGGAATGTCAATAAGCCTTGAAGCAGGAGCATGACTATTATAAACATCATTTAGCTTTATCACTTTGATAAATGGCTCTTATTATCACAAGCTTTTTGCTGCAACCACTTGAAGTTTGTATAGTTATTCATGTGCTGGTGGAAAGATAGTGTAGAGAAAAGAATCCACTAAAGCAGTGAATTCCACAGCTGCTCTCACAACTCTGATTCTCTTTTCTGTAAAATTACTGATGGAAATCAGACAGATCTCTGACTGTAGGAACAAAGAGAGCCTGATTGTTTTACAGATATTTTTGTTGTATATTATAATTTGATTGTGGGCGTTTTGTCGTAAGTGATGGTGTAAACGTTTAACAGAATTCTCCAATAATAATTTTTGCATCTGGCATACCTGTTGTGTAATGAACAGTAGAAAATGTTAGAGATTTTAAATGCTGAAGGTTTTCATGCAGATATTAATGGAGAGAGAATTATGTTAAATTGTTTCTCTAATGCACATACATGTAGAAAGTTGCATATCTATTAGAGGCCTTTACAGAGGCGGCAGACTATCTATGGGTGTTAAGATGTTTAAAGTCTTCTGTATGATGTCAAAATATTCTTATAGGGGCGACCTTAAATTTCTGTTTGGAATAATAACTGTCCAGTAAGAAAAAGCTTTCAGTTTAAAATGGTTAAAATAGTTGAATAGGTAATCCAGCAATCTGATGAGAGAAGGTCTTGGCATAAATAACAACTCTAACATAAGTAATGGTTGAGTAAAATACTTACAACTTGTCATACAGACATGCTTTATGACAAGATGAGACGGTACTATTTCTATTTATCATAAATATCAGCAGATCTCCTTTCCTCTTTAGTGGCTGCTCTTAAAGGGGACATATCATGCAAAATCGACTTTTTGTTTTTTTGCCCTTAAATACTTGTTTTTGTGCACGTCTACGTGTTTAGGAATGCACAAATTTTCCATTTTTTTCCCTCCTGATGCTGCCACGTATACATCTTTTTATATTCTTTGTGGTCATATTTTTTCAGTCTGTTTAATTTTCTCTATCCTCTACATTTTTGTTTTTATCTATTACGTCACAGTATTTGCTGTATGTCTGCCAAATAAGGTCGTGGACTTCCAGGTTATCAAATTTGTGAATCCGATAAGTTGACATTTATAGTAAACTTACCAATAAAATGTTTCTCTGCAGGGAGGTTAGCGTATCGCTGCCATCGAGCTACAAACATGGCGGAACAGGGTAGAGTTAAACTTCCTGTGATCTGGAGGGGGGCGGGGCTTAACATGCCTCATTCACATTTAAAGAGACGGCATCAAAACGAGTCGCTCTGAAGACGCTCCTCAGAACAGGGTTATAAGGTGTGTGTGGAGCGAGAATAAGCAGGAATTCAGACCAAAGCATTGTGGTTCTACTTTATACACACAATAAATTCATGATTCACATGTTAAAAGGAAGGATTTAAAAGCATCATATATCTCCTTTAAGATGCCTTTGGGCCAAGTATTTGTTTGTCTCCACTTATTCCTTGTCATTCCCTGAAAAAAATATAAAAAGTCAAAAATTCCTATAAAACATTTAGTAAATATAATTTATTATTAAAAATAAATTCTATCCTGTCTAATTTTTCAGAAACAAAGCTCTACAGCTAAAATGCTAATGATGATCTAAATTGTAGACCTTGTCTTTGTTTGGCAAGCTTTAACAATCACTGTGTACTAGCAGGATTTAAGTTACTTTCATCTTCCCGTTTGTCTGAAACAAGCCTCTCATTCTGCTGTCAGACTATGATTTTGTATGTTTACATGCTGATAAGGACGGGGAATGAGACTTGGGGTGCTGCACAAATGTTTGTCTTTGCAGAATGATTGTAATTGGGTGCAAGTGTTAGTAAGATTGAAAATCCTGCTGAGCAGTGAGCTAAACACTGAGGACTGCTGGTACAACATTCTTCATCAGCTGTCAAGAAATTCTGGAAATAAGTAATTATAAAGACAGTTTATTTTTTAACATCATAAAAATATACCCAGTTTATCTGAATCTCATTGCTTGCAGTTTCCAGTACATGAAGTGTGAGTTAATTGGATTAAGTTTGCATGAGTTTGCATTTACAATACAGATTTTTATCCAGTGAATCAATGCAGGTATTCTTCCTACAGGTTTAGACTTCAGTCTAAATATGGATAGAAGCTAGTTTAGGTGGAGTTAGGTGATGAATAAAAGTCATTTGCATAAAAAAATCTTATTGATTTAGATGGAAAATATATAGATTTTATGCTGTTACATAATGAAGCTGTAAAACTTCACTGGTCTTAATGTAGAGGACCCTAAGATACCAGATTTAAACAAGACATTGTGGTATTTATGACTCTGAGATAACAGGTCCATAGCAGAGGAAGTCTTCACCGAAAGAAGCATTTTGGAATTTATCTGACCAGAAGAACTTTTCGTCCCATTTCAAACCTATCATTGGAAAATTATTGACCTGTGAACTCTTGAACTGAACTATATTGTCTTTAAACCATGCACCCTGGAAAACTCTTTACCAGGTTTACTCTTTACTTTACGAAAATGTGAGTTTTATTTTTTCCACAACCTCAGTTCTTTACTCCCCACGCAAGAAACCTCAGAGATGTTTTATAGACTTTGATCTTGATCCTCTTCCTGATCGTCATGACTCTGCATTGACGAGCCGATGAGAGGTTGAAAGCTAGATCTTGCTAATAAACCTCCATGACGGACATCTCTACCAGACCCTTCTGAGCAGCAGACTGGATTATCCACCATTTTCAGTGACAAAGTCCAGTCCACAAGTCGTAGCATCAACAGAATCATCGGTTTTGAACAGAACCCCTCATTATCAAAGACCCATTCTCTCTCGGTGATGATGGTGGCAAGCCATAATCTTGTTTCCATAACAGGCCTTAGTCTTTACTGATGATCAAATTCAGTCAAACAGATCCAAACCATTTTCCTCATGCATTAATAATAAACGTCAGTTTATTTATGATTAATTCTCCATACAGTTGCATTCAGTTTCATCATCATATTTATACATTTTTTGGTTATGTTTGTCTTGTTTTACCTTTATTTTTCTTTATCTTAGTTAATATAATGTCTTATTTCATGCGCACCTGTAGATTGGATAAGTATATAATTTAGATTTAGATGAGTACATACAATTTCTAATTATATTAGCAATCAATCCTAATATCCTGATGTTGACAAATATCATAAACATGTAATACAATCATGTTATTTTCAAATAACATAATAATAATAATAACAATAGTAATAATAAATATTAATGAGAGAAAAAAAATTTTCATTGCTGAAAAATCAAGAAAAAAGTCTGCTTGCCTACGGTGAAGTGTATTTTTTCCATTTAGACTTTCTGTAGTCAGTCTATTGGAGGAAGTTTAGATGTTTTTTATGTCCAGAAATGCAAGAATTGTAGTCCATTTGTAAATGAGCACAGATAAACAGTTGTTGTAGTTTTATTCCCTTTGGTGCAATCGCACATGCCAACCGTTAGCCTACCAATCGTATTTTCCATTGATGGTGGGCTTAAATCATAGCAATTTATTCATTTTGATGTGTAGTTTCTTGAGTTTACACAGACAATAAAGGTATTTTCAGTATGATGTATTTTATGTATATTTTATTAGTTTTACAGCTTTACTAATTAAATGTTTCAAAGCCAGTTCAGCTTCTGATCTTATTGTAGAACTAAACTATCATTATTAGCCACGTTGCCTGTATGTGTATTCTGAGTTTTGTTTAGACGTGAAGCACAGACGGTGAAATGACAGTGGGTGAGATGGAAACGGGAGCAGACTCGCTGCTCTACAGGCAGATCATTTGCAACTGATGTTGATTTGGAAAGTCGTGTTCCTTTTCACAGTGTTTTTTTCCTTATTTTCTCATATGTATACACGCTGTAAGTTGACATAGCAGCATGAATGTCGAATCCAGCGAAACTGCATCCTGTGAGCCTTAGTTGTTGAAAGTGTGTCTAGTCTTTGCTTGGTCTTTCATCTTTGGAAGTAAAAAAAGAGAAAAAAAAGCTACTTTGCAGTGGAAATTGGCTTTTTGCAGACAGATTTGTAAATTATAATCAGACACAGTGGAATGGGAACTAGTTAGCTTGCCACAGTCTGCCAGCCCACCGACTGAATACTGTCACCATCATGAATATTTTAAATCCCCAAATATTGAAGAAGGCAGTCGACAATCAGCTCCGTAGAAACCAGCGCATAATCACGCACAAACCACTGCATGTTCTGTTTTGGGAGTAGGATGCTTCACCAAATGAATATGAAAGAAGAATGTGCAGATGTTGTGTGTGTTCATGTGTGATCCAATTAGTCCAGAACAAAAAGCAGGGAGCTTCAGACATGGAGAGTAAAGTGACACAAACCCTGTTAGTACACACAGTGCGACTTCCCAAGCACTAAAAAGATCTTTAGTTGGAAACATTGCCAGCCTCTTACCCCTGCAGGTGGGTTTTTCCTCAAGTTTCTAATGAAGACATCAGCTTTAAAGGCACTTCTGATAGGACTCAGATTTTACTTTCTGGATTTATTAGTTTAAAATGAGCATAGAACATGGTTTAAAAGAGTTTTGCCACTTTACTGCACATCACTGGTGGATTGGAGAGAATCCTCAGCAGCAAGCACAGACATATTTCTTCCCTGTTTGAATGTATGCAAGTACCTGACAACACAAATTGCAAATATTTCTGCACCAGTTCTATGCATCTAAATGTAAATGACTTTCTTAAATAGTCAAAACTAAAATTGCTCTCAACTGTAGTAACCTGACAGACTCATAAAGGACCAGTAACAACATAAGAGGTTAAGTTATATTGTTAATTTGAGAACCGTCCAGGTGAACAGGAAGTTGTAAATTTAAAGTTGTGAAACAGAACCTAAAAAGTTCAAAAGAGTTGCAACACTAAGCGTCTAAACAAAGCATTGGTGTCAGAATCTGTGTTAAGGGCCAACAGAATGAGAAAATTGATGAATGGCATACAACACGGGTAATGAACTGTTGTGGAGTAAAGCCAGAATGAGGAGAAAGTGATCCCCGAGGTACAATCTGTTCCTGAATCCTCAGGGAGCATCCATGGCTGGCAGTCCAAGCAGACATGAAACAGTGAGCTGCATTCACAATCCAGTATTCTGGTATAAGACGGGCAGGTCCAGTAGCAAAAAGTCATCCAGCAAAACAGGTGCACTCATTGCGGTCCTACGATTGTCGCAGTTCAGCAGGTTTTCCAAGCATTCCCACATCTGAATCAAATGAAATGCATCTAACAACCCATCGGGTTCTGCACAAAGACTTGTTCATACCAGTCCGCTGTGTTGGTGCGAGGTATGGGAATCCAGCTGGATTGCAGCTCTTGTAGGACTGCATTGAATACTCCTGAACTGGGGTGATGCTGCAACCTATAACGAGAAAAGAAACTGGGTGATCAGAAGCTGTTTTACAGCATGAACACCCATTTCCTTAAAGATATACAAGCTGTTCTGTACTAAATGAGCTGCATAAATTCAATCATTTGTTTTCCATGTTTTGTTTTCTACTTCAGGGTTTACAGGCTTCCCTATTTGAAAGAGCATTTTTGTATTTTAAGCCATCATTTTGATTTGTTATGAAACGTATTATTGGTCATGCACTAATACCAACTGACTTATTGGAATATTTGACATTAATAGGATTAAAGAATGTTTGGGAATATTTGAATGGAAAGCCACAAATCTTTAGTCACTCATTTCTGGAAAGTCCTGCTGGAATAAGCTCGGCCACTTTACACAATGGATTTATTTGATCTGTTGACACATTGTCAGAACTTACTTTTGCACTTTAAACTAGCATGTAGGTTAAACATATATCGCTGACAGGTCGCTACGAGATGTTTTAGACACAGTGGATTAGTGGTGTTTTTTTTTTTATCCCATTTTTTTAAGGGCTTCTTTTTGCAGCAGTAATTGATATTGATGCCCTCTGCAGGAAGTGCTCCTAAATCACAGCCTAAAAGTGGTGTGAGTAATGTGTGAGTAAGTGCTCGCTGTCTGTAATAATGTGTTGTTGCCCTGTGCCCTGCTGTGGAGCCCTGACAGGCCTGATGGATGAAGTGGTCTTGATGTGCCCTCCTGCAATCACCAATGTGGTTTCAATCAATAATCCATCTGATCACTCCCAACAGTGGAAGAATTCCATTTGGTTAGTAATGAACTTAAGTACTATTAGCATTTACTTGTCTCTGATGTTTAAAAGTTAAACTTAACTTATTTTTATTTTTTTCAATTTCCTTTTTAAATAAGTTGGCACATGTTTAATTTTTGTGCACAAAAATGCTGATCTTGTTTCCCTGAGCTTACCATGGACTACATTTCCTCCAAACTCGCCCTGAAGACGAATGGGAGGGACGCATGTGCTTCTTACTGACCCATTTCACCACATAAGTTTCATATGGTGTGTGAAGTTCTTCCTAAAGGTCCTATATTATGCTATATTTGCCTTTTCACAGTGTGTCCTATGCACATTTATAATAGGATGCATTTTGCATCGTACTATAGTTTTGTCTTGCCACTCATCTCTTGCTGTGAGGTCTCTTACCCAGAACTGGGAACGGCTTGCTATGGCTAGCTCTCTGTTCCTCTCGCTCATCAGCCCCGCCTGCAGAAACCCTCATGATTCCACGCTCACCTCGTGACATCGCCTCAGACAGAGCGCCTCTTCTCCGCCTACCCTGTGACGTAGTTCAGAGTAGTGGTGTAAACAGCAGCCGAGGCGTGCTCACGTGCACCGGTACACAGTGATACATAGAAATAAAGATGTTATCCATCAGGGCAGTCCGTCGTGCTGAACCGTATGTCCTGGGTCCAGAATCCAACCCAGAGTTTGAGGTGCACAAAGCAGAAGCACCCCGGAGGCCAAAGCAAGACGTTTGCTGGTTTTACCACTAGAAGGCCTGCCCAATTCATGTTTCCCAGCAAGACCCCCTCCCTCAGGTGGTGCCAAGCTCAACGGTGGTGTCGGGCGTTTGCTTTGCTCGAGCCAAACCTTCTTTTCACAGATATAAACCTGCAAAACGCATGTATGAAAAATAACATTTCTCTGGGGATTGTTTTAAGGTACAAATAACACAAAAAGCTCTGAACAGTCCTTTTTGTATAATATAGGCCCTTTAAATATACCACTCCCCTTTGGATCTATCCTGCAAGTGAATGGGAGAGCTAATTAATTTGTCTGATGTGTTTCTGATTAACTTATTTTCAGTTTGGCACTGCCATAAGCAGCGCATAATTTGGGGGAATTAAAAAATGGAGCTGGAGTCTCTCTAGCAGATTGAGCTCATCTGGCATATTGATCAAACTGTCAATCAGGCACTTTGTTTTTCAACAACTAGTTGTTGAATTGCACAGAAAGACGTGGATGTGATGAAATGCACTAAATGCTCTAGTCTTTATTTTTATCTGTCAGTTGAGACTTTGAGTTTATCTTGTGATCTGGTTAAACCGAATCCCTGCAAACATCAACCTTTTCTTACTTTTTGCATTTTGTTTTATGTTCAAATTTGATCTTTTAGAATAATAAACTACACGGTAGGTTATGGTCTAATCCAGTGGTCCTCAACCCCGCTCCTCCAGTTTACTATCTTGCAGGTATTATATTGCTCTGCTGCAACACATCTGATTCAAATTAAATGGACCCTTGACGACCTCGGCACAAGTCTGCCTTTGTGGTTAATTTGAGTCAGGTGGGCTGACAGGAAAACGTGGGAATCGTGCAGGACAGTGGGCCTTGAGGATTGCAGTTGAATATTGGTCTAATGTTTAGAGCTCAGCTTCATTTTTCTTTACTGAATTTTCTGTCAGATTCCGCGAGGTGTGTGTGTGTGTGTGTGTGTGAGAGATCTACAGCTTGGATAATAATCACTTCCTGTTCATTCCAACCTGACTGCATGTAAAGCTTTATGCAGCAAAACGGCACGCCCATATCTATTAAAAAAAAATTATTTGACCTAAACTTAAAGATAAAGAGTTGGGATCAGGGTCTGGAAACATTTGCTTCAATGATTAGTATGTAATTTGATCAGCTCCAACCACAAGGCCTGTCCTTGTAAAGGTCCCGGCTAACCTCTGCTTAATTGTATTAGTTTAGTTGAGGAGTTGATAGAATTAGTGTCATGGCATTTTATTCATTTTATTCATTTATTTTTGTTTTGTATGCATCCTTCTAAAGTACTGGATAGTTTCTCTTTATTTATTCTAATACCAAAATTTCATATACGTATCCAAAGAACATTAAATATTCAAAATCACAATGTAGACTCAACAATATTCATGTTTTATAAACTCATCATGATCCTGTTTGATAATGTTGGATAAAGGAAGGTCATATTTTTCTCATTTGTACTTACAGACCGCCTCATCAGTCATGTGAAACACCCTGGATGAGGTGTGGTGAGTTAGTCCAAATCAAAGGCAATGCTCTTACACTAATAGGCTGAGGTTAATTAAATCACCTCTTTGCCAGCCCTCAGGTGCTAATCTGTTCTTAATTGAATGGATTGCCTCAAAGTCTGAGAAATGCGCCCCCCGAGCTCTGAATTAAACAATCTTTTGTAATTGTTGCTGGGTTTAGCAAAGAAATTAAACTGCATAGCCTGGTGGGCATCAGTATGCAGAGAAAATGTTATGAGATCTAATAATATTTGACTTGTTGAGGTGTGTGTGTGTGTGTGTGTATAGTGAGGATAGAAGCAGGGTGGTGGGGTAAAAATGAGAAGGGTTTAGTTCATGTCATTTGCTTTGTATGGTTGGCTCATGTGGACCGTAAGAACGAGGAGAAAAGACGGATGTTTGTTTTTCTGAGACTCCTGTTTGTGTGGCAGATAAGTCAGCATAGAGAGGCAGACGGAAGAGTGGCAGAAAGCAGACCGAGGTGTTCAGATGAGAGGAGACGGGGAAGGAAAACGGAGACTGACAAGCAAGCATCCAGCGAGAAAGAGGCAGGCAGACTAAGCAGCGGTTTGACAGTCTGGAGCTGTGGGCCCATCTCTGTACATCAGGCTCTGCTGGTGAAGATGAGCAGCTCCTTCTCTCTGCTCTCAACTCAGTGTCAAAACTCAGAAATAGCAGGACAGAGAGAGACGAGTGAGCTGCTGTTTCATCCCACCTACAAACGAATAAAAAAAAAGGATGTTGGCTCAAAATAAGTCTTTTATACCCACACTTTCTGTAGCAAAACAAACGTCAGCAATGGAAACATTCGGCTGTGTTTACAGTAAGACCCGAAGCCTCAGTAGTAAAGGAAGGCTTGCTCAGCAGTCATCCCATCCACATACTGAACAGTCTGACTCACCCTGCTGCTGGGAGCCAAGCTGGTTCCAATCACACTGCACCACAGTAGGTGACTCCTTTTATAGAAATTTATCACAGCTTTATGGTTCATCCCTTCAATAGACAGCGAGTAGTCGTGGTGGCTTCTGTTTTACTCTGAAGAAATGTAATCACTTCAATGTATACTTACTATAAGAGTACTAATACTATACATTCTTTATCTTTTTTAGCAGCAGCAGCTGTAAAAATGTCTTCCTACCTTTCAGAAAGGCCATTAATTTAATACGTTAGTGAAGACTTTAGTTTTTAAAACATTGTCTAGTTTTTCTGTTTTTATTTTGGTAAAATATTTCTACACACACACACACACACACACATTTCATTTGCTCTTTTATCAGGTTAACATTTCAATAAACCTTTTGTTTATATATCAACTTTTGGAAAAAAGACATTGATATTTGTTTGCTATTTTACTATTCAACCTTTGATTCAAATAATAGACTGCTGTCTGAATTGTGAACTGATGACACTGCTTGGGCTTGCTCAGCTGTGGTGCCTTATCACACTTGTGTGGCCTGAATCATGAAGTGCGACTGCAGTCTCAGCCCCAAGTGTGCAGGCATGCATGCATGAATGCGCACACACACACACACACACACACACACACGCACACACACACACACACACAGCATATGCATTGCTTTTACACCCAGAGAAATGAGCACTCTCCACAGCAATGCCTTCCAGGTAATTGCAGTATCTGTTTCAATTGAAGAGAAGTGGTTTCTGAGAGGTGTGAACTGTTCGTGTGTGTACACAAGAACAGTTTGGTTTGTAAGGTTGACGGCGACCCAAGCGGCATGTTGAGTGTTTGGAGTAGAATTTCAGATGTGTAATTTATTCAGTATCCCAGTATCTATTAGGCTGGTGCCCCTCATGAGACAGTTATGTCTGAGATGGGAAAACATGGTTCACTAGTTTGTGCTGACAAACATTACATGAAGCACCACATTCTCTCTAGATTCAGGAGAAATCAAACAGCACGCGCTTTTGCTGTAATTTCTCATACAGTAACAGATGTTTTATAACACGTTTAATACCAATATGTAGACCCACAGTTCCATTTTAGTTAGACAGCCTCTTCTCCTACCGGTGTCCCCACAGGGATTTGGCTAGAATTAGTCCAACGTATTCCTCTGTGTAACTCCTTTCATGAAAAATGGGGCAGTAAAGTTTTAAAGTTGGGAGACAGATTTGATTCATAGTATGTTCTGGTAACGCGCTGTAAGGACCGGGTCCTTTGAGGGAGAGTGTTTAACCTCATTCATATATGATTGAAATAGTACTACTCGTCTTTAATGACACTTTTTAAAACCCATTTAAAGGAGTTAACCTTTTTGTAAAGCTGAGTCTGAATGTCTGTGATCCCAGTGGGGACCAGTTTTATTTGTGTTCTGTTAAGCTTAAGCAAAATACATCTTTAATATGCATACGTGATTATACGGTACTCACATTTTGCTCATTAAGTTTAGATTTTCTCCCATTATTTAGACAATAAATGATTCCCTGACAAAACTAACAAGTCACCCAATTTAAATGGCTCTGCAGCCGTAGCTCTACATGATTTATATCATCAGGGGGGTTGCTGTTCTGCAAACAAACAGTGTCAGTGGAGCATGAACACAAGTATCTGGGAATGAGGCAGTCAAACTGTTAAGCTCACATGTTCTGGCTGTCTGACTAATGAGATGAAATAAAGCAGTTTTGGAGTGATCTTGGTACACAGCTGTTACAGTTCTCTTTTAATGAGGTGCTTTTATTTCTGATTGTCAGTTCTTAACAGGTTTTTATGTGAGAATAAAGGAGATTAACTTTGCATTTCTCTTTAAAACCTTCCTATTTTCACTACCACATAGAACAGACGGTAAGGAAAGGACACAAAAACCTTTGTTTGTAATCTCAGAAAAACTGTTCAAGAATAATATTTGTTTCATGTGGTCTAGCTCTAAACTGCATTAGTGCAACAAGTCACCACCAGGCCTCTTTGCAACACGTTTACATGTGACCTGACTCATCCAAATGCATTACAATATTCCTGTTACTAATTAGTGGATAGTCCACCTTTTTTCCATTCAGGCATGCCTGTAAACTTAACAAATAAATAAGCAGTAGTAGAATGACATGCAGTTCAATGTCACAGTAAATATAAAAAATACCTGATAAAATAATACAATTTCAAAACAGCCTCCACAGGAAAAATATTCTCTAAATTAGATGCTGCCAAGAAATAATCGTTTAAATACAATCCCTAGAAAGCAGAACTGCAGCCACGTGTGGTCAAAATCTAGTGCAGAAGCAGTATAATAGAAAGCGTACCCAGGGCCAGTGCATGACACATGAAAACATTTTACTTTAGTGAAAGCCCAGCTGTCTGTGTCAAATTACAATATAAGCTCATTTCTGTCCTGTTATCTATGAAAAAGTTTTAGATTTAGCTGCTAAGCCCACGCTTTCTATTAGTCTTTTTAATGGTTTTAATTTAAAATATTTTTGTGTGTGTACATGCTGCTGTCTATTACTTGGTTGTGTTGTCTGCTGCCGGAGTTTTATTCAAATCTGCTGTGACCATGACCCAGCATGCACCCTTTGGCATATACAGACTGAAGTTTTTTACTGGGTACAAATAAAACTAAGGGCCTGTAATATTTTATCCATTAAGCCATTTATACAGTAATCATTAGTTAGATATAGTTATTTGTCTGCGATGCCTGGAAGAATAATAATCTGTATGGAATATAAGATTGGTGGCTCATTGCATATATTTCAATTTGCCCAGTCATCTGATTATATGTTCACAATTTCCGTTGCTAAAAGTTTTAATTGCTGTTATGGTGGAGATGTTGTAGGTTATTACAATTTAAATGAACCTCAACTGGATTTAACTGGCAAAAAGGGATGAGTTTCTCCAATTTTGTGATTATCTCTCAGCTGGCAACAAGTAATTAAACCTCAACTGATGCAGTATGTAGCTTCCTCTTTCTTAAACATGTCCAAAGACATGTTGCATGGTCAGGGAAAAGATGATAGGTATGCATCAGGCAGAGAAAACATCTGAGGACATTGGTGAAATTATTTCAACTCTGTTACAAACCACACAACACACAACTGGAGAGGGTGCTGGAAAAGATGTCCTGATTGGGATCAGCAATAAACCTAAACGTCAGGTAAAATCAAATTGAAGAAAAACAACAGTAGAACTCAGGGCTTTCTGGTGCATGTAGTAGAGCGGGTCAATTCCTAACCAGCAAGTTAGTGGTTCAAATCCTGGCTCTGGCAGTCCCCATGTAGAAGTGTCCAGTTGCTCCTGTGGCTGCGTCACCGTTGTGATGTGTGAGTGCATGGGTCGAATAGTGTCAAGGTGCTTCAAGTGCACTAATGTGTAAAAAAAAAAAAAGCGCTACACAAGTACAAGATACCATTTAATGACGGCACATTTCCACCCACACAATGCAAAGACAACTCTATTGGATTGGGATTGAACAGTAACCATCAGAAAACCAGTAAACATTGAGGCTCACTGGACAAAAGGCTCCAGTTAGAGCATAAAGATTTTATGTTAGTGCCATGGAAGATATTGTGATATAAAGAGACTTTGCTGTAGAGAAGTGCCTTAGCCATATGAATTTGCTTTAGAAACTTTAAAATGATAATTACCCAGGAAACTCTTTGATCACAGTCAAAGAAAGACAACAGATGTTCTTTGTGAGAGCGCTTGATAAATGTTACTGTAAGAGTTCCTATGCAGCTAGCAGCAACAGTCTTCTCTGTTTTCTTCAAGCGTTCTGCTGTCAAAACACAGGGGACACATCGTTTCTCTTGCAGTACGAAAGAGAAAAATTGTTCCAGGAATAAACAAAGGAAATGCAATAAGAAAAGCAACAAGTTAAATACAATCTTAGGCTGTGAAAAACCTGTTTTTACAAGCTGCTTGAGATTTTATTGACTCATAAACACAATCACCCAACATCATTGATTTGGGAGTTTAGACCTGCTCTTAAATTCCTAAGCAGAAAACCAGTAAAGAAACTGTTTAAAAAATAAATCTTACAATGAAGTAAAACATTTATTTTTTATCTTATAACATGTTTTAATCAATGTCTCTACTACATTACCTGTTTTAGGCATATCTTAATATGTTTGACTTGGTCTTAAATTCCTCCTCAGAGTATTTACATATTTTAAAATTTCTTTCATTTCTAATCATGTTTGTTTGTCTAACTTAAATTGTAATGCCTACAATTATCAGCACATTATAATTATGATGGTTTTGCAGAGGTCTGCACTCAGTGAGTGCCTCTAGTTATCCATGCTTTGTCAAGAGGCTGTTTTAATAAAGTCCATACAAATACGTCTCTGAGGTCGGTGACCCTGATTATTGGTCTGGTTCAAAGTTCAGTTTATAGCACAAACTAATACTTATAATCATGTATTTAATCTGAGACCACATATTGTTCCTAATTTTATCCAAATGACAGCAATCCCTTACCATTAGGTATAATAAATGGACACTTATGTTTTCCGACACCAAGGTCAAGTTAATTCCTTCCTCCTTGTATTACACAACTTTATGTCCTAAAGACTCGCCGCCTTAAACCCTGACCCCCCCTTTCTCACTCATCCCCTTCAGATACCAAAAACCTAAAGAACCACTGTTACTCATTCATTGATTTGGTTGGCCATTTTATAAGAGTTACAATTTTAAAAAAAAAGGGTAGACGGGGCCTTTGTCACAGCAGGAATTTCTGACATACCCTTTGTATTCTCAGTCAGCTGCATTGTTAAGTGAACTTTCCACCGCTAACGCCTCGTAGCAATGGCAGCCCTAATGTTACACTGCTTCTAAACCTTAATTACCTCTTTCTTCCCACAGCTGTGGTCCGACCAGAAATGGTTCACAGTGAGTCACAGTAGTGTTGAACACATAAAACTGTCTTGTATAATCACACTGACCTGAGGCCTTGTCTGGAAATGGATTTATGATTAGTCTAACAGGTCATTTTCTTAATTTTAACACGGGTAATAATTACATATAAGATTTAGAACGTGTCATTTATTGTCATTACATAGTTTGAAATGTTGTTTTCTTTCTTTTTTTTTTTTACATAAGAATGGACCATTTTGCTTTAGTGGAAAACCGTGCTGCATACAACCACATTAATCTACAAATATCCAGGTTTACTTGGTTACTCCATGTCCATTCACTTGCTGGAAGCCTTCAACTTCTCATGTGCTTTTGGTTAGATGTACCAGCCGACAGGTCTGTGTTGCTGGTAGTCAGCCAGCAGCTTACCAAACTGTCCTCAGCATCTATTCACATGCTCTGAAGAACTGTACTGTTGTTCCACCACAGCCAAGCTGCAAATCTTTTTCTACATTTGCCCCTCTTTCACTCCTCCTCTACCTCTCCTCATTTTCATTGAGTATGTTCTAATCGCTATGATCATATTGCACTAATTGGGGACAGCGTATTCATCAAGAGCCCATAATCCCTTTTCAACCGTTTCTATTTACGATAAGTATTTGGCTCGCCTCATTACACTGCAGTTGTGTTTTCTCAGCACATTGCACAGATATGAGGATGTATGTGGTTATCCAGTGTGTGCTGAGTCTCGGTGGGTAGTTTAATTAGCCCCCTAAGAACTTTTCACTGTATCCATTCACTGTATGCTGTACTCGCAACTCAAATAGCTGTGAACATAAATTAATTCCTTTTTATTTTCTTTAAATTAATTTTTGTAGGAATCATGATAAATGTGTACAGTCACATATTAGCAGTTTTGAGCTTCCAACAGTGTTTTTTGATGCTTGTTGAAGTTTATCATTGGAAAAGATTGGAAATTGCTGTTGTATGTACATATAGTTTTGTGACAATGCCTTCTATAGATCATTTCAGTTGTAATCAACATCATTCACATGAAAGACTATGTGCTAAGCTGTTTTTTGCCTTAATGGAATAAAATATGGTTAATTGTATGAATGCATATACTGGGCATCATATACAATAGAGCTTGATAATCAAGAGCTTTACATGTGAAGAGGAGAATTTTAAACTATCCTAATTTTAACAAGAAGAAATGCTAAAACAGGAAAAATATCTCTTCTGCTAGTTCTGAGTCTTTACATCAACAAAAACAAACTGAAATCTATCAGATAAATATGACTACAACCAGCTTAGTGCAGTCCTTTTAATACCAATACCATGTTCCAGCCTCTGTAGCTAAATGTTGTGATCAATGGTGTCAAATGCAGCACTGAGCTCCAACGAGATAAGAACGGACAAGAGTCCTTTATCTGAGGCCAAGAGAAGATCATTAGTAACTTTCACCGTTGCTGTCTCTGTACTATGATGAGCTTACAATCCTGACTGAAATTCTTCAGATTGTGTTTAAATAAATGGTTAAATCTACATTTATACACACAAAAAATTTACAACTACTATTAAAAAGTTACCTCTACAACCCAAAACTAACCTTAACTAGTCCAAACTCTTCAAGTCATTACCTTAACTAACAAACTAAAAACCAAGTAGTTTTAACACACAACACAACATAAAAGTTTCTTGTTGAGTTATTGCAGTGTTTCTTAATTCTGGTCCTCAGGCCCCCCTGCCCTGCATGTCTCACGCATGTTTCTACCAATTCTACTTTATTTCCTGCCATCAGTGGGTTTGGCATTGATTGGTCCGGGTTATGGCAAATCAGCAGGTGGCAGAATGAAAGTGTGTCTGGTGGAACCAATCCTCTAAAGTGGATGGCGCAGTCAGATTTTCATAAGAGACTGAGTGAGTAATTAGTTAGTATGACGGGCATATCTAACATAAACATAACACAAAAAGCTTTACACATTTAAAAACAGCCCAACCTCTAGTCTATTCCCCATTTCCCAACCTCACAACATACTAATGCACACACATACAGATACATATACACACACAAAGGAACCCTTTGTGTACAGAACTGGTAAAACATTTCACTTGTAAAAACTCGTGACTAAATACAAATGAGCCAGGTCAGAAAACATCGTGTCAGATGATCACCTGCACCGGAGCTGCTTACAGTCCGAACTCCTCCACTTGTCTGGACACCTTGACAACCAACCACAAGACAGAGACATGCTGACTGAAAACCATCACAACCCCCAGTGCAGGTAGCTCCATCACTGGAGATGTAGTATAAAACTACATAGGCTCGGACATGAAGATTATTAGATGAACAGTAAAAAAGGAATAAGATGATGGGTAAAGGGAAAATCAAACAGATGGGTCTTGAGAAAACTGTTTGGCCCTGCGGCAGGATTTTCCATTTTATTCCTCTTTGTTAAAATAAGAATTTAAGATGTTCTTGCCTGCAAATTTTTTGCACAAAAACAGTTTGTGATGAGAAATCCTTGAGATGTGACATGTTGTACACATTTAATACATCGGGATTATGTGCATGTTTGCACATTATCATTTGATAAAGCTTGTTTTTGTTAGGAAACGTGCGCTTGCAGACTGACTCGGCCTCTGTGCCGTTTTAATCCTTTACTTTTGATGAGGGCTTGCTCGCTAAAATAGCTATCAAGTGTCCATAGTTTTCCTTTCCCTTCATGTGTGGAATAAACCTCATGTGGCAGCTGTGCTTCCTCTCAGCGGTGACAAAGGGTCGTCCTGGTATGATGAAAACAACTCAGCAGCATGAGTCTCCTGTTTCTGTCTCACCTCAGGCTCTGTAACTCTTCTAAAGACACAAACCGCTCTTTCCCCTCATGGGGACATTTTAATGGCTGCAAACCACACATCCATCTCCTTCTCCGTGTCCCCTTCAAATAGGCTAGGAGATAGCATGGAATGGGATGCTTGAATGGGGCCGCATGCTTGTTTTTTGTGCATGTGTGAGATTGTGTGCAAGAGAGAAAACAGGGGCAGACGGGGTAGATTTTTCATTCCAGAGCCCTTCACCCTTGGTAGTCACAACAGAGTGTTCCATCTTCCTCTTCATTCATCTTGGATACATCGAGCTGCAAAAAGCAGGGAAGCATAAATAATGCACTTTATACCACTGGGCCTGGATGCGCTAACAATGCACATGGGTTACACAATTCATGTAGCTGATGATACATTGGTGCTGTTAATGGCTGACCAGTACACATTGCTGTATTATATGAGGATACAAGATAAAGGCCCACAGAGTGCAGTAATGTCTGCGTTATAGGGGTGCCCTGCTGTCTAGAGGCAGTAACGTAATCTAATGGTGCACTGCAGTGCATCTTAAAGCAAAAAGCTCTTTATCTTTGCAACGACCTGAGACTAAAGTTTCATCTGTTTCATTCAGTCTGTGGACTCTGTTTGCATGAAATGAAAATATCACTTATGTTGCACATAACACTGGAATGAAGGCTAATATGGGAGGGCTCAGCAGATGATCACTTCTACATAGTGAGATATATCAAGTTTCCAGGTGTTCAGCTGCTTGAAGTAAACAGTTCTCTGATTTATTACAGAATAATTGAGATGGACAGGCAGTTTGTTATGATGTGAGGAGATTTAAGATGGTCAAAAGAAAGAAGTGTGAAGGTTTTGTTCATTCATTCATACTATATTATACAGTCATTTAGCAGACGCTTTTATTCAATGCGACTTAAAGAGCATTATTTTTAATCAGTTATTTTCCTAGCATGCATGTCTTGTGGGTGGGAGGAAGCCGGAGTACCCGGAGAGAACCCACACACACATGAGGAGAACATGCAAACTCCACACAGAGGCCACTGGACAAACCTCAACATCCTACGCTCAAACCAACAACCTTCTTGCTGTGAGGTCACAGTGCTAACCTCTGCACCACCATGCTGCCCATGCTTATTTTCTGCTTAATCCGATTCAGTGTCGCGGGAAGGTTTTTTTCTTCTCTTCTTGATTTATCTGTTGACTGTTCCAAGCCAGCTGATATTGACTTGTTGTACATAAATGTTTTTGTTGTACTGTCCTTCTGTGTCTGGGTCTTTTTATAAGCTCAGTAATTGTTGAGGACAATGTGGTTCCAGATTCAGTTTCAGTTGTGTAAGCAGCATTTGGTCTGTCAGGGCATCCTTTTTATGAATACAACTCTCCTACCTCTAAGCCTGCAAATAAAATCTTATATATATTCTATATTTATCACCAGATGTTTACACATATTAGATTAATAATATTTGCAGTAAAAATTACATCCAACCTCACAGAGGTTATGTTTTTGCCGGAGTTTGTCTGTTTGTCTCTTAGCTAAATTACTCAAAGTTATTGATGGATTTTGATAAAATTTTCAGGATACATTGGGAGTATCAATAGGAACAAATGATTAACTTTTGGTGATTGTGGATTCTGGATCACTTTGACATTTTCAGTAACATTATGGTGCTGCTTGGCGGAGGTCTGCGCTCTCAGTGCTTTTCTGATGTGCTCGGTATGCAAGTTAACTATGTAAGTTTACATTTAGTACTTTTTTTCATTCATGTTCATTACTGAGCAATATGTCCTTTTAAAAAAAATCAAAAGGAATGATTTGTTTTTCTTGCACTTTCTAAAGAAATCTTGGAAGATTTTCTCTTTGAAGGTAAATGTGATATATTGTTCATGCTACAAACTGCACAGCTCTATGAAGCATGAATGCTTCAAACTGCTTGATATTTTCAATCCAAACTGAATTACGGATTGAAGCTTTGTTAGGTTTAATGTTTGTGGAAATATAACCTGAGCAGATAATGTTAGAGGATGATCTACTGTATATGAGATGGCATGCGTAGCTTTTTTTATGACTGCAGATTGTCTTTTATGCTGCTCTTTATCAGCACACCCTTCTTGTGTTATAAATCTACATCCTGGCACAAGCTCCGTGGCTTATTCAAGTGCTTGTGTGTTTTCTTGATTGTTGTAAGCGAGCACAGCTCTGCTGGCTGACACGCATTGTTCTGTGGTGAGTGTTTGTATTTACATTGGCAGACTGCTCTCAGCTGCAGGCTGATGGGACCCGACTGTCTGGATTTACAGGAGGTTCTTTCATTTGTCTTCATCAGGGACTAAGCCCAGATAATGGGAAAGGATTGCTGCTGCAAATGTGATTAGTTGAATTAAAAGAGCTGTATTCCTTCACCAGACACTTATCTGGCAATCTTATAGTGTTGAACTGCCATATCCTTTCTGAGCTATTACCCTAAAAAGATTAACTTTACCAGAATGTAAGATCTGTATGCAGCATTAATACACTTTATTTAAATCAAAAGTCATTATAATGCAATGGAAATATATTTTCACATACTAACATGACCTGTCACTTTCCTCCCTTTAGCTGGCTGATACAGGCCTTCTATTGTTTCGTGTTTATAACTCTGATTTTGTATCAATAAATACAATTTGAAATACATTTTATTTTTCTGAAAAATGGTTTGCATGAATATAGAGTAGCATCATTTCCTCCTGGATTCACTGGATGTATTAAGTACATAAAACGCATAAATCAGCTTCCCTTTTTTTTCTTTTTTACAAATAAAATCATAACATTGAATGACAAACTTGTTTTAAATTGTGGATTCTTAGTGACTCCAGCAGTACCATGTCAGCAGTTTTCTTAATTTAGATTGAAGTTGGATGCTGCTGCAAGTCTAGACAACTTTTAATATGAAGCTGCGGGAATCAGATTCACGCTGGACAAGGACAACATCATTGTTTTTAATAAGGCAGATGGTGAAGAAGAGAAAAAAATAGTCTCAGCTAAACCAGCATGAGTAAATGTCAGCAGTCTGTGCAGCATCTAAAAACAAAACAACATACAGCTAAAGTAGTGGCTCCATGTTTCAGGCCAACCCTCCAGTCTGGGAGCCCATCTGCTGCAGTCTAATAACGAGGGTCCATCAGGGGACATCAGTCAGTCAGTGTGTAACATGTAGCCAGCAGATATCTAGTTATAGGAATAGTGGCCATGTGCCCAAAGATGTCAAACCCTGCACATGTCAGCTGATACATTGATAGACAATAGTGGATTGCTAACGATAGCTTGTTGGCTTTAATGTTAGCATGGATGTTACTTTCCATAAAGTCAAAACAGTTATGAAAGAACAAGCAAATACAAGCACACTGTCATCAAGATCAATATAAGAAATAATATTGTGCTAATATTTTTGTCATCACTCAGCTTAATCCTGCAGTAACTTTTCTGTGAGTGCTGCACAATAACTGGATGCACGGTCAGTGGCATTTCTGTTTGTTTGTGTTTTCACATGCATGTGTTACATACTGCCTGCATACTCATCGTCTTCACCCTGCTGCTACGCTGCATGGAAACTACAAGCACCAGTTTAGTGAAAGTGCCCCTTTTCTTCTGTTGGTCTTAAAAGGCTCCACCATTAAGTTCTGTTCCCATTAAAACATCCTCTTTTGTGTTTGTTTCTGACAGCTCTGGCACCTGAACCATACCGTGTTCAGGTTCAAGTGATTTTACAGGCATGGCTGCATGTAAATTAGACCCTGTTCCAAGACAAACACAGGTAATGAGCTAGATCCAGCTGACAGTGTGGACATGTGGTCTGAAGACAATGGTTTGCAGCACCGTTCTCTCACACACACACACACACACACCCTTTGTGAGCGCCTTCCGTGGCCCCTTCAGTTTTTGAAAGAGTTCAGCGATGGGGCTGCTCTCCACTTAATCCTCCCTTAGGACATCTCTCAGTCTATCACAGGGCAGAGGGGAAATTATAACAAATGGAAATGGCTCCTAGCTACATCTCGCTGCTTCTCTCTCTCCGTCTCTCTTTTCTTTTTCATTTTACTTCACGTCTGCCCTCACTAAAGTCAGTGATTCATTGTTGAGCCTACACAGTCACTGATTGATTTTCTTCTCCATTTTTAATCTTTCTGCCAAGTTAACATTCCTGCTCCTGGATCAGTCTACTGGTTAATTTCCTACTTTCTGCCAGTTTATAAGCAGATTTAGTCTTTGTGCAGGTAATGCGCTTTGGGCACTGAAGTAGTCGTTGACACTTTATCTTTTAGGGAAAGACCAAAAGTCTTTTTACAACTAAACTGTTTTTCAATTTCTTTGACTTATAGAAAACTAAAGTGTAGTTTTTTTCTTTTGCATACAAAAAGCACATTAAAAAGGTCGTTAAGACAGATTTTAAAGGCAATAAAGCAAAGAAAGGCTGGCATACAGTCTTCCAGGCTGTAGGTTGACTGCAGACCAAACGTTAAGCAGAAAGTTTTCATGGGGGAACAGATATTGATTGACTTTTATAGTAAATGCTGCGTGATGTTGCCGGGCAACCAAATTTACATTTCTTTGGGTGTTTTATTTAAGTTCATACTGCATTCCTTGAATCTAATCTTTATTCCTCCATTATTTCTGAATATAACCTGTTTACGTTGGGAAACTGAGGGTTATAATGGAGTCTGGTGACTTGCAAAGATTTTCTCCCTTTAGAGTAAATGTTTCATGTTGCTGTGTCTGATTCATAAAGCTGCTACTCCAGTGAATGGAAATGGAGTTTTTTGCATTTAATACCAAAGATTCAAAACCAAAAAAAGTGTCACACAATGTAAATCCATGTCTCCCAGCTGAATGTCTTTTGATTTTATTTGTCCACTCACTTTGTACTCCACCTCTGACCTTGCTGGAGTCATAATGTGAATGTATGATGTAGGCGCTGCAGCTAATTGGCCTGATGTAATGTAGAAATATTCATCATTTAAAGAGAAGCTGTTTTCTCTTCTCCTTTGTCTGTTACCACAAAACACAAATATATACATTTATCAGAGTTGACTTAAATTGTATGTAAATTTTATATATATA
>JBAMIG010000016.1:1692025-1705202 GCA_037177335.1 Kiunga ballochi | reverse complement strand
AATCCTACATTTTGCAAAATGCAGATGTGTGTGAGCAAAGTCTGATGACGGCTTCAATGAAGCTTTAGTAACACACAGTAACGACGTGTTATAATAATAACGGCGTTCTAACCATAGAAAAAAAAATTTTGTTGGATACTCCGTTACTGAAAGATGTCGCCGTTAGTAACGGCGTTTATTTTAATGCCGTTATTCCCATCACTGGTCCTTACACAGCATCACACACGAGTAAAGACATTAACTTGATAAGTGATGGTTTGTTTTGTGCCAGACCCATGGTAGTGGTTGTGTCTGTATACCATAAAAAGGGAAAATGAGAATTTCTACCTGTAATATGTAATATTTCTGCATTCCAGTGATGCACAGCTTGAATCAGGCCTCACTGCAGTGTTACGAGTGTTATTAGGAATGATGGCATGGAAGTTTTAACCAGAAGGATGAAGGTAAATATTGCAAAGAAAACCTCTGAAACAGTCATAGTGTTGTACATTTCTGCTTTACACCAGAGACCAGTCTCACGTTTATAATTGGCATGGATGTTGTTTAAACTTTGTAAAATCACCTGACCCCATCAGTATATTAGTCTTGTGCTATTAATTAAATCCCATCTGAAATGATTATTCCTGCAATCTCTTTAAGTTTTTGAGATTCTCAACATTCACTATTCTCATTTGTTTTGATGACATCTTTGATCTTTCGTTAGACCTCTGACTTTCAGTTGCACACAGTAATTAAATCTCTCACACAGCCTGAGTGCCAAATTAGTCTTCATAAAGGATTCTTTTGTCAACATGACTACCCTGCTTTCATTTGCAATCTCTCTAGTAAGCATGAACCAAATCTGTGTTCAGGACAAACGCTGTTTTTATTTCTCTAACAATGTGGCCAATGCAAGGCTCGTCCGTTTGTAAAGCACAAAGTCAACTCATAGCTTTACATAAAACATTAAAAGCAAAGTGGAAAATAAACATGAAAAAAATACATTAGAAACATGAAATGACAAAAGTGGAACAAGCTAAAGACACAAAAAGAATACAATCTTCAAGTTGTTTGATACAGCTGTTTAAAGGAAACATGTAATCCACAATCATTTCACTTTATATTAGTAAAAGATGTATTTACAAAAAAAAATGTTCAGATGCAAAAAAGGAATTATTTCTCTCCTATTAAGTTTTGTATCCCAACACCCCCCAAACTTTTTCTAAAATGTAGTTGTCTCCCATGATTAGTGTAAAATAATCCAGACAGGCAAAAAAATGTTCCTGCAATCTCGGACATTGTGAACTTCAGAGGTTTCTGTAATTGGTTGTATGTAGATCATATAATGTGCTACTTAGAGCTGGGATTTACGAACGTGTATGTACCATGATGCACACGTTCTCAGCGTACTTTTAGCTCATGGGAAACACACTTTGACGCAAGGCAACGTGTTATGTGCACAAGGTGCAATAATGACAGTAACATTAACAGCGCTCATCCAAACACACGAACTTATGTTGTGTACCACAGTTGAGTGAAATTATGATAAAGATAAATATTTAAGACATTTATCTATTACTCATAGAGATAAACAGGAAAACTAAAGGTTGATAGTAATCACCTGTGATGATAGTAATTCTTTTCACATTAATTGCAAAAAATATTTGAGAGCAAAAAAAAGTTTGAGATAATTATTAATATTTCAAATTTTAAAAATATTTTTAAAAAATGTATTTTTTTCCTCTTGGATTTCTTTTTTTCTTTCATTTAATAAAAACACAAATATAGCTCCATACCATGTAACAATTTTAGAGCCCTTTTTATGAAATGGCTACGTTGTGCACATAGTAATTAAACAGAGGTACAAGGTTCTAGAAACCAAAGTGGTACTGCTTTACCAGCAGGTGAAGGAGTTTTCTTCTTTAACGTGTGGGTCGTCTTTTTCTTCACTAATTTTTCCTTCCTGAAATGCATCGTATCCATGCATCTGGAAGCATCTGATGCAGGTGCATGGTTTCGCCTGCTGTGATTGCATGATTCTCAGTTCTGGTGAGCTTTACCAAACGGCATGCAGATCCTGACGCGTTACTGTTCCTCATTTCATTGTGTTGCTGGCATTTTGGAGGCCGTTCTTGATGCTGAATCTGATATTTACTGAAATATATTCATGTTGAATTCTAATTTTCAGCTGTTTGTTTTTTTCATTCATGGCTCTTTGTTTCAAACCATTTTTATTCAATAACACGAGGGAGTGATCAGTTGTTGACAGTTACATTAATAGGTCTGTTTTGTCAAGAGCAATTTTTCCTCATTAATAAAAGCTCTGAGCTAGTTGCCATCTGCAGGCCCTCCATCTCTTCAAACAATTGACTCATTTGTTCTAACATCTATCAGCAATTAGGTGTAATTATTCAAGCCATCAAAGGGATCTTCAAAGAGCGAAACGGGCCCATG
Source organism: Kiunga ballochi (assembly GCA_037177335.1). Classification (NCBI taxonomy): domain Eukaryota; kingdom Metazoa; phylum Chordata; class Actinopteri; order Atheriniformes; family Pseudomugilidae; genus Kiunga; species Kiunga ballochi. Next base: position 1,702,769 of record JBAMIG010000016.1, on the reverse strand, counting down.
ATGATGCTTGTTGGGGGATTGTTATTGGCACATTATATTTCTCGTTGTTTGTCCTCATTTGAGCCGTACAGTCTGCATTTTATCTTGTTTCACATTGTGGCCTTCATGCCTGTCGTGCAGCTTTTTGCTGAAATTGTTCCATTTATCCAAACACTTGACCTGCCATCTGAAATTAGCCATTTCTAGGTTTTTATCAAAGAAAAGGGAGACAAAAAATCCAGGTTCTGGTTTAGTAACACAGATAAAAACAAACTGGTTTACATCCTTCTGCACCCATTAAAGGGCCAGCTTACCCTGTGATTAACAAAGTCAGGCTGACGAGCTGCTTCTACTACTCATGTTTATTTAATCAGGGTAAATATTGTGGCTCATCCTGGATGTTTGTTTTTCATTAAGCCCTGTATTCTGCAGGCATCACTGCAAAAAGCCTGTTATGCACTTTGGAAAACATTTTGCACACATGCACGTGTCGTACCATAAATCCACGCAAAGGTGTTGTGTTGACTTTGTTGCATATTTAGGTGTTCTGGTGCTTAAAAGCTGCTGTTCTGAGAGCAAACATTTTTAGCAGTTGTTTTACTCTGCGAATATCCGAGCCGGGTATTCCAGACATGTGATCAGCATCTCTGACATGTTGCCTTATTTTGTTTGGGCAAAGCTGCTCTACTGCTGCCACTCTTTTTAAAATCCTCTCTGCTCTCTGGGCAAGAAAAAAGAAACGGAGACGAGCAAAAATCCAATCGTCATACAGACGATATCCCTTTGTCTTTTTTACTGACTCTTCTGAGAATGAAAATTTACTTTGACCAGATTAAACCCAGAAAATTGGTTCTGTGTGCGTGTGAGACAAGTGTCTAAGTAGACGCTGTTTTGTCAGATCTTGTTGTGAGAGTCTGTGATGCTGAAGTAAACAATACAACATTTACAGAGGTTTAAAGATGCCACGTTTCCTTTTGTTTGCAGGGCAGAGTCTTTGAGGTGTCAGTAGAAAATGCTGTAACTCAGGAGTAATGTCAGTCATAACTTTGCTCGCTGGTGTTTTATTTACCCAGACCCAGCCGCTACACAAGCCGACTTTTAGAGGCTGTAAATGAGTTAACATGCTTATCATTTATCCTGCAGTAACGCTGGTGATGTAGACAGTTTACCTGGATACAAACAACCCTGTTTACACAGAGCTTTTAATTCTGCTTTAATTCTAAATAACAGTTTAATCTGCTTTAAAGAGATGAAAATGATCACATTGATGCATATTTCCAAAAAAAGAGGACAGTTTGGAACTAAACTTAATTCCAAAGTAAATATCTGGTTTAGTTCTCATTTTACATCAGAATTGATGTAAACCGCATGTAGATTTCTACATAAACTCGTAGCAGAATTATTTAATTAGAAAACATTTAATTTGGTAATATCCATTCAGAATTGAGAAAAGCGTCCTGTAATAGTAACTAATAGTTGTTAGTTAGATTAAACCTAAACCTTGTTCCTAATGCGTCATATAGACGAGCGTTCTCACTCTGCCAGTTAACATTGCATTAAACACAAGAGTTTATGTTCATATACAGGTAATTGTAAGCATTCCTCATGGTGTAGGATTTCATCTTACAATAATAAATTGGACCAAGTTGGGCTTAAAAAGTCTTGTGCCGGGCGGCTCAGACGGCAGGCCTGGGTCATGCAGCATTTACAGCGATAAATACACCTCGTATCTCTTACCTCAGTCTCACATAGGAATAATTTAGTCACATTTACAAGCTAAACGTTTCCCTGAAGCTAAAAGCTAAATATGAGTGCACTGTGGGTTTTCAGTCCAACTCTGATAAAGTTTTGTTTTTACTGTTTTTGTCATTTAATTTGTTTCCATTCATTCGACTGAACCTGATGGATTACTGTTTTAGTTAGGAACACGTCTTAAACTACATTGGTCTGCTGGTTTGATATTATTCTGCATTTAGTTAGTTTATCATTGGTAATCTGCTGCATTAACAGAAACAAGAGGATATGCTGATGCCCAGGGAAAAAAAATCAAATGTGCCTCAATATGATGCATGAACAGTGTTTTATATCATCTTTTCTCCAGATAATGAGCTTTCCCTTCTGTTTGCTAGTTTATTTCAGAGAAAAACCTTCTGAAGGCAAGAAAATTAAGTACACACAAACATTCTTATTCTTTAAGACCCTGTTATAAACCCATGTCTTTGCACTAGCCTTAAAATGAGTTAACCTTCTCTTTCTTTAGTTTTATTCATTTTATTGAACTTCTTTTCTTTATTGATCCTCTTTTTAGTATTTTAATTTGTGATTAATTATTTCAGTGTCTGCAAATATGAAATTTGCTGCAAAGCAGAGTAAACATCTTATTTACCTAAAATGAGTTTTTGTCTTTGGTAGGGGGTCAAACTATACCAGTACAGATTGATATTGGTATGGGAAATCTAGTTGGCCAAAAATTGTCAGATACCGGTAAAAAAAAAAAAAAGTCTCAAGTTTGACTTGTCTAAATAATTTAGTGGACATGTTCAAAATAGCGTCTCTCAAAGCCAAGAGTTTGACAGCCCTGTTTTATGTATGAATGTATATATGCTATGTCATAGCTGTGATAGAAAACACTACTCACATTATGTACTGATGCATCATGGGAGTGTCTGTGCAAACAAAGCTTAGGTTATTGTGGTGCGGAGCAGTGACTGCCATATGTACATTTCCCGCTTAGTTAGGTTTTGACCATTGAATCGGCAGATCGGCTGCTGTAATTGCAGTCGTTATTGGTTACATCGCTGGAAGCAGCAGCAGTGATTTATCCAGTGATTGGTTACACTCAGCACTTAGAGCTGCTTTAATGCTGTTTCTTACCTACTGAAAATGTGCTAATCAGGTCAAGGACTCCCTAAAGAATGAGACAATTCACCTCTTAATTTAACTAGGTTTCTGAAGTTAATACACTCTGGTCCTCGAGTGCCCCACCGGAACCGAACAGTACTTATCAGTCTTTATTAGCATTTATCCTGTTATTGTTTACTTTGTTGTGTGGACACAGATGTGCATTTTCCTGTTTGCAGATGTGTTTTAAGCTGTGTGCCGAGCACAGAACCATCATAAGAAGTTGGATGTAGTTAGCATTTTATGTTTGCACAGAATTTTAATATCTCTTCGTTCACCATCCTTCCTTGTCCCTCTGTTTGGTCTCTGCTGGCAGCCCAGCATTTGTAAACAAATTAGTGTCCACAGAGCCCGGTTGGTCTGCTGGTTAAAATGCTTTCCGAGCGACACTGCTGAAGATAAAAATGACTGCGGTGGACATTAACCTAACCACGAGTTTGCTTGTAGCACATTTCTAGTATAATGGAGCCATAACCTTTCCACCAGTCAGGATAGAAATGTGTCAAATAGAATCTAAACGTTACTTTGTGTATAAATGATCAGTGAAGTTATTTGTGTTTAAATGACTTCAAGTATTTGAGATTATAGTACTGTAAATTGTTCACCAGTACAGGCCCAGTTTACATACAGAAACATATCAGTTCTTTTTTCCTTGCAGTGGAGATTTAAAATGATTAAATAAGCTGTACAGAGTGTGATAAACCCTGCCATTATAGAGTCCATCCAAGCCAGTTGCAGGCACATTGTCCCTTCCATTCATCATTTTTACACACATGCACATGCATCTAGTCATTAACTGTACCCACATTATCTTGAGAGACTGGACTCTTTTTATTCTGAAACCCATTATTCCATCATGGGGTTAGCACAGACCGACCACAGATGGCTTGCCATAAAAATATTGGTTTTAATTTTCATTATATTACCTATTTACAGGTCAAAATGATGTTTTATAATTGTAAAGATTTTATTTGCTGGAAATGATTTCTGCTTGTCAGATCATGTAAACAGGAGGATTCAGTGTTTGGCTTTTTTCACTGGATAAACATGGAAACCAGTATTGGTTCGACATTTTATTCATCATTTAATTTTGTTCAGCAGTGCTTAGCAAAGCTAGCTCTAAGGTTTTCTTGTATACCTGTTACTCTGCGTACTTTATAGATGGTAAATAGAGTCTACTGTGACTTTAGGTTTCCTAACGGCTGTAAAACCCAGAATCTTCTGTGGTAAACTGTTTGTGCTTTAAGACGACCTAGCGAAGTATTTTTTTTATATCGAGTCTTTTTGTGGACAGAAATAGTCTTTTCTGAAAAGGTTTAGTGAGCATCTGCTCTGGTGAGACGTCGACAGTGCAACACATAGTTTCCCTGGAAAGTTTCCTGTATGCTCAACAGGTTTTCTCTATTTTTACATTAAAATGAAGGACATGCTCAGCTTGTTGACTGTGTACTCTATGTAGAATTCTTCTTCTTACTATTTAGTGATTTAATGGTTTCTGGAGAGAAATATATTTAAATGAGAGGTGGCAAATTTGAAAACTTATAAAAAACTAAAGATGTTCCAGTTCTACAACATTTAAGCATAAATGTAAAAGAGGGATTTACAATCAAACACATCATCAAGGGTCTAGATGGTGGGTGTCAGCATGGTGGCACAGTGGTTAGCGCCGTGGCCTCACAGCAGGAAGATTGCTGGTTCAAGCCTATGCTGGGGAGGTTTGTCCAGTGGTCTTTCTGTGTGGAGTGTGCATGTTCTCCATGTTTGCGTGGGTTCTCTCCGGGTTCTCCCGCTTCCTCTCAGCCACAAGATATGCATGCTGGTTAAAATGACTGTGTGTTCTATGTAAGTCACTTTGGATAAAAGCATCTGCCAAATGACTGTAAATGAGAATATCATAGAATAGAACAGGAGTGTCTCACTCAAGTCCTCGAGGGATGATATCCAGCAGGTTTCTGTTGTCTCCATGCTCCAAAACAGCAGACAGAAGTTACATAATAGGTTGACAAGAACCTGTTGGATCTATTTGTTTGACATCAGGCGTGTTAGGTCTGGGAAACAGTAAAACCTGCTGGATACTGGCCCTCAAGGAATTGAGTTTGACACCTGTGGTCTAGAGTCTGGATACAAATGCAGATTGGGACGTGCGAGTGACTCACTTTCATTTTCTAATGACATCTTTTTTATCAATGAGCCCCAGCAACAAAATCAGCCTTCCAGTACAGCCAATCCAAGATTAAACAGAAAAAGATGGACATAAGGGTTATGTCACTGGTTCTGCATCAATTAAGGCTTAACTCTAATTGAATACAATAGCAGCTCAGCTTGTCTTGAAGCTTATTAGTACCTTATTGATCAGTCCGACTACCGTTATACAGGTTGTGTTAAAATTAATTTATTTTAATACAATATTATTTGAAAGACAGTTTTATTTGCATCCTCCTCTCCGTACCAGTGTTATTCAGACTGCAGACCCAAAGTTTTTTTGTCAGAGGCTAAATGGGAGCCAGGTATTCACAGAATCTCTTTATTGGTTACTAATCTAAATGCGCTGAGCTTAAAGGCTTAAACGATGTTTGTTGTTTTGGGATTTGATAAAAATGGAGGTAATTGGGATGTCTTAGATTGTTTGTTTGTTTGTTTGTTTATATATATATATATATATATATATATATATATTGTGTGTGTGTGTATAAATGGGTGAATATGCTATAGTGTAAAGCACTTTGATGGCTTGACAGTTCTGGAAATGCGCTTTATTAGTATAAGTCCATTCATTATTTACCATTTGCACGGTGCACTTTCTGCCACTGGTAGAGGAGCACACCTCTACCTCAGCAATGGCTATAAATTTAAATTGTACACATATTTATTTGTATTAATTTGTTATAAAAGTGATTCCCACTGGTTAGTTTTATGACTAGCAGTTAACTGTTTGCATGGCGACTAAAGCCACATCATAATTACTCTGTACACTGAGAATCATGTAATAAATCTACTGAAGAATGGAGCAGCCATTCAGCAATTACTTTCCCCTTTAATGTCATTGTCAGGCTCTGAAAAAAGAAATTTGTCTTGCATTGTTCAGTGAGCAGGCATATGTTTCATAATTAATTCCAGCAATCAGTTGGTTTGGAAGCCTGCAGGAGACTGACACAATGCAAGCTTTCTCAGCCACATCATGACTTTGTCACATTTTCTGCACCCTATCCATGCATGTCATGTTGCAATATTTGTCCTGGATGATTGTGGAATGAAAAGGCAAACACGATTAGTTAGCGCGTGCGCTTGTTTTTCTAGAAGCGAATCGAGACCTTTAGCAACGGTAGTAGCAGAACTGGTACGCTACAGATGCTTTGAGATGAACTTTCTAAGTTAGACAGTTATTTCATCATCCGCTTCAGATCCTACCTGCACTATGATCTTTCTCCAGACGGTCATCGCATCCTAACTTTTGTCTCCTTTCTTGTTCTCTGCCTCTTTCTTTTCCTCTCCTCCTACAATAATGTCTTCTTATATTTGCTGAATCAGCCATGGTGTGTGTGAAACTTGTATAGATCAGTGTATAGGCCTCGAGACACTGCTGTGCAGTAACAGCTTAAAAACTCTGTAATCTGTCACTGTGACATCGAATGAGTCGACTGCAGCGTTTTCAGGTTGGAAAGTTACGTAATGCATCTTTAAAGTGAGCTGGATTTTTCTTTTTTAAATCATTGTGTACATTTCATCATATTTACTGTATGGCAACCATTCATTTAGCTGTGTATCAGTGTAAGAGTATTCTATATCTGTTGAATGGTCACCTGTAATATTTAAGATCAATTGTTTAAACCAATTTATTGACTTATTTATCTGTAAACTGAGGACTTGAGTGAAACTGAAGAGGATGTTTGATACAAAATGAAGTGAAACGGACTGAAATATCCCAAAATACTACAGAAGTTTGAATAGATATACCTTTCTGCTGCTAATGAGGGAGATTCTTTAATTCTGTTCAACTTTATTAATATCACACTAATTCACAAAGCACATCTCCAGGCAGTTTTCCAGTTTTGATCCAACTGTGTCCAGTTCAGTATAATTCCTGCTGGTCTAATTTATTTAGAGTTCATTGAAGCCAAGTCATAAAAGGTTCTTTTTAGAGGACATTAAACCATACCAGGGGTTGGTTTTACAAGATACACACCTGATAACGGAAGGTTCTGCCCAATTCTGCTTTCAGAAACTCCAGTAAACACCATTAAACCTGCAGACTGAGATGTAAGCGCTCAGTTAGGGAAACATGAAGCTATAAGACCTTCAGGGTACGTCGGAGCTTGGTCATAAAAAGCTTCATGTGCAAGCAGAAAAAAATCCAAATCTATTCTCAATTCAAACAAGAACCAAAATTGGAGGAAAATGATCTTTCCTGCTAATTCTCATCAGTAGCTTTGCTGCAGCACTTTAGATTAGCTTGAGGCTGTTTTTCAGTGAATATTGCAGAACGATCCAATATAAGGAATTGCACTTTAAGTAGTCCAATTATAAAGTACCAGATGTGTGTAGTTTTAATATATCACTTTTATACAGAATGTTCTCAATACAATGTATTGTAATCCATTTAAACACATTTTATCAGATAAACTCTATTTGTTGACATTTTGCTCATTCATTCATTCAATTTCTATACAGCTACAGTCTATCCCAGCAAAAAGCAGGCGAGATGCGATGGGACACACCAGTCAGGTCACCAGTCCATCACAGCCTTCCAGTTATATCACCAACAATGATTGCGATCAAACTGATCTGGGCATGTGTAGTTTGTGGTGCCAGAGGATGAGGAGTATTCATGCCTTTGCCAGGAGATGCTGCAGTGGCAGTGGGGAGTCATAGCCTGGCGCACAGAGGGAAAACGGGAACACTGGACATGTTCTCTAGAGAGATGATCTTTTTCAGTCTTGTTTTTCCACAGCAGTCTTTCCTTTCAGAACATTAGTGAGATTTATCCATTATCGGTGCTAAACCTTCTAGATTCTGTAAAAGGATGTGTAATGCCAGTCCGGTAAATGACTGTGTGGTATGCCTAAACTCAGTCCCTCAAGCTTCTGCTCAGTCCTAACATAGGAGGAACATGGCCTGGCATTGCATCCCTAAGCATACGCTGCCTCTGCTACGTCTGAACTAGCTAGTGAATGTTTTCAGAACCAGAGCAGTTTTTAGACTCGTGTCTTTAGAGAATACCTATTTTCCTTTACATCTTTAACGCCTAGTCCTGCCTAATCTGCACTCACTTGCACTTCTGTACTTGTTTTAGTTGATACTTAAATGGATTTAATATCTAATAGTAACAAAAGTTTCTTACTGCACGTTTAAATATCATTCCTTCCTTTAAACGTGCTTTAGATAACAGCATCGGCTGAATGAATAGATATAAGAATGTAATTGTTGTAGTTTTATGTTAAGAAATGCAAATATACACTGTACATTCATTTATTCATTATTGCATTTTTGATACTGCTTACTCCAGTTAAGTGTCACTGGGGAGCTGGAGCTAAGACCAATTAACAGGCAAGACCCTAGACAGGGCCACAGTCCATCACAGGGCCAACACAAATAGACAAGCAACCAATCACTTGGGAGAGATTAGAGTGACTGATTAACCCAACTGCATGGCGGTAGGAGGAAGTCAGAGTACTCTGAGTAATCCAGAGCATATATGGGGAAAATATGCTGAGTCTCCACAGAGAGGCTCCTGTTTAAACCTCCCTTCAGCCGAGGCGCCGGACCACTAAACACCACACCACCCAGTATGCACACAAGAGCTTTTATCACTTACTGAAGGCTGTTGGGTAAATTGATAGTTAACTTTTCTCACAACAAAGAGAACTTAATTTGCCATCATCATTAAGTGTATTGATCCAGCTCCAATCCTCACCATGTGTAATCCACCCACTGTGTGTGTGTTCACGCACCGAGCCTTTACATCTCATAGATTTTACATCTTCAGTTTGGCTGCTGCTCCATGGATCACTGACTCTGCATACATTTTTCAGTCCACTCAAATGCAACAGGACTCTTTCTCTTTTTGCTGTTGCCTTGCCATCTGTGCTACTAAGAAACGGTGTGTGTGGCAGAGTGTAGCCACTATGTGGGGCATTATGGCGGTCAGCCAGTTTGTACCTACTGTAGGTGGCTTGACAGCTTATAAGGGTCAGGAAAATTTCCTGTTAGTTTCTGGATTGTCTAATTAAATGTTCCCAGAGTGATAGACAGCTTATTAGTTTTCCCTCTCTAAAAGCAAACCAGTTGCTTTGAACTTGAATACATAGCAGGCTAGTATGTACCTTTAAACATGAAGAAAGCATGAATAAAGGCATTACAGCAGAGATCACTGTGTCCAGACCTCAAAGTTCCCTGTCCTGCAAGTAGGGTGGGGAACTTTGGCTCTCGTGCTGAAAGTTTTTAATGTCTCTGTTCCAACACACACTACTCACATGAATAAATCCCTCTGCAGATCTTAATAAGCTGTTGTATCCATTTGATTTGTATCAGGTGTGCTGGACCAGAAATACATGGAAAACCAGTCCTTGAGGACCAGGGTTCCCCGCCCCCGTTTGGCTGTTTCTCTGCTACAACCCATTTGGTTTAATGACATGGTTCTGCAACATCCTCACTTTTGGACACAGAATACACTTTTATGCAAGTTTCTTGCTGGCTTCACCAGAAGAAATTCTCATAATTCGGCTCTGTATCTACTGGAAACACTGCTCCATTGCCTCTCATGTTGGAACAAATGTTCTGCACAGCTTACTGCACAGTGGAGGTTTGCTATCTGAATGAACTGTGTGAATAAAAGAAATTTGTCTGTTGAAAGACTGTATGATTTAGGTTTCTCAAATGTGCAGTTTTAGGGTAAGAGACTTTTTAACACATTTCTTTTATGCCAGTGTGTAATGTGTTTCCTTATGCTGTGTCCTTTCCAGAAAAACATGACATTGAAGCCCCAGGAAAGCAGAGACCACCAGGCTGGGCCCCTGCACAAGAAAAAACCTGCCAGAGTCCCCAATGGCCTGAGCCTGGAGTCCTGCAAGACTAATTACCACCACCACCAGTCATCAGACCAGGAGAACAACCCTCGCTTGGCACACACACAAGGCAAGAGGAAGAAAAAACACCTTAACAAGAAGCGCAAAATGGTGAGTTAAAAATAATAGTGTCATAGTGTGATGGACAGAATCTGGTTGTATTACTTAAATGAATTGTACTCTGATATAGAAACAGCTAATAGAGACGGTGTCAGCAGGCCGCTGCAGGCTGGTCTTTTCTCCTTCTTCTAATAGACGGACCGTTTACACATGTTTCTTCTTTCAAACCACATGTTGGTCATAAAATGCATCATCAGTTTCCTTGGGTTTTCTCTAATCCACCGTTTTGCTTTGAAAGAATTTACCAGATTTCCAAGTGACTTCACTGGTTTATGTTAAAGGTTGTAAAATTTAAGGAATATCAAATCCAAGAAAGTTGCAATGAAAGTTTGACTTGGTTAAAATCTTTATTATTTTATAGAAGCTCTTCAAATAGAATTTATTGTGCAGGAAAGTTGTTAGACTGCCTTAATCTCCACAAGCACCAGTCATACTAAAAAGATGAGCTATTATTTACACACCACCACATTGAGATGCACTTTACTACATGCTGAATGCGCTTCCCTTAAAACATAAACCTATTCAGTACACACAAGCTTCTGCTACAGCAGGTTGTGTGAACAATAAAAATAAACTAGAACTTAAGGAAATAATAGATAAAAAAACACAATTTATGGTGCAAAGACTTCGCCTGGAGAAGTTTGAACATGGCAACAAATCTGGAAAGTTCCTGGCTAATCAGC
>JBAMIG010000016.1:1650289-1665263 GCA_037177335.1 Kiunga ballochi | reverse complement strand
GGTCACCAGGGTCCAGGAGACCAGTATCATGTGGTAAACAACAACATTATGAGTGAAGTTTCTGCCATAAAGTGATGAAACATGTCTCAGAAACAGTATGTATCAAACATGCCACATCAGGCTGTAAGTGGTTAAACTGAAATAATTTGAATACATTTTTTTAACCCAGCTCTATCGCTGTCTAAATATATTTTCTTCTGTTAAAGCCTTTAGAGCTCAGGGTGTAAAGAATGGAACAAAACCTCCTGTTTTAAATACAGTGTCCATCTACTGTTTTTCTTGAGGTTTTTCTTTGCTCACCAATAACCACACTGTCGTTATCGCTTAGTGAGAATTGGCTGCCCTACAATGTCTGCTGTGCATTTCCAGGAATATCTTCTCAAAAACAAAGTATTTTAACAAAGACCGTGTTACCAGTTCTTTTTCATGTTCAGCCAACTGTATTCTGTTTGATGTGATTCTTGTACACGGCTCAGAATCCTGTTGGATTCAGCGTGACAAGTAAATGATCTCATGTCTGTAATACTTTTAAAAAACATGTTATCTTCACTCCTGTTTGGAGACTGCGTGGGTGGATCTGGGTGTCATTTTCTTTTTTCATTCCCATATCCTGTTTCAGCTTTGCTCTCTAACTAAACTAGCTACACGTAGTTGTAGGTGCTAGAATTGTAGATAATACATTCTACAATTGTTTTTCTTTAAGTTTGTCTATTAGATATCTTCACCTGCAAATTTCCATTTAACATAATTTTAAGTCATACTCACACAAAAATTCTGCATTATTCTACATTATATTATATACTACGGTTACAGTTAGCCATAAATCCCTGTGAGCATGAAGAAAAGTCTTAAAATGAAGAAGAAAATAAATAAATGATGAATTCAGGAAAGAAATATTGTCCTCCATGATATATATTTATTAGCTTAGAACATGAGTGTTTACATAAATGAGTGAGTTATTTTGTGAAGCTCTAAATGGAATAATTAATTGGTTAAGCTCTGTGTGGTTTTGTTGTGCACTCTACCAGCCTTTATTGCTGCACTGGCACAAGCTTTGGGCCAAAGTGCAGTCAAACCAATCCCATCTTTATGGATACCAACACAACGGCACGTTTGGGTTTTAACCCACTGCTTTGCAATGAGAAAGGGCTTTCCTCAGTTTAATTTGAGAGTTGCCCAATTTGGCTAAATACTGAGAGCTGCTGAAGCCTTTTGTAGTTGACTTATATCACATCTAAGGAGGCATAATTATGCCTGCAGCAGAGGTTTATATTTGCTGAAGCGAATGGCAGGATAGAAAGATTGGCTGAGTGGGAATCTTTGCCTTTGTTTTTTTACTCCAAAAGCCTTCAGCAGGTTATTTGCTTTTTAAGATCTTCATAATATCAGCCAATATGTCAAACTAACTTTACATTGTCTCAAATAGAGAATAATGACAAAGTTAAGTGGTGTTGTGGTGAAATGAATAAAGTTTGCCATTGCTTGTGTTTGTGGTTAGGTAGAAATAAAATTCACACATTTACTCCTATTTGCATTTGTTTACCTTATTCTTGGATTGTTAATGTGTGCTGACCTCCTATTTTCCTTTTGCTTTAGGTGAGTGTTGTTTAAATAAAACATGACCATACAGTATACTGGATATGAAACTGGTCTATAATGGTGGAGTATATAGTGTATTCCAAACTGAAACATTACTTTCTATTAGCTGGACTTTGGTTTGAACTGGTTCTTAACCTTTCAAATGATCCTCATTGTTTAGCCATGACTGTTTCTGCTTTTAAGCCATCAGTGAAGCCTGTAACACTTTCCTCTTGGGGGGAAATAAAAGTCTTGGTTGCTATCAGCCCCTCATGTCTCTGTGCAAATCCCCATTATATTTATTTATATTACATTTACTTTCAATACAAATATCTAAATTTTAAAAAAGCAGAAAATGGCTCAATTGCATGATAATAGCGAGTATGAACCTCCCATTAACCTTTTGTGCAGTACATACTAGAATCCTTCAAGCAGGGCTTCACTCCTACTAACATGATTTCTCAAAACCGCATTTGACAAAACATTTTCTGAGGCACATTTGTTCAGCCATCAAAGTGCATTTGTCTTGTGGTAACGATGCGCCTTTAGGGTCACAGGCTGCTGTCTGAAAAATAATAAAGCAGACAGCATTACTATACAGAGGGCAGAGAAACATGATTGAAACCGATACAGGAGGAGGGTAAACGAGGTGAGAGTGAAAGAGCTTACCGGTGCATAAAAACAAGCAACACAAAGCACTGGGGGGAGACACTGAGTGAGCACAGCGCTAAAAGAGGGACAAATTTAAGAACAGGAGAGCCAGAGAAAGGAGGCATGTAGGATAGAGAGAGGGAGAGAGGGGAACTGAAGAATAAGAGAGGGATGAGGTTGTTGCTTCAGGCTTAAAAAGGGAAATATCCTTCTGCTGCTTCTCTGCTGGCATCTGCTGAACCCAGCTGAAGCCCATCTCAGGAGTACGTCTGTCAGCCTTCCAAGCTCTCTACACACACACACACACACGCACACACACACACACACACACACACACACTACACTCGGAGACGAGGGAGAGAAAGAAACAGTAGCAGGCATAGAGGCTAGAAGTCAGAGTGAGAAAGAACCGGCACAAAGACTTGCAGGATAAAGTAGCTAAAACATTGTAGTGTCACATTCAGCTTCGGTCTCTCCAGGAGTCTCAGACTTTCGGTTGTTATCGAAACAGAAGGCAGAAGGATGATTAAGTCCAGCTGGTTTTATGTCAAATTCAAATACAATGAAAAGGTAAGCATGATTTTCCTTCTTTTTTAATTCACGAAAGTGTTTGACATGATGTTGCAGAAAGTGTGTGTAGAAATGCTTCTTCTGTCTCATTGAAATTCATTGTGGAATTTAATCTGTAGGCCTGGAAGGAAATGAAGGCTAAGTACTTATCTTTGCAGTTCTGCCTGTGGGAATATTGACTCCAGGTTGCTGACAGTGTTTTTACTGTAAATGCAATATTTAATTTATACGGAGTGTAACACTGCAAATGGAGTATCTGGTAGTATTTATTTGGTATTGTTAATGTGTCTAACAACAATAAAGAAATGAAACCATTTTTGTTTTTTAACAAATATTAAATTGGCTACATGGAATATTCTGTTGTGTACATTTGTACACTTCAGCTTTAATAACCTAATATTTTCTCCACAATGCAGGTTATAAAACTCACCTAGTTTGGATGCAGGATAGGGAAAAGACCATATCTTGTGATGCAGCTGAGTGATAAAGTTTTAATGCAGTTAGTGATGTCAGTGTCTGGACACTAGATCGCATAACCCATATAATGTTATTAGTACACATCCTGTTAGTCTTCTTTGAGGTAATGACATTACATTGTGTCTTCCCACTAATGCTTTCCCCAAATACTTGCTGCTCCTATTAAAAATAGCTGAAGTTGCACTTACCGTCATTTAGCCAGCGATGCAGTTAGTCAGTCAGTCTTCTAGTTAATATCCAGACAATCTCTTCCTCTCACAACAAATTTTGCTGATCCAGTTCTTCACTCATCATCAGGTAAAGCTATCGCTGCTTAAAACACAGACACACTGCTCTCTGCTCACTGTGGGATTTACTGTACTTCTCAGTAAGTTGCAACATTGATGCTATTAAAACTCTGCATAGATAAGTGTTGAGATTTCATAAATATTATTAGTCATAATCAAGTTGATAATATTAGATAAGTTAGTGTGTGCCACATGGAGCCACATGGGAGCATCTGTTAGTGCCCGGGGTGCTCTCTTTCCATCTGCTCTGCCATTTTGTACCCGAGCAGTCTTAAGGTGTAGAAGTGAGAACATGTCAGCCCTTTAGCTTTTTCAACCAGATTTTTTTAATGGTTCCTTTTTATAGCCTTTCAAATAATATTTCACAACTGCGTGGTTCAAAAGGGCTCCATAAAGTCCCAGCTTCTTAAATATAAACACCAAAAGCTGTGTGTGAATTTGTAAAGCATGCACTAAGAATAGATGCATTGTGTACATTTAATTATTAGATGCTAATTGTGAGCGTAAACAAACAAGTTGAAAGATTTCCTTATTGTTGGTGAACAGAGAAGCTTTAAAATAAAATAACTAAGGGAGAGAATAAAAAGCTAAATGTTTCTGAAAATCGACAGAAACCAGCAGTGTGGGGAAGTTAAAGCAACCATGGCAACAGAAGTGGTGTTTTCTGGAAGCTTCTGAAGTGGAAGAAGGGGTCAGTGTTACACGCCTGTTCCTTCCACACAGTTTGTCTCTTTACGTTTGGCAAAATGACGTGAAAACACTACAAATTTAACACCAAACAGAGATGATGATGGCAGAAACTGAAACAGGAAAGTACAGTACATTTTCTTTCTATCATCTTCATTAAAGGTGTGAAAAATGATATATAGTCTCACAACTAATGTCAAGTAAATTTGTGTGAGTCATAGTTAATTACATATTTGTATAGTTGTAATCAAGTATTAAAACATTTCAGTACAAAACGTCAGTTATAATGATGTAAGATGGGTTGATACACAAGAGATGAAATCAAAACAAATAAGTTTAAGATTTTAACTTGGAGACATGGTCATGATGAAATAATTACATGGTTGGAGAAAGCAGGTATTTTGGGAACATAGTTTATAAAAAAGATGAGCAGGCCCTCTGTGACATTATCTGTAGATTTCTGAAGCGCTACGTAGCTAAAAGCTAACCAAGCTCATTCGGAACTAACACGACCTAATTGGCTAACAATGGTAGGAGGGCTAAAGCTAAAGCCCACTGGTACTAGCTAAAAGCTGTAGTTGTGCAAATTATTGCCCTTTAGAGTGGGATATGAGGATTGACTCACTTTTGGAGCCCCCATTGGATAATAGGTGAATTTAAAATTTTCACATGTCTGCTTAATCCTTTAAAGACCAACTTAAGGACAGCTAAACAGAGAAGTCTGATTTTTAATATCTGCAGCCTCTATTGGACCCTTTTAATAGACGGCAAAAAATTTTTTCCAGATTCTATCTCTTACTATGTAACAGGTCAAAATTATTGTAGTATTCTTCTTGTTTTTTAGGTGTTCACCAAGGGACAGGAGACCAGTATCATATGGTGCACAGTGGGAGTTTGAATAAAGCTGCTACCATAAAATGATGCAAAATGTCTGAGAAACATTATCTATCAATTATTAGTTTGGCTTAATAGGGTTAAACTTCACTTTTACCTGCCCAAGGATCCCAGCCCAGAATCAAGATACTGGTGAATGAGTAGACTTACTCATGGCATAAATTTCTAATAAGGTGTTGGGAAGAGGTGGAGGTTATGTGAAGGTTGACCTGAAGAGAGAATTGCAGATGTGAAAGAAATGTTAAACAACATGAATGAGGCTGGTCAGGGCTTGAAAAGTAGCACAGGTGGAAAGTTGTGAAATAATACTGAGATCATGGTGAGCTGGACAGTGTTAGAAAGCAGAGGTGATATAAAATATAGAAAAAATAGGGCAGACAAGACACAACAGATCTGCAGGGAATTTCAGCATATCCTCAATTTAATAAACCAATTAAAGATCAAGTTTGCGTCTTGTAAATGTACTCAAACCAGTCAAGTCATCATCTTTCAGAGTAACCTATTGTGAATAACAGGGTTGTGACGTAGTTTGGATTCAGGAAATGAGAAGTGTGTGCAAATTGATTACCCAATTATGCTTAAAATGTCTAAAAACAAGCCCAGATTTCAAATCAGCTGTTATCTAAAGACCAGACTGAGACAAAAATATGACCTTGTCACTCAGACATTCTTCCATCGTCCAGTTAATCTAAACAGTAAATAGAAAGTTAGCAGCGAGGTTCCGTTACTTAGAGGAGCAGTTTCTGGAAACATTACAGGACGTATCTGATAACTGGATCTCTGCTGATATTTTTATTTTACACTGCCGAGCATCGTGCCTCGAATAAAACCAGCATATTGGTTTCTGTTTGATGAATGGATGCTGTGTGAATGCATTTAAAACATTAAAATTACTAAGTATATGTATAAATATCTGTTTGGCGGCACAGATCAGACTTTCCTGTTTCTTGCTAATTTCCTTCGTGTCTTTTCATTTGAAAGAAAGTATACACAGGAACAGGATGTGTGTATCAGTGCTTATGCAGGGAAAGCTGAGTGTGTCGGTGTAGCCGTCTGCTTTTCCTGCTCCCAGCTGCCTCGCCTCAGGAGCAGCCAGCCTCCGTGTGATTATGTGTGACGGACAGCTCTGCTCTCAGCAGCATGCGAATAGGAAGTGACCTTAAACAAGCACTGCCATTTTTGACTGAGTGCCTGTCCCCCACCCTCTCAGCTCTCTGAGGAGATGGGGTGGGAAGGGCACAAAACACTGTAGCCTCTGGGTCAAGAACACAGGGTCATCCTACTATGGGGTAAGGGTAATTGCTACCCCTGTGTGTGGGCTTATGTCCTCAAGTGAAAGTGAGGGAGGTGGAGATTGGTGGGAGGGTGAAGGTGGGTTGTATTCATCAGGGTAGAAAGAGAACACAACACTGAGGTTCTGCTCTGTGTCTGCTTACAGCTCTTTGTCTTCTTAGCCAGTGCCAGGACCCCCGGTGGGCCAACTCTGGGTCCACAGACCCACAGAGGGCAAACGGCAACCTGTCTCACACTGGACTAATTCAATTTAACACACACTGAGTTGCCTGTGATTGCTGTGTTAACTCTGGCCTCTCTCATAGCCAGATGGCTACTTCCTGACAGGAGCCTTTGTCTTCTAAGCTACAAGGCTGGTGATTTAATACGAGTACAGTAATAACACAGTACAAAGAGGCAAAAGTAATGAATCATCGCTGAATAATTTAAATAGTGGATAACAATGGATCAGTTTACTTATGTAGTCCAGATCTGAAGAACTGTGTGCATTGAGAAGATCACACGTGTTTCTAGGGCCCTACTGATGGCAAAGTGTTGATCCGCTTACTGAACAAGTGGAATACAGCGCACGGATCGGGAGGGATTGACATAAACAGTTGCTTGGCTGATCACAGCATCTCAAACACACTGTGTGGTGGAATAAAACCCGACTGAATTGTCCTCCATCTACACAAGCTTAGCCTAGTTTTTGGGATTGAGAATGTCTAAGATATTTTCTCAGTCTGATAGAACCAAGAGAATGATGAAATGTGCTCTTATATGAAGTTCCAGATGAATGCAGACATTTTAGGTTAGATAAAACTTATTTCCCAAGTAATTTCAGGGTCTATGAGTCGGATGATTATAGTTTGTCAGCTTTAACTGAAGTATTTACATCTAATTATAGGAAGTTTTGCAGTTCCAGCTCTTGAATCAAATCAAAACGTTGAGGTGGTGAACGTGAAGAAGCAGCGTGCCGTACGGAAGTACATTCCCTTCTTTATGACACTGCTGTGCCTTTTATTTTGGGTCTTTATCCATCTGAAGCGTGTTAGAAACACTTCCCAATCAGCAGTGTCACATTGCACACTTCAGCGTTTCTTTGCTAAAACCATATTCTGCTATGTCATCACCCTGAGTTATTTAAACGTGCCCACAGCATTACACACTCCATACGCTCCTAATGTCCATTCCAAACCCGCCGTCTTCCCATTTCCACTACTTTAGTCGCCATGTGCTGAGCTGTATTTGCTGCCTTGTAGATTTAGTTTAATGTTTAATCGAAATAAAAAATGTATCTGGTTTGCTTTTACATGGAAATGATCCTGCATTTGATGTAATCTTCAGGTTCCAGCATGTAGCCAGCCTCACCAGTTTGGTGCTTTTTTCTCCTATTATAATATTTTATCTTTTTTTTTTTTATTATTTTATTATTGCTTTTAATGATACCATTTAGCTCTTGAATATTTACACTTATTCCTTGTCCCATTGCAAACCAAATCTAAAGATACCTGCAGACATGGTTTACACTGAAAACAGCTGTAATTAAATTATTTGTATTGAGTTGACTTGTCATTACTATTTGTGTTGTGTTATTTGTAATAAATTTTTTCCCACACTGTTAAATCTCAAAATTCAAACTGGAATGGAAAATATTTGTCCAATATTGTTAATCTTTTTAATTCAGTGTTTTTAATGACTGTATTAGCTTGCTAGTACTACCGGTAATTTGGTACAACATATCTGCATTGCTGATGTAGTATGCTGAGTTGTGTTGTTTTTTTTTTTGTTTGTTTTTTTTGCCATGATTACATTTTTAATAGCTTTTAAATGCAATTAGAAACTCCACAGTGGTATTTCCAATATATGTTTAAAAACGTGAATAAGCATTTTGCAAGCTCAGACCTCCTTCAAGCAGTTCATTTCCACTCATGTTGTAATTCCAACCCATCTTCTAGTCCTCCATGTTTTTGCACACTGTTATGATCCTCGGTTTAATGGAAATTAATTAACTGTGTCTTTGCTACATCGTGGTTTGTTGTATGTTTATTTCTTAACTTGTTGTCTTGCAGTGAGGAAAATGACAAAGATTCCTTATTTATTCCTTGTCCAGGATCCCTGTATCTAGAATTTGCAGAGATCCGGGTCAATGTGTGATGTCTTGTTGACATTTTTTGGGCTTTTTGCCTTTGAGCCAAGCACCCCATTAATTTATATGCATTAAGTTATATGCATTTATACCAGTGTTTCTCAATTCCTGTCCTCAGGCCCCCCTGCTCTGCATTTCTTACGTATATTTCTACCCAGCACACTTGACTCAAATCCATTAACCTGCCCATGACATTCTTTGCAGCTTTTTAACAAGCCATTTATTGAATTCAAGTGTGTTAAAAAAGGGTTACCTCTAAAATATGCAGAGCAGGGGTGCTGAGGACCAGGTAGTTTTTGCACAAAATTGCAAAAAACCAACAGTTAAATGCTGGCAAAAATGATTACACTAAAAAGGTGTGTTCTGCATCCTTGGTAGATGACTAATTTGCTTAAAACTAGTGAAACACAGATGTCCTTTGCAGACTGGACTTGGGTCCTCGTGTAGACAGAAGGAGTACAGCCTTGTATATTTACACAACCTGATAGCAGAGGCCCATTTATAATGACTATAATGACTGTGAAACACACAGAGGAGTGAAGTTTGTCATTAGGAGAGGCTTATTGTAGTCTCTTATTATACTACAGTGTGTTCTGATATATGAGAGAGACACAATGTAAAAATCCCTCCTGGGTGGCATCACCTCTTCCAAACAAACGCAGACCCAATGAGACATTCCTGTGGGCCTCTTTGCAAAGATAAGTTCTTCAAGCCCTGTGGGAGTCTGTTGTTGGGTGGCTTGCGGCAAGGTTTGTTGTTTGCATCAAACTGCTTTAAAGGATTCCTCAAGTGTGCCCATCCCAGCCGCAAAAGCTCTTCCTTTTTTGTCAAATAATGTATGAGGTAATCTGCATGAAAGTTTTATCCCTCAGCCCATCCGTCCATGCTCGGAGGACTTTAATGAGAGTTTATTGCAGCCATTTTAGCCAAACCACTTTAATTTATTTATGCCTAAAAGCTGGAACAGTAAGAAGCTTATGAAACTTTCGACCTCGCCAGAGCTTGTCGCAAAGTATCCTGTCACACGCGCACACACACACACACACACACACACCAACTCAAGCAAAGCGTTCTTACTTTACAGACGCATTGAAATTCTAAGAGAGCACCCCACAGCTTGCTGAAGGGATTACTGGTAAATCCCTGCAAACTCCAGATGTTTCCTCGGGCAGCACACAGCAAGGACACATCACCCATCCCCTGTAAACATCTGTCAGACAAAAGCCCCCACCACAGAAGAGACAACAGAAGCTTAAAGCGAGTAAAGTAGCTCAACACGTCAGATTTTCGCTCCGTCAGATTTGTTTGTTCATGATGAGCCTTGCCGGCATCTCATTGGTCCGCTCATGCTAAGCTTCAGCGCGGACAAGTGTACAGTAAAACTGAAATATTTGGTGGTTAAACGGATGAGGAGGCTCTGAGGGCAGGATGATCATTTTGGCAGGATTATAATCATTATGTGTTTGTAAATCCAGAGCTTCAACTTAGAGACATTTTCAGCAGAGGGAAATAATGTTGTTGTGATTTTAGTATTTAATTATTTTCAACAGCTACGACCTTAAATATTTATGCTCTGAATGTGTTTGGCCGTGGTTTCACCAGTACAGGATCAGCTTGTTTCTGTGTGTTGGTGATGTGAGTGGCAGTTTGTGTTGGGTTCAGGCCCGGGGCAGGATCTCATATCCCCCTGTCATGTTTGTGTTAATTTGCTGGATGTAAACACAGTGAGGGGGCTGTAACAAGGCAGTGCCTGCCTCTGTGTATCTGCTCCCTGGCTTCCTGAGTGCTACACAGAATAGATGGAGGGATTGGCTGACCAGTGTCTGGATCACTGAACAATTGTAGTCCAGAGAGAAAGCAGCAGTCTGAGCCCTCAGTGTGGCCACTAGGGAGTGCCTGACAGATGGATGGAGCGAATGACTGGATGTCTAGCCAACTGGAAAGACAACTTTCATTCGCACAGGCTGTATGCCTTTTATCTCGTGTATAAGCTACAGGAAGAAAAGTAGTGTCAGACATTAATAATGTAAGAGCGAGTGAAAAATTAAAGCAAAAGATAATGTCTCAGAAAGTTATCACACCACCACGCACCACAAGATTAGCTTCACTACATCTTGTTACAGGTTGTAAGCAATTTGAGTTTAAAGGAGGGTGTGTTGTCAAACCCCCACCCCCCTCCTTCACCTCCCTCAGCAAAATCACATCAGTGCTTCCCTTTCCGTACATGTAGCCCGGGAATAAAAGCGGTTGTCGACTAACCGGAAGGTCGGTGGATCAATTCCAGGCTTCTCCTGACTCTGTCCCTGAGCTAGACACTAATTTTTCTCCAGTCAGAAAAGTTGCCCATATATTGGCCGTTGACTTATCTCTTGTGGTTTCACTTTGTTTTTTCCTCCTTTCCTCTGATTGTGTCCTCTTGCTTTTCTTAGATGGTTTTAAGAGATGTTCCCCGTGGTTTTCATCCCCAGCGTTATCCTGTTGCTGGCATGTGCGGCCATTTAAGTGTCGTCTATAGAGACGGAGCTGTAATGTGATGCTCTGGGACTGATAAAAAGAAAAGTGTGTAGGGGACGTTTCTCAGTCTCTGGGCTCTATAAGGAAACAACAGCTCCATGAATAAATACGATATGAAGTCAGTGTTTAAAATTAGCTCTCACAATATTTAAAAAGGCCTCAGAGTATAGGAGACAATAAAGAAACTCTATTTCCCCCCAACACAAAACAGATAAGGGGAAGTCTTTTTCCTTCACTGGTCTCAGTTATGTTATCATGAACCAAACAGCCTACAAGTTACTGTTGGAGAGAATGAATAAAATGCCCTTTTTATCCATTTAATTTTTCAGACTAAGTATCATTCATCTTACTAATACGGTTGTTAAATGCAATCTGGCCTGGATAATGCAGACAATTGTTCTTCAGGGGAAAAACCATCCTAAATGCTGTTGCTGTTTGTTCAAACGTCACTGTGGTTAATTGGTGTAACACGGACCAATCAGTTGTGTTCTCATGCTGTTAGCTGTGTGATTAACTTAGCAGTCTTTGGCTGAATGTGCAGCTCATTTGCCTTTTGTTTTAAATGCGTGGATTTACTCATGTTAAAGTGAGATTGTTTTGCAACAATAATACATTATCTTAAAAACTATTTTTTATTTTATTTTAACAAAGTAGTGCCTGCACCCATGGCAATGAGAAGAGATCCATATTGAGCTGTATAGTAACTGGGCCTCATTTTTTCCTCAGAGGAGTCCTCTCAGAGCTCATTAGCCCCAGCTAAATCCCTCTGGAATGCTGGGTCCTGCTTGCCTTCTGCCGCCTGCTCCTGAGCAGCTCTGGTTTCAGCCTGCTGGATGACTGGGCACAGAGATGGTTCCCATAGTTGAGCCGCCTGAGCTACATGGGCAGACCCTGGTACCTTGGCTCAAAGAGCCTTCTGTTGTCTCAGGCACACTCTCCCATGCAGGCCCGGGTCACTTCACACAGACGCTCGCATACAGAAAAGCAGCCTGGCAATGTGAGCTTTGGGAATGTCACAGATTTATGGAAGGATGGATCACATGCTGCAGAGTGTTGGAAAGCAAAGCCCAACAATAGCTTTTTGTCTAAATGTAAACTTGTGTAACTGTTTGGCAATACCAGTCTATACTGGCATGTGTCACAGCAAGAATCATATGCTTTTGTTTCCCTGCAGCCCTCCCAGAGTGAGGCTTGGCTTAAGATCTATCCAACTCTGCAGAATATTGACACATGTGGACCATTCTGTCTTTAAGCTGTGTTATGTCCAGATCGTTATTTTGTGCCAGAAAATATTTTTTTTATAAGGCCTCGTGTTGATCTGCAAATGGCCGACTAACTTTCTCTGCTTTCCAGCAAAATCCACTACAGTTCGTAGTCCTGGCAGATTCCTTTTCCCCTGAAGAAACCCAACTTTTACACAGAAAGGTAGGGGTTGTGAGGGAGAGTGGGCCAGACGAAAGTGCATATCAAAGAGAAGCAGCCATCTGTCAATGCAGGCAGCCAACAGCTGGTGAAAGAGATGCAAGATGTCTGAACAAAGACTGACAAGATGGAAGATGACAGGAAACAGATTTTCCTCCCTTTCTAGCCCTCCTGAAAGAGAAGAGGTTGACCATCAGAGCGCTGTGAAGTCTAGCAGTCTCCAGATGCTGGCTCTCCTCTCTTCTCTTCTAATCTTCTTACCTTCTTGCCTCCTTTCCATCTTCTCCGCTTCCCTCTTCTGCCGTTTCCCCCAAAGCCTTACAGAAGGCTCTTCAGTTGGCTGCTTAATTTGTGAATTTGCATTTCTGTTGCACTGAGCAACAGAGGAAAATGCCTCATCTCTCACATGATTTTAAGGCAAAATTAGACAATTACTACTTGAATTATAGAGCAAAAATGAATACATGATTATCTTTAATAATGCTAATTATGAGAGCATTTACTCAGTGCTGAAGTTTTTTCAGACTGGGTGTTTGTCGGACCTTAATATAACATTTTGTGAATTATTTAGCTTTAGTAATTGACCTGCTAGAGCTTAAGTAGATACTCATCTCTTTGCTCATTTGCTCACATAAATGAAGTGGTGTGAGTTGTGTTAAATAAATTTTTGACAAAATGAGCACAGGGCCTTGTGTTAATTAGTGTTACACCATAAGCCTCGTTACAGCAGGTCTTCTTCGCTCCCTACTTAGCACAGCCTATTCCCCTTTGTGCCTTTATCCTCTGCACTGTTAATTTGAAAGAAAATGCAGTCTGTTTCTAAATAGAGCAGTGGTGCACCCTAGCTGAAATCATTAAGCCCATTTTCTGCTGGCTTAGAGCTGTTGAAATTCCTGTAATGGAGGGAAAGCAAGAGTGTTTTAGTCTCTCTATCCGTAGCGGGATGTGTGACATGGGCCAGTGTAATACTGTAAAGGGGCCTAATTGTTTAATCATTTTAATATGCAGCCATTGCTTTTGGGCAAGATAAGGGGAAAAGTGAGCTAATAAACAATGATTACTGTCGCTTGAAATCAGCACATGGAGGGGAGGTGGGGTGTTCTTCCCTTTTTCCTATGTTTGAGTGACAGGGAAGCTTGGTGGCGGTGGAAGGTCAGCTCATGCTCGCAAACAAGTAATGGAATGATGGAAAGAGAGGTCTAAAAGTTTAAACGGAGAGAAAGAGCTGTCATCTCTGGATCTTGTCCCCTTGGTCAGTTAGATTGACAACCTGCCAGCCTGGCCAGCTCACACTGAGTTCAGAGGAAAGAAAAAAAACATGGCAGAGTTTCACTTTCCCCAGCCATCTGCTCTTCCTGCTTCTTTTCAGTAAGCTGACTTTAATATTAAAGTTGATGTATAAACATAAAGCTGTTACTTAAAAAAAGAAAAGGAGGAAGCTGTACAGTGGTTGCAGAAGCTCTGCAAATGCCCAGGCTCAGAGGGTAAAGGTTAAGAGCAGCTGTGAAGTAGAAGAGATCAAATTAGCAGAAATACATATAGATGTGTGGCTTTTATGGAGTAAAGATTTAAGATGCCTAAAAACCATTTACTATGAAGAAAGAAAACGTGGGTATCTAAAATGTAAACATATGATCTTTAAGTAGGTTTTGTAATTTATGCTTATCTAGCTCAGAAAGGTAAAATCTCTTTTATTACACACACACACACATACATATATATATATATATATATATATATATAAAGTCTCAAAATGTACTGATGTATAGTATGACTAGATAAAAAAACACATCAAATCATTGAAAGCAAAGATAACATGTAATGTGATGCATAAACTGCTAAAATTGGATTAATAACTGTATAAAAACTAAAAGGATAGTGGGGAACCCTTGCCTTCCAGGGACAAATGTGGTTGGAACAAAACCATCATTGATCTTGATCAGCAGTTACTTAACTGTTTATTCATATCTGGCATACTGAATGGAAAAAAATATTGTGACTGTGAAGTATCTTAAACAATACCAGTTAATTCTGCTATAATCAAAGCTAAAGGTGGACACACAGACATTAGTATGCTATATATATATTAATATATATATATATATATATAATATATGTGTATATATATATATGTGTATATATATATATATATATGTATATATATTTATATATATATGTGTATATAAATGTGTTTTTTTATATAAAAAATAAAATAAGTGCTGTGAAGGCATAATTGAACAGTTTTCCAGAGACCAGTTAACTCCTCATTTCCTCCCTGAAGGATCTAATATCGTCAGTAGCAGTTGTGTTAATGTGTGCAAGTCCTCACTGTATCTTCTGTAGAGCAGACTTCGTCTTCAGTTGTCTGGTGTTCTGATAGCCTGCATTTATTATTCAGCCCTACTCCAGCTGCAAGAGGGGGGGGGGGGGGGGGGGGGGGGGGGGGGGGGGGGGGGGGGGGGGGGGGGGGGGG
>JBAMIG010000016.1:1632481-1650279 GCA_037177335.1 Kiunga ballochi | reverse complement strand
GTTTTGGGGGTTGGAGTTGGTGGTTCAGCCCTGTTCCAGTTGAACCCCCCCCCCCCCCCCCCCCACCTCCCCCAAGCTGCACAGAAATGAAACAAGGTTAAAAATTGGCATGAAATGTGTCTCAGTGGATCAAATAGTGGATTGGGTGGCTGGGGCTTCTGGAGACAAGGGAGGTATGGGCCTTTATGTGTGCGACATCTTTTATTAATTGTGCTGGTGCTTAGAATGGGAGTTTCTCCCTGATCATTAATGCATGCACGGAATAACGTATTTACATGTTCTCATGCATTAAACATGGCCAGAGAGGGAGGCTACAGTCTTGTTGGAGACCTCTCTGCCCACAGGTCCTATGTATGTTTTTCCTTTTTTACTCTTAGTCCGTGTGTGCGCCTGTCTGTGTGTACGTCTGTGCTCGAACTGATTTGCATCCAGCTACACTTTAAAATCCACTCGCTGCCAAACTCCTCTGCAGCTACAGGAACGCAATGGAGCATCGGACAGCAAACGGCATTCTTTGCATCGTCACACAAGCTGCTAGAGACTGACAGGTCTCACTGTTACCCAGTGGCTATAACCAGATCAGTTAACTGTAACTATGTTGTAATGTGTGTTTGTTTATACAGTGATGTGCTTTTGTAGTTGCTGGGTGGTAAAATTCCCTTTTGTTAGGTGCAGTTTGGAAGTGAAAAGTGGTGGAAAGAGACTGGAAAGCTGAGTAATGCTGTCTTAGTTGCTTTAAACACAAAAGTGTTGTCATTCTGTTGTCAGCAGATGTGCTGATTGATCATGTCAAAGCATGGCTCCCCAGCGCCCTATTCATCTCTGTGATCGATCAAACACTAACACAGTCACACCTGCGGTTCTGGTATTCCCACAGACTCTATGAGCAGCATTAGGACAGCTCCCCGCACTGCAAATGACCTCTTATCTGTTTTGTTTATATATTTATTTCCTATTTCAATTGCTGTCTCCGTTATCATAAGTCCAGACTCAGCAGATGTTCTCTATCAATCACTGACTGGCCCCAGCGGCTCGGGTTTCATTTATTTGTTTTGCCTGATTACTCTGTGTTGTAAGTTGTTTGATGCAATGGTTTCGGATAACTGTTGTGGTCACTGTGCTTCCTGCTGGTAATTAGAATTGATTTAGTAACTATTTAATTAATCGCACTGTTAAATCTCTGGTACTTAGTTTGGTCTCGGACTGTTATTGTTGGGTATTTGTGTGTTTCGGGGGCTTTTTACCATAGCTAAAGAGCAAAAGAAACTATTTACATGGATGTAAAAATCTGTGTGGGAAAATGGAAAAAGCCCACTCTGATCATTAATTTCACATTTTTATCCATTTCCTCAGAAAATACTTTTTAAAAGATTCACCTAAAAAAACTGCCTGAGGTCCCTTTTTTACTTTTTAATTAAAAATCGATTATCATTTGCTTTAAAACTATTACACCAATCAGGGATCAGATGATTAGAACTGGTATTATAATCATTTTCCTCCTATTCTGTGACTTTAATTAGGAAAAGTTCCTGTGCAGTGGGAAAACGTCCTGCTTTTGTTTTGGCACTGAAAAAGGAATCCCATCCACCTGAACCAAATGACTATGACCAGCTGCTCTGACATCTCACATCATGGAAGTCCTTCCAAGACAGTTATTCATTCACCTCAACAAGCATGTAGGGAACTTTCAGAAGCCATTATGGTAGTGGCTGGACTGGGGCTGATAATGATGCCATCATCTACCTGCTTCAGAGAGCCCACTCTCCTCCATCAGGACTTTTAGGATCATGTTCTCTGATATTTCAGGTGCTTTAAACACAATAATTAAATCCTGCTTTGCTATGTGTGAAGGTCTGTGAAATCCAGGAGGATAGTTCTGCAGCAAACAGCACCGTGTGCAGACCCAAAGGGTTTGTGTCGGAGATGGTGGTCCACAGGGAACTGTACTCTGACTATTTCTGCTTGCACTATTCACTGACTTCCAGATTAAAGTCCTGTCATCTGCAGAAGTACTCTGATTACTCTGACAGACAAGCAGATTACAGAGAACTGGTCTTTCACTTTGTGAAACACTCAAAGCGAAAAGAGGCAACTGGATTTTAAAGGGTAAATTAACTCATATGGCATTTTGCCAGCTTGACCTTTTAAAGCTCCTTACACTGCAGGATATATTCACTCCTTCACTCACTCGTACACATTCATCACATTGGAAGGACACTTGGTAGACAGGGGAACACTGGTATTGATCTGTGGACCTTCGGGTTGGAAGATGACTGTCCTCGTCACAGTTTCAGGAGGAAGCAGCGGCCTTAGAGTTCAGGAGTTCAGACTCTGACTAGAAGTGGCAAGAGTCAGGAGGAGGAATGTAAAATCCTTAAACAGACAGTCACACACACACATGCATCCAGGCAAGTGTGTGTGTGAGCAGGAAGATTTTTCTCTTCCAGTGAAATCAGCAGAGGATTGATAATCAGCTAAATGTTTGAACACCAGACTTAATCCCTCTCTGTAATTATTAATGATACATTTTTTTTACTTATTAATCCTGTTTGGGGAAGTTAGGCTCTCCATTTGAACTATTTCTAGATTCACTTGGATTTGATGGGCAGCAGTGTTCTGGTGTCTAGGGACAGTCGGGTCTAAAGCAACCGGGAGTCGTCACCGATGTGATGAAACTAAAGTGCATGAGAGCACTCGGAGAGCAGCGCCTGGTATCTGCCTGTGACATCAGCAGTCAGAATGTAAAGCCTTTGTTGTGGAATTATAAACACTGGATGATTATTTTCTGATGTAAAAAACAGAAATGATGTCAATTTGATACTGATTGATTAATTCAAAATGTATTCAATAGTTATTGAATGTTCTATATTGCTAAATCCAAATCTGAGTCACGGGGAAGCTGACAGTCTGGACAGTCCATACAGGGTCAACACACAGAAACAACAAACTACATTTCACATTAAAACCAATTTATTCTGCATGTTCAGCGTCATATAGTTCTGCTAAGGTTAAACATGCACATTTCAGACATCCTAAACTTTCTCTTTTGCTCTTTAGTTCAGCTTACACTGGTTTTCACTACATGTTGACCTGATTTTTAACTTCCACCACTTCTGCTACAATACTTTGTTTCACTCATTCCTTCAACTTTTTGATCATATTTAAATAAGATTTCATTTTTCAATTTTAATTCTTTCTACTAATGACTTTTATATTAATTTGAACTAATAGTTCAACAAGTAAATTTCAGCCAGTTTCACCTCTCCGCTGCTTTTTTTTAAGGTAAACCGTCCACCATTTTCATCAGCGTTAAACATCAGGTTGGGATTTCCTCAC
The DNA here is from genome assembly GCA_037177335.1 of Kiunga ballochi. NCBI lineage: Eukaryota > Metazoa > Chordata > Actinopteri > Atheriniformes > Pseudomugilidae > Kiunga > Kiunga ballochi. Next base: position 1,646,943 of record JBAMIG010000016.1, on the reverse strand, counting down.
TTTATAATCATTTCAGCTTTTTTCAGTATTACAGTTTAACCATGTCAGCATTCACACCGCTGTGCTGCTAGAACAGCAAATGTTCTAGTTTGCCTTGTAATTCTACTGACCAGGCACTTAAACACCTTTTAAATCTAAAGAAAATCGCCTGAGTTATTCATATTGTCCCATTTGTTTTAGATAAACAGGCACACTGTGAAATATGAAGCAGGAACTGTGAGCATTATGTTCCGTTTCCTTTGCACCGTCAGGACGTATAAGTTTGTCTGCTTGTTTACATTTTGCATTATGTTCCCATCAGTGTTTACATGATGATAAATGTCTTCTTTTGTGTTCAGTGAAGCTTGTTGACATTTATTTGAGTCTAAAATATAAATAAAATGTGACATATCTGTGTTGTGTTGATGATGTCTGGTGGTGAGCATCTGGGTTTCTCCTCCAGTAGCTGCTCAGTTATGTTTATACTTCAGTAGAAAGCTCCAGCAAGGAGAGAACCACCACCACCGCTGTGATTGTTGTTCTTTTCACATTTATTCACTCTAAAGAATGTCAGAGTGGGTTGTTGTTTATGTGCATCTCTTTGCCTCTTTCACAGCATCAAAGAAAACAAAAGGGCTCCTCGCTGTTGCAGGTCCTGATTGCAGTCATTAGGATGCACAGGTGCTCCTGGTGTGACGGGGACTTTCCTTAAGGGGATTCAGCTTGCACAGCTCCAGCACTTGCTTGTTTTTAATAACAATCATCTGAAATTGCTGTAATTAGCCTACAGCTACAAGAGAAGATGTTGGGGGGGAGGGAGGGAGGGAGGGGGAGTACAAACTCTGTGAACCTTTTTAATGTCATCTCCTCTTTCACTCTTTCACATAGAACAATTAAGGAGGCCTTTGTGTTCATCTATTATTAGTCATGCAAGTTAAGAAAAAGATCCATTGTGTATTTTTAATCTGAATTCTGTGAGGAAACTATGAACTGATTTGCAGGTACAGAGACAGCCGCCTCAAACAGGCCCTCAGCTTCCAGTGCACAACCCGACCCGCCCCAGTAGAGAGAGGCAAAAGTCTGCTTTAAAAGAAAGCTGGCCCTTAAAAGGTCTTCACAAAATGCACTGATATTTTCTTGGCAAACAGGATGTGAAGCATTTAATATATTTTTGTTTTTGTTATGATGCAGATGCTTCATCCAACATCAACACGTAGCACAACGAATCACAGGAATGTGAGTCAGCGCAGGTCCTTCTGCTGCACAGCTTCATGTTTTTGTAAGCTTTGCATTGTAAGCTGGAGTAGTAATGTCTGGGAAGCCCTCTCACTCAAATTATTTTAATATAAATAAATAGATTATACTTATTGGGGTGTGTAAGCAGCATGTCAAAATTTTAGCTGCGCTAGATGATTATTTGAACTAATTAGCATATCTGATACACAGGGGCACTAAATGCATCTGGAAAGGTAATATTTTCTTTATGAATATGTTTCAAGTTATTTCACTTTATGACACTGTGTGTGACTCTCAATCTAATAATATAAATATACTATAAAAGTATTTCTGTGATTGTACAAAATTGTCACCTTAGTATAAAGTCTGAAAACTGAATGCACAAGTATCCAATTGTTTTAGATCAAGATCAATACATTTTATTTTAGCTTGTTGTGTAATTAATGGAAATTATTTTCATTCAAGATATTTTCCATTATCAACAGTTTTTGTTTTTGTTTTTTTTAAAGGTTAGCAACACAAGTTAGCATGTCCAGATGCAGAGATAGCATGGCTGTTCTGTTCGTGGGAGCTCTCATGCTTATTTAACCTATGAAAAAGTTAATTTGACCTATAAACCCTCAGAAGCGGAGCAGTAAAATCAAATGCAAATGTTTTATGTGTTGAAATGTAGAATGTTGATGAGTGACATGTTAATGGAAAGAGATGGATTTGATTTGAGTCTATATCTTTCTGCAATGCAAGACATCCCGATCACCCCTACACCCCAACAAGTCTCCATTGGTATTTTCTGTTTTCCGGCCGGTTCTGTGGCCATCTTCTGGTAGCTGCATGTCCTCGTAATGTGTTGTCATGCAGCACCACCCACAGGTCAGCAGAAGGGTGACAGGCGGGTGGGTGTGCAGAAGCTTTCAAAGCAGAAAGACAGTCTGTCTGAAGTAGCAGCAGCTTTTGTTGGGGGATGAAAATCTGTTCTGAAGCTGAAAATAAAGCAGAAAAATATTCAGTCGCAAGAGAGAGTAATGCCCCACTCAGGCCCAAGAACCAGGCTTTCAGATTCAGGCAGATTCTCTCATTCAGGCTGTTGTGAATTATTTATCCATGTGTTTAAAGGTGGCTCTGGGGGCTTTTGACATTAGTTCTTTAGAGCTTGTACTCATCTCATTCCATCCTAAAAGAAACTTGGCATCCTTTATGAACTGTAGTTTATACAGGTAAAAAAAACTGGAGAAAAGGAAGAGTAAAAAAAACGTACATAAAACCGTTATATGCTTGTTTTAACCTTGTTTTTTTTTTAGCTCACACTGGATTCTCTGGTGATACTGGGGAAGCAAAAGCCCCAGTGATCTACATGTTGTTTTGACTGCTTCACTTCACTTCCTCCTTTTCTTTTGGGATAAAAAAGAAACGTATATTTTTCCTTTGCATTGCTGAGCGTCTCCATCATTTATAAGTACATTCATGCTTTGTGGAATATTCACAATATTCTCACTTTGAATTGCAGCTGCTGTTGGTTTATGCTGGCTAATTATGCGCCGTTGTTGACTCAATCTTCACCGTTAATATCGTAGTTCTACACTTGACATTTTTTCATTTTCATGCATGAAGACCTCCATAATGCAGTTTATATTCCAGCACGATGCTGCCCTGCCTTGTTTTTCTCATTAGACAGTGAATATGATCTTCTTCTCACAGATTTCACAAGGTTCTGTTCTGGTTTGTGGTTTGTTATTTAGTCTTTTGTGAAGAGTGTGACAAGTTTGCACCATGATGCGGTTTGGATTTAAGGGTAACAAAACTGATATCACTGAAGCAACTCGTGCCGTGATAAAGAATATCTTTAATTTAGTCAGAGTAAAGTCCATGCCCACATCTTACAGTTAAAATCAGTCTCTTCTACCTGCATTGTGACAGGTTATCACTCCTTTTTACTGTCCGTTTGTTTTGATTATGATATTTTTGTTTGTTTGCTTTTCTTTGTGGATATCTGCAGCTTTCCCTCGACCTATTCAAGGAAACCTACAGGGATGAGTCTCTCATCTTTTTTTTCCTGGCTTATTTGTGCAGTCTCTTGCCATTGGCAGCCTGTGTAGTTCAAAGCCATTTGACACAAAAGCTTTCACAGTGTGAAGCCACAAAAATTCACCATAAAACTCCCACTTTACTTCCTCCAGTATTTCTTTGATTAGGCTTTGGTGGATTCTTGCACTGCTTACATAAAGTCATCTTGTGCTGGCCTATTTGAAATGATTACACCAGTTTTGTTCCAGTAAATGCCTCAAGTTTTCTGTGATAAACCTCAGACTGAGAACCCAATTTTCCCAAGCAAACTCTGAAAGCCGCGGGCAAACTCCCACTCCTGCAGAGTCGGTCGTTTAAATTGTTTTATTCAATTTTTTGTGCCATTCACCAAAATTTCCACACTGAAGGTAACAAAAATGATTTTCAGCGTTTCCTCAGGGGGGAGGGCTGCATTCTTTTCCTTTTTTTTTCTTTAATTCTTCTTTGCCTAGGCACGACTAAGGGTTAGCATAAAAGGGAGACAAACAGCGCAGTGTCTGCCGGGATTTCCTGAATAGCCCTGTGGGAGTGCGGGAAGTTCGGGTGCACACAGCAGATCGACGTGGCCCTGAAACAGCAGCCATGCTGTGAGGGAGATGGCTTTTCTCTGAGATAGTCTGACTGTGAGCCACGGGGCTGCAAATGAAACAGGGGGAGGAGGATGCAGCCTTTACAGATTCAAGGCTCCTGTTGCCTTTGCTGGGCATGTGCGCTGCTGTGGCGAGTTAGAGCGGGAAAAAAAACAGCAGTGGATAAACAAAGAGCTGCAGATAATTCGGCTGAAAGAACAGTGAAGCTATTTCCTGCTGTTTGTGAATTCATCAGGCCCCATGCTGTGCCACTAGTGATTTCTAAATATATGCAGCTCATCTGATGTAGATGCGTAAACTCTGGGTAGGAAATGGATGGCTGTGCCGACAGATTGTTTGCTCTGGGCCCTCTGTGGTCCTGGTGGGTGGGATCTGTCAGCACCGTCTAACATTACTTTCCACATGAGCTTTATTGAGTTCCCAATTATGATGCTGGTCCTCTTGTCTGCTGCTGAATTGACCTTGCATTTTTGAAAGGGAGTGCTGTTGTGTATTCAGGCCAGCAGGTCTGTTAGGCAGGCAGTGAGGCAGACTGACTCCTGTTTTCTGGCCCTGCAAGACCCTGCTTAACAGGCATCAGGCTTACACACATAATACTTGGGAGGAGAGAGTGGGCTTAGCTTTTAGCTCACATTGCCATTGTATCAGGCAGCAAGACAAGGCCAAACTGCTGCAGCCCTATTAGCCTCGTCTGGAGTGGCTTTCCTTCAGTCTGGCAGAGATGCTCAGTGAGAAAAGGTTGCTTTGGAGTTAAATGAAATGTAGAAATAACCTGCAGGCTATACATGGAGAGATTCTCTTGCTGATGTTTCCCCTGAGCTCGTCTAGCTGCTGAACAACAAAGAAGGGGCACAGAAGAGGCTTTTGCTGTAGGTGGAGCTCTTGTGTTGGATTTTGATGTTGGAGCTTGATTCACCTGCTTGTGAAGGACACTGCCGCTACCTCTGCTTTGTGTGTTTGTGCACATACATCCATTTCAGAGGGTGCTTATGCAAAACGCAAAGATACCATAAACCAAGAGATTTACAATCCCTTTGTACACACACACACACACACACACACACACTGGCTCAGTCATTTCATGCTTAACATGCATTTTCAGAGCAGGTTTGTGACCGCACCTGATGAGCGGTACAACACTGCCAGCTGCTTATGTTTACATTAGAGTTGATTAGAAATCATTTAAGGGTTTTTACCTTTTCAGCTTCTAATAGTGACATGCAGCCACTCTGTGCACACATTTCTTTCTCTCCCAACTCCGTGACACCATATGCAGTGTAACAAACAAACATCTCTCACTAATTCCTGGCTTTCCCCTCCTTCTGCGCCCCCCTCCTCCATCTTGCCCTCCCTCTCTCGCTCTCGCTCTCTCTCTCTCTCTCTTGCGCCGCAATCTACCGCAGGCTCTCCATCTCTCTGGCCTGTCAGCATGCTTTTTCTTTTGGCTTGTTGCTACAGGGGGCTCGACGCTGGCAGATTACAACTCGGCAGCCAGTCATTTTCGATTTATCAGAGCCCCCCTCCGTGCCCTTCTCTTCCCCCACCTCAGCCTGCCACACACTCTGCCCTCAGCAGAGTCTACACAGACACACAGCAATTCCTCACAACACCACTGCTCCCCTACCTCCACCCTCCATATCTTCCTCTTTCAATCTATTTAGAAAATTTGGCTCAGAAGCCATAAGACAAAATATATATATATATTATAGCAGTGGAAGGATTTAAGTCAGACAGGCAGCTAGAGCTGTATTATTACTTAGGCCTCTGTCACTGGTGATGACCCGGGAGAGTGGAGAATATCGATCGCATGTCACTCAAGGCATTCAGCAGATTGCATTGACAAAGCTTGTCGGGGCCTTTAATAGCAAGGTTAGCAACCCTGGCTGGGGCCCAGGAGAAAACTCTAACTGTGCCCTATTTCATGGTGGCTTTTAACCATTCGTTTGGTCCAGAGAGTGGATTGATAACAGTCAGGAAGTAATTTTACTCTCATAATAGCCTTCCTGTGGTTGACATTTGTGGCCCTCGGCCCCTGAAAAAGTGCCTCTCCAAGCGAAAGAAGCGCAGCATTGTCAGACTGCTTTTAGCAACAGAAGGGAAAAAAGCTTTACATGAACAAAGATTTGGTACGCTAACCAAAGCATGGCGGAGAAAAAGGAACTGAGGGGAGTAGAAAAAATAAATCAAAAGGAGTGTAGAAGTATGATTTATGAGTTGAAGGAAGTCCATTACTCGCTAGAGGAAGCCCAGACCAAAACACAAACAGAGAGAGGGCATGGTTTGCAAAGAGGGTCATGGAGCAATTCCTTTGCCCTGCCAAGATTACTGATAGCTCCTGAAAAGTACCCGTCAGAAAAAAGAGAAAACATGGGGGTGGATTTCAATCTCAATGTAATTCTAAACATAAATAAGAGTGTTAAACCATCTAAATAGTCTCTCTTTAAGGCAAGTGATGTGGAACTAGGCTGAAATGTAACGGGTCCCCTGTGTGTTGTAATTTGCCTTCCACACATGAGGGAAAGTTATTTCTACAAGCAGTGTAGTCATTGCTTGATGCTGTAAGGTCTTTTGTGGTGGGTAGCTATTCTCAGTGCAGCACGGGCCTAAATCAATCACCCAAAGAGATTTGTGTTTGGTTTCAACAGTCTGTCTGTAATATTGGATAAAGAAAATGTGCACTTATTTTTTGAATGGTTGGACTCATGAAAAGCTGAAAGGGGAAATGACTTTGTTCCGCGGGTCTGAACCATTTCACAAGGAAATGGTTGTCCAGCTTTTTTAACTGGGTTGGATGGCTCCAGTGCTTGTTGATAATATACATAATATTCCTGAGGCAACAGAAAACGAATGTATGTCGTACATTACAAACTAACTAAGATGAAAAAGAGAAAAGGGAATACTATACCTGCATACTTTACTGAGATGCTTCAGATATGCTCATCTCTGCAGTGTGCACATGCTGAGGAGAACCAATGAGAGAGCTCATAATCCAGGGTCCAGAGAAGCATCAAACATACATGGGAGCCATTTTCTTCTTCAGCAGAGTGAGGTGAATGTTATCAAAGATGCTGCAGAAACCACTAAAAATGATTGTGACTGAATTCCCTGGCTGGCACAGGTGGCTGCAGACATGGTGGACTGAATATGAAATTACAATGAAACACTAGGAGGTTTTTGGATGCACCAAAGGCAGGTTCATTAACACTGCCAGTCCACAATGTTTTGTGTACAACTGATCCATCCTCACAGAACTGAATAAATCTCGGGTGTAGAAAATCACAAGTTATGAAATGAAACTGAATGATGTCTCCTTCCAGCAGCAGAGTAAAACAGCAATCAGAGCAGAATCGGCACAATTGGAATTTTAAGAATTTTACTGCTTCTTCCTTTAGAAAACTTTATTAGTCAGTCCCGGACATGTCTGGTCTTATTGCCATTGCCAGCACTGATTGTGCCATCTATTGCCAGCATAAGGCCCAGCCAGCTTTGTTGTTTTGATTGGCAGATGGAGAGAAAATCCTCCAACTAAATCATCCCCAATGAGCCTTCAGTTGTAAGATTGCTGATGTTAACGTTAGTGCTTGGCAGTAATGGTGGAATCCCAAAACAGTGAAAGAACAATCAGGATTAGCTGAGCATCGGTCCTTTAATGGCCACTGTGAATGTAAATCTAAGCATCCGTGTATACATGTTTTGCCCCACTCATCAATGCTTTTTAAGCTAGTCATAACAGGAGTATGAATCTGAAGGCAACAGGACTGGTGGGATTATTTTGCAGAAGAAATGTCTTGCCTACTCTGAAAGCTGTTTCTGTCTTGAACATATTACAGACCAACATATTTACAGGTTGTTAAACCTCCTCCGCTTATCGTTGGAGGCTCCCACAGCTGTGTGTTGAGCCTTCTCCTGTTCACCCGGTTCACATATGACTTCATGCTCAGATTTTTCCCCTCCTTTTCATCTGTGTGAATATCTGTTGTCTCAGCTGGTGCACCTGATGTTTTCTGTCTTTACAGCTGGAAATGTTACGCTTTGATTCACTTCAATTAGCTAAAAATGCTGCCAGATTTGCAGACTTCTAAGACCTCTCCACTGGCTTTTTTTAAAGATATTAAAAAAAAAATGTAGCAACATATCAGGAGACTTTTTGTACAAACTGTTGACAGTACTGCAGAGAGAAAGCTGTGGGTGCCTCTGTAGTAACACGTGTATTTGGTGTGAACAGCAGCAAACCGTGCGAGTGAGCTGTTTACACAGCAGCAGAGTCATACTTTCAGCTACTCTGAGAATGTGCAATGAGAGGATTTAAAAAAAAAAAGTGAAATGTGGTTTTAATTTAGATTTAAATAAAATACCCCAGTTTAGGCAGAATTTCTAGAGGCCAGAAAATAGCTGTAAGAAATACCTGAATGCTATTGCTAAGTTTACCAACAACAACATGACAAACAATGACGGGACAAAAGGAACAGAGATATAGCTGAGGTGGAAAAGAGTTTCGGCTCAACAGAGTCCAAATAAATCCATCATGGAGATCACACCTTGATTAAGAAAAAGACAACAGTTGCACATCCTGGATGAACGTTTTCTGAACTTGTGAGCTAAGTTAAGATCAGCATGAGTTTGGATGCACAGCACAAAACATGAGAAGATTCAGGTTAGGAAAACTGCATAGAGCATTATCTGTACCAATAATCTGCAGAAACTAAACTAAAAGACTAAAATCCTGAGGCTGTTCACCCTGCAGCTGTTTAGGTCCCATCAGATTTAAAACCCAGGGAATTTACAGCAATACATTATTTATTTCCAAGTAACTTTTGTTTTTCTGTATCTAGGAAACAGAGGATGAAAATGTAGGATAATGAATAATAATGATTAGATATAGAGTGAATCTTATATATAAGAGCTCATCCTCTCAGATCATTATGGTTCTATTATGTTAATGGCCGTGTTCTTGTGTTGTTATGGCTTCATGTGGCAGCAGAAAATCCGTTCATGTCATGTCTCTGAGATCTGGATTGTGTCACTTACATTCATGTAGTTTGGCTTTATTTGTGTTGCCTTTGGCTTTTTGCTGACTCCCATTAACAATCTGTTAGAGCCACCAAAGCAGATGTTTACCAGAGCAGACTCCTCACGAGCCAGGCAAACTGCTGCTATTAATATGGTGGGACCGTTGCACCGTCTTTGTTTTATGGCTTGATAACGAGAGATGTGGATTTGGGGAAGGTTGCTAAGTGAGGATGTTTACAGCAGGGATTAGCGATAACAGTACGGGCCGCAGGCGCACACCTTGGGTCAGTCAAAGAGACAAAATATATCCCACCATCAGATTTTACAGCCCTTACTAATCCCCAAGTGGCAGCACAGATGGAGCCAAATACAGGTGAGATGAGACTTTTTTTTTTATTCTTTTCACACCAACATGCAAGCCACTGTGCTTGATGGGTTTTACCTGTCTGCTCAGCAGAAATGAGCCTATGATCCCCTGATGTTCTCTGGTTTCCCAGCTGTATTTTCTGCATCATATTCCAGACAGCATTTCTCTCATTGGTCAGGGTTAAAGACACAGCCAAGACCTCCAGTTTCTCTATTTTGTTTCATCATAAGCAAACTACAAGCTTCCATTTTCTATTTTTCCTTAAAAGGCTCTTCTTGTGTTTTTTTTTCTAGCAAAGTGTATCAGGGCGAGCACTTTGCTGCTATTCCTATAGCACAAATAGAGCCCTCTTTCCCTAAACTAGAAGCACTTGTCTATCATATTACCACATGAGCCTCACACAAGGCTTGACCCAGTGTTAAGTGTCTGCGCTAAATTTCATTGCCTCCATCTCCTGGAAGGCCTGCCAATATACTGGCAGTGAATTCCTAGAGGAAAATAAATGGCAATAAAGAAGAGAAATGATAGCCCCTGCAAGCCAATCGGAGAGGGCTTTTTTCTTGCCATCTTTTTTCCATACAGCTCTTTATTGAGGCTGTCCAGCACAGGGAGCTTGGATTTGGCACACAGACTGAGACTTAAGCTGGATGGGTGTTTGAAAGCCAATATTAAAAGAATGATACCCTTGCATATACTGAAGAGCAGGGGAATCATATAATTAACTGCATGCACATTTCTTTGAGTTATTATGTTTGGATGAGCGTTCAACTCAAGCAGAAAGCAGAAGTCTGATCCTTTTTAGTTTGCTATATCTTCAGGGAAACAATATTCTTTCTGTCTGCTGCGCATTGGGGATGCTGAAACTGTGGGAATTGGAGGCGTTTAAAGTGGGCAGAGAGGTTATTTTACTACCACTCTGGGCTACTATAACAAGATGTTCCGATATGATCTGAGAGAGTAGAGGTCTCCCACTGCTCTTATATTCTCCCCACCCCACCACCACCAGTTTTTCTCCACCTGCTCAGTTCATTATTAAATCTGGGAATTGTCCCCATAACTCAATCCACTACACTACTGCATTATATGACCATTTGTGAGGAGGGTGATTGCGACGCAGGGCGGAGGATGGATGTTAAAAGCATATTGATTTGTCTGTAATGTCGTCATAGATCAGAGATTTATGGCAATATATAAATGCAGCCGCAAGCACGAGTAGCCTCCAGCCTGCGGTGGAGGAAATGGAGTCCTTAGTATGACTGATGAGATCAAGACAGTGCTTTCAACCATTTACCCCCCACACCCCCCCATTCCCCACCTCTATGAGGCTCCATTTCCCAACTCCTCTGCATTTCAGGATGCTCTCGCCCTACAGCCGCTGTGACTGGTCTTCAGTAGCTTCATATTTTTTGCTTTAGCATCAAATTCCAGCACAGCGGTTATAAAAGCATCCTCTGTTTCCTGAGACTGATTGGACAGGATGCAGCTAGCATCAAGGAGCCTTCCCTTGCTACAAAAGATTATGTCTAACAAGGTCACCAGAGATCAGACCACACACCGAGGTTAGATAATTGAAAGAAAATGCTTCTTAACCTTGTTTATGTCAATATAAATGCTAACAAACTACTGTTTGTTAGGCTGACTGTAAATGACATCTTAACCACAGGCTAACAGCAGGTTCTAGAGTAAACATGCCAACTCATCTAATTGGATACATGGATGAAAAAAAAAAGTGACATTCATGCTTCAACCCAGGGATTAAAAAGTTGTCTTTGGGCTTATGATCACACTGCCTGTCTCTTTGTTGCACACAAAGCAAACAGTAAATAAATCTGTGGCAGTGCAAGCCGGTGTGCTGATGCTCTGTGACAGGCTGTGAACGAGGGTGGCGGAAGGGGCCATGGGTGACAAGAGGGCCAGGCGGGGCTCCTGTCTGTGGAAGTTAAAGCAGCTGGGCCTCAAGGCCACATACAGAGGTCAGAGGCGGGCCACTCGGATGGGTGCACCCACACAACCACTGTCAGAAAGATGACGTACAGCCCAATATACAAACCCTGACTAACTCGCAGCCTCCACTTTCCCATTAGTCTTGTCAGATAAATCCAGCTGTGGGTTAAACAGGCCCAGCAGTTTCCAACTGCTGTTGTCAACCAGCCCAAGGTGGTGTCACTGGATGGGCTGACTGTGAAGCTGGCAGCAACATAATTAGTGATTCTTAGTGTAGTGTTTGACAAAGGTGTATCTGTAGGCTGAATTTAAGCATCTTTAATGAAGTGGAAAGAAAACCTCAAAGTTCATTTTATCTGCTCGGTTGTGGAACTCTCCTGTGCTTTAATGGCTCTGGTATACAGACCTCTAAAGACAGCATAAAGGAGATATTCAAAGTGTAGCGACTTGAAACTGGGGGAGATTTGACAGTGCTGCTGGAAATAGACCATTTATTATCAGCAGCAGAGCCCAGGCAGTGGATTATCTATAAAACTTTCATGATTCTCCCTCAGTGGCAAGCAGCCATAAAACTTCCCAAATGAGGGACTTGTTAATTTACTTGTTAGAGCAAATTAAAAATTTATAAGTGCTTTTAGGTAAATGAGATCCTCTTTCATTGCTGCCCTGGTGGGATTCTTTCTGCCAGATCCTGTGAGGACAGGTTAGCTGTTGTGAAAGCCGCAGAAGAACAATAAAAGCCGTTAAATTGTTCCAGGTTTTATTACCACTGAGCTCTGCAGCTGCCGTTGCGCGTAACTAAGGGAAACCAGGAGCTGATGGCAGCAGAATCCCACCGAGGCCAGTAGAAAACTGAGCCCAGTTTTCTCTCTGTTTTTTGTGTGTGCGCACATTACGAGTGGGGGAGGAGATGCTGGGGAAGATTGGTTGTGTATGACACTGTTTAAAAAGGCCTTTGTGGTTAGAAATGTTAGTAGGCCTACTTTTGTGCTTGATTGCATCGGGGCGGTAGTGCAGCCCTTGAGAATAGGTCAATACACTTGAAAAATTCCATTATGGCAATGGTGAGCACTTTTCAGTAAGTGAGAAAATAATTGACTCCACATGTTCAAGACTATGTTATAATAGCTGTTTTACAGTACGTTCCAAGGTAGCTGTGCTAAATCAAATAAACATAATAAAAGGTAAGGAAATTTGTGTTTGAATTACTTCTTTGTAACAATATTTCTTTATACTGTTGGAAAACCTGTTTATTTCCCCTGGTGCCACATTTGTAAGGACAAAACATTTGTGGGGTGAACAACAGACATTGCTGTGACAGGTGGTCGTGCTGTTGACTCGTTTTTGGTGTCATGTATTGGACCAGATTATTCAAGTCTGAACAAACAGGACATTTTAGCACTTAAATATTTTATGCATTTAAGAAATAGTAGTCTCAGTACCTTGTGGAGGAGTCACACACACACACACACAACCTCCTCCTCATACTGGTCGCTTGCAAGGTCCCACATGGGAGTGGGATAGCATCTCATTTGTCACAGGTCAGTCCCTGTGGTGGTGTTGCTCTCTCTGGTACAAACACAAGCTGAGCCTACATGCTCAAAGCAGTTGAGATCTGGACCTGAGGCAGGTCCTTCAATCTTCTCCAAATTCTGGAGACAGTCTCGTGTAGCCCAGTGTGGCCCACCATAAAACTCCACTGAGTGTTGTCATCTTGAAGCACAGTTTACAGGATATGTAACTCAACCTCGTCTCTATTTCCTCTGTGACCTCTGTGATGACTCTAACCCGCATATCACTGCCTCCACTGAGAGCATCTCGTCTTGGGACTGATTGTGGACTCGTCACTGAACATAACCTGGTTCTCGTGCACATTCCCGATCACGCTACCTGATGGGAGCTGGTCCTGTACGCTGTTTGGCATTGACAGAGAAGATTTGGCACATTTATGGGTGCAGTCTACACACACTCACCTCTGCAGCTCATCCCATACCTGCATTTTACTCTGAAAAGTTTTTCCAATTAAAAGAAACAAGAAATTTTTACAACAAAGAAATCACCCACCTAACACACATTTCTTTCATTTAATGCCAAGGTTTTTTTTTCTTTTGCCTGTTTGGCTTTTCTTTCAACCGTCTGCATCGCATGACATTCCAATGAAAACATTCCTACTTGACTTTTCTTTTTCTAAAGCTGTTTTTATAATTGCACTGATGTCATGAACAAAACCTTTCACACATGTCAAGATGTGTTTTTATAAAGCATAAATGCTATTTAGACATCATTTATGTCACACATGCTTGAGTGTAAATGTGTCCTTGAGCTTATTCTCTCATTCCTTTGGACACACAATTCAGAGTGTGTGGGTGAGTGTATGATAAGAACTCATCTCCTGTCAGGGTCAGTCAAGAAGTGGCACCTTCAGGCACTATTGAAAATCCATACTATAATCAAGCTTTATGAAAGAAGCCATTGACAGCCTGTTTAATAAATGTTTTGAGAACTTGTCATTTCTCATGGCTGACATTTCTTAGAGTATAATGTATTAATTCATTATAAACCAGCATATTACTGTTTGCTTTGTTAAATAAAGCTGTCATCATCCATATTTTAGCTAATGGAAAATACTTTTTCTAAATAAATATGACAAATTGTATTAATTGTGCCTGGCAGACCACAGGGGGTTTAGGGCTTTTAATTCTCATTGGTAGAAGGCATTGTGCTGAAAATAAGATAATTGCTGATGGTATTGTTTTGTTGATGTAAATCAAAAGTAAAAACTAGTGACGGTGCCACATGATAAAGTGAATGTAGTAAAAACCACTGAACTATGGAGACTAAAGGTGGTGGTAATAATGAGTATATGCAGTTGGAATTTAAGACCGATCATCCCTCACGCTAAATACTCATTTGTGACAAATAAGAAAAGATTTTTAATAATTGAAGACAGAATCATGCTGAGATTTTGTTGCGCTTTACCAAAGTGTCACACTGACTGCTGAGTGAAAACAGTTGTTTATTCTCTACTTCAGTAAATTCTGATTGGTTAAGTAAGTGTGGAAAAAAAATTGTACCTCTAACACAGAACAGACTGTGAGAGAAGAAGACCTCACTGTGTGGAAATTAATGGCAGATGCTTTTAGTACTGGTTTAAATGTTTCATTAAATGCAAATGTCTTGCTGGGTCTTTAATTGGTGTGAAACTTGCCTGTGGAATTTTAAAACCATCTGTACATCTTCCTGCAAAGCTAGTCTACAAACAAACGCCATTGTGT
>JBAMIG010000016.1:1617863-1632381 GCA_037177335.1 Kiunga ballochi | reverse complement strand
TATATATATATTTATATATGTATAGAGAGAGGGAGAGATGGGTAAAATAGATAGATATATAAATATGTATAAAACAGCATTGTCCATAGTGATCATGGATAAGCAGCAAAAGAAAGCCTTAGGGATCAATTTAGCCATTACCAGTGATATGACAAATGAACAGAAGAAACTGAAGAAAGGCCAAAATCTCAAGGACTCGAGAAAGAACTGGAGAAGGCCTGGAAAGTGAAAGCAGCCGTAGTACCTGTAGTCGATGGCGGACAGAGGCCATATCTCCCTGCTGGCTTTAACAGATACCCCATGAATCATCAGACATCTCCGTCCAAAAGAACACAATGCTTGAAACAGCTGAGACACTCAAGTTCCCAGCACTCTGGTAGAGAACCCAAGCTTTAGACAAACGGCCACCTACCCTACCGAGGGGAGACAGGAGAGTGGGTGACTTGCCAGTTTTTTATATATATACATTCATTGTAGCGTTTGAGGAAGCTTTGATAACTACACTTCAACCTGCTTCCTAATGGCCATCCTTATGTCGTTGCTTATATCTACACATGCAGATCTCATGTTTCCATCTTAGACCTCTGCTAAAAGCTGGGAAGTGTATTCATTACAGAGGGTCTAAAACTGTGACTTATCTTAAAGCCCATTAAAAGTATAGAAAATGAATTGTAAACTTTTACAAGTGGGAGTGATCAAATGATCACAGATCGGGTCCCGGAGACAGCCCCCAGACTGGCACACATGGGCTTCTCATTTGGATTTACCACCAGACAGACAGCGGGTCATTAAATTCCAGCTCCACTGTTTGATGGCACTGACCACCACCATTCCCTCCATTTGCTTAAGACATCCATTAATCACACCATAAAAAGAAAGGAATCCATCAGCTGAGGAAGAGGAAGAGCAGATGATAAAGGGAGAAAAAAGGAACACAATTCTCTGAAGTAATTTAAAGGGCTCAGGGGGAAATTAAAGGGAACAAGCTGAGAGATATGTTTTCAAATAGCTGTGTAATCAGGTCCCTAGCTATGTAATAGCTCTGAAAGATGAACCTTCCTTTATTGGAATGTCTTTATTAGACATGTTCTTCAGACATTATACACAGTTAAATAAGTGCACAATTTCTGATTTCATGCAATACTTCCTCAATGATAAATCAGGATCCAGATGGTGTGATTATGTGGTTTCTCTATTGCAGAGCCAGTTTGATTCCACATTGATTAATAAAAGACAAATCTCTATATCTCCCCCACAGTTGCCTGATTATATCCCTCATAAGCCCACCATATATGAGTTTGGTTTTGTGCAGCGAATATTTGATGGAGGAGTCGGCAGCAGCTTCCAATAAAGTCTGCTTTTCTTTGTGTGTGGGCACATTCATAAATGCATGAGTGTGCTGACTTGTGCTGCCCAGTGTTGTCAGCAGGGACATTGGTTGGTTAATAAATATTATAGGTCAACATGTTTTGATGAAGGAGCCTCAGACTGGACCATAAACAGCATTCCTCACATTTTCTTTTTCAAGGATCATTTCCCAGCCAAGGCTGGATGAGATATTGTTCCCCCTTTCTCTCTAAAAATATGTCAATTCCCCTCGGACGAACTGGCATTCAGAGGAAAGAGAGAAATTACGTGGCCTGGTTTTGTGGGAATAAAATGTGTTGGAGGTAATTAGTGCTATCACAGTTCACCGCTTAGCATGAGGCTGGGAGCAGGCTACTTGGGCTCTCATGCACCTCCCAAGCCTTGTTTCAGCACTGATACCACAAAGACACACAAGCATTTTCAGACCCAAGCACTCCCAGTTAAACAGGCCCATCACACAGTCCCAGTGCTGAGACTCTCTTATCACGTTCAACACTCTGGCGAGTCCACCAGCCCTCCACCCATCATGCAATTCTCCCAAGGAATAGGATTCCTTTCACACTACTAATGGCTACAGAAAAGGGAACATTTTCATTTTAATTATCTGCTCAGCTCAAAGGTTCCTTTGGTATTCCCCCGCCTTCTGCCCTTTCATCACATTAAATGGTGGCCAATACCTGAAAGGAAAATGAAAGCATGCTGCAGCGATGGTCCTCCCCTCTTATTATTCAGGGGAGAGGAGAGTGGCATCATTTTCCAGTCCAGGTTCTGTGTGTGAAGCACTGTTGTTGCTTCTCCTGTTACGTAGCAGAACAGTCGTTTAGCACACTGTCTCTTAAACCCAGCATTTAATGTGCTTTGAAATGAAAGCTGCAGAATTTGCCTGGTCTCAGAGTAGCAGCATGCGCTTCAGTGGCAGACTTGGACCAGGACTACAGACCTCACTGAGCCTGTCACTCCCAAGAGTGTCTTTTATTCATCCGTTTTGAATGTTCTCAGATGCTCAGAGAAAGGCAGGGTGTCCTTTTCATACGTGTTATTTTCCTGCTTCTCGAACAAAGTGTCTACAGGATGACACTTGCTGAGCTCCTGCTGCCTCAGCATGTGGTGTCTGCTTGGGAAGGATAGTGGCTCCATTTGAAGGTTCTGGAGGGGTCTTTGTCCCTGTTCTCTATTCCGTGGGATGAGAGGAGTCTCATACTGCGAGATCAGATGGCGTCTATCATTTGCAAGAACAGTAATGGCCACTGAATAAGCTCAAAAAGATGACAGATTTACAGAGACAGCACCACAACTCCTGCCAGTTCTCACATATTCATGAACCGACTTGTGTGGGAAGCCTTTGCTAGCCAGAGCTATCCATGTGCAGCCCTAAACTGCAGTATTAATACTTTTAGTTCATGTTGCAGGATAAACCTTTGATTTCTTTGTGTGTTTTGTTTTAAAAGCTGAAACCTGGGCAGAACAACTGCAAGGACAGCGACAGCGAAAGTGTGAGCGGAGTGTCCAAACCTTCCATCAGGAGCAGCTCCAGAGACAGACTGACAGACGTGAGTACACTCAAAGTATACGCATGCACACATATTCATACTTATATTTACAGTGATGCTTATGTGTGAATAACAAACGTTGACAGTGCATATTATGGGCATTTCCATGATGTTTTCAGATAGAGGAAGCATCGATTTCATAAAGCATGGATTTACACAATCCCCTAAAAATACTGATTATTGTGAGTCCAACCACAGTCAAATTTTCAGATTGCACATGAGCACGTGAATCGGACCAAAGTGCTGTCGATACTGGACTAGCAAACCAAAATAATGAGTCCAATGGAAGAACTCCTCTATTTATGCACTCAGATTAGGATGGACCTCAGCACAGCACCTAAGTTCCATTCTTCTTTTCGTTTTTTTATTAATAAACTATAAATTGATATTATTAAAGCTGAATTTAAAATGCTTTCTTCCCCCTTTGTTATGGCTGAATGTGTCAGAAATTGAGACTGAAGAAGACTCCATTAATACTAAATGAAAATTTATAACAGCCTAAACATTACTTTGCTCTAAAAGCATCTAGATTTCATAACCTATCCATAATAAAATGGTCATATTAGTAACCTAAAAACAATGTGTGTGAAGGAAATATGACTTTATTTGCATGTAGAGAGAGTTTGAAGCAGCTGCATGTCTTGAACACCAAGCATGCTGCCGTAAGTAACTCAGTTCTCAGTTAAATCACTGCATGTCACACAGATAAAGGTAATATGAATATGACTTTATTTCATTCCTGAACCATTAAAATTCCATTTCAGTTTGCATTTAGTCTGAAAGACAGTCCATGTGCATTCGTGAGCTTTCCAAGTAAACTATCTGCATCCTGCAGGTGTGTGCACACACATGCACGCATACACACACACACACACACACACACACTGTCTGCCTGAAGCTGTTCAGAACATGTCTTTTCCACACATCTTCTGGAGACGCTGAAGGTAAGTATTAACTTACAAAAGACAGAGCAGCCATGCATCCATTCACCTTGTGTCATACAGCAAGATGTTCAGCAAGCGGACTGAGTTCATCCATGCTCTTTGATTTGCGTGGAGAAGCCACAGTGAAGCGATCAGATATCTGGTCATAATTAAAGCTGTCAGTAAGGAGGTGCGCTGGCCTTTGAGGAAGACATGGCCGAACAGCTGAAGCAAAACTGATTCTGCATGTAGCTTCACAATGCTTGACTGGCCATGAAATGAAATAAGTAATTTGATGTTGACAACAGAAATTGAAATGATACCTTCTATCGGACTGCTCTGCAGTGGCGTACCAATACCGATTTAGTTTAAATAATGGATTTTTCTCAACGCTTACATATGTATGCATGCCTGCAATTTTCTGATAAAAGGTGAAAAATCTGCAATTTACTGTCATGTTCTCATGTAGCTTCCCAAAAAGGCTCAGAATGAACTGTGCTGCTGGGTATGAAATAATCTTTGGTAGCTTGAATAGTGGACAAGGTTGGAACTATTGTTTTAAATGCTGCTGACCTGATTTTCATAAAAACGTTGCATTTTGATTTAGTTTATCATTTCCATGACCACAGTTTTCATGGTGGATGCACCAACAAGGCTCCAGTAAGTTTTACATGATTCATTTATTCATTTGCAAACAACATTTAAAGGGAAGATTCAATATTCTTCATGTATTTTTATATTAAATCCAAATGGAAAATGAATGACCACACCCCAAAGTACAAAATGTTCCAATATGCTTTAGTGAATTCTTACTGGCTATGTGGAAAGCAACCTGGATGCTCAAGAGGCACAGTCCAGCAAATGAATTAGTGAATTAATGAGTCACTGAGCAGAAACTGATCAACTGTTGGAGCCATGTCATTTTAATCAGGTGTGTTGGAGCAAGGAAACATCCTATTCCTGCCATTAACAAGTATTCTTAAAAAAATAGCATTTTCCACCTTCAATATAATTTGAAGATGATATTTTATGTAATTATGCCAACAGGTGTGAAAATAACTTCATCAGCATCTCATGTTGATCCTCTACTTGCTGTTTTTATTGTATTGCACATTTAATGTACAAAGAAATTCAAATTGCTTTACATAAGCACATTAAAAGCATTACTAAGGGGTTCAGAAAGCATAAAATTTAAAAACATAGGAATTAAAGAAAAAGCTTAAAATAGAACACAAAAGTAGAAAGGGATAGATAGTAGATTGATGCCTTTATATACCTTTTATAGTAATATTTTAGTTCTGCTAAAGACTAATTAAACTTTATCTACCAGCTTTTTACGCGTCTCAGCTTACTTTGATCTCGTGTCTATCATGAGATTTTCCACTAGAACAAGACATTTGAACAGATTTATGTGATATCCTGAATTCATTCCTCACTCGGTTCCGTGTTCTTATTGTGCTGCTAGGGCTTCGTGTGAAATCAGCTCCTGTTGGGAGGAGATTTTATGGCTTATGCATTTGTTTTGAGTAAAATGTTTTGAGAGCATTTCCAAAAATTTAAAACTGATTCTCTCGTTCATTGTGAAATTGTCAGGCTTCTCCCAGTAGAACCCATCAACTTTTTCCACTTCCAGCTGCTTTGTTGAAAGCATCTGTCAGCCTCTCTTGATAATCACTTCCACCTGAATTGGCATTTCTGCCCTCAGTTCCTCAGAAAACTAGAGGAAGCAGCAGTCCGGGCTTTCCCCGCTTCATCTGGTCAAGACACCCCACAGGAGAGAAGAGCTGCTGAAAGGTGTCCGGCATGGAGACAGACTTTTAGACCCTGTCTCACTTAAGATGGTCACACTGTGTGAGGCTTCAGCTCCAGTCCCCACAGGTCTCTGAACAAGTCCCCTTGCAGCCACGCTGTAAAAACCCACTTCACACATCACAAGAGGTGCAAGCCCAGTGCATTGAGGCTCCACTCTCTGTACTGACACAAGGAGAAAATGGAGATATTCAAAAAGGATTTAACTGTTCTGAGTCACATTGAGTCTCCAATTATTTATTTATTTCAAAAACATTTTTTTTATTTTCTTTTTAAACCGGTATTCTGACAGATTAATTAAAATAAATACATCATCTTGCCCTGCTAAAATGTTAACTCCAGTAATGGTGGAAACACAGCACGTTGTGGTCGGACTGTTCATGTGGATCAGCTGCACATAGATGTTCCTGTTCAGGACAAAAAACAATGAAAGAGGGAAAAAAAAATCAAAGCCTCTCGTTAGTACCAAGGAGCATTGTGACACAGGAGCTTTCTATGACCCAGTCTGTTCATTAGACCAACAATTCGCTAATGGTATTTGCTATTGCCTCCCTTCCCCTCGTGGTCAGACTACACTCCAATGAAGCAGATGAAGTGAGTTTGCCGACCTGGCGCTGGCTGGCAGGGAGATGGAGGCCAGAGGAGGTCAGTTCTGGCAGCTTCCCTCTCTAGCTCGCTTTCCCTCCTCACTCCATCCTGCCAGCTCATTAAGGCCTACAAATGGCACATCAGCTCGGCTGTGTTTGCCTCAACCCCAGACCCCAGCTAAATTGGCAGGCTTAGCCGCGTTTGCTAGAAGCTCAGGGTTCCCCTTTGGATTTGTTTGAAGCTGACATGGCAGCCACCTCCCCCCACAATCCTCCCCTACTCACCCCACCCCTTCATTTGGGGTGGCAGGCATTCAGGCAGGCAGCAGTCCTGCACAGAGGGACTCTGCTGGATCAGGGAGGGCATGGAGCTCAGGATGAATCACTCCCGTTTAGTCTCTGCGGCAAGGGGTGAAATGCCATCATTACCCGGCTGCCTATCAAATAAATTGGCAATTACGGGCCTGGGATTGCGAGTAAACAGCGTGTTACTCTTTTTTTTCCACCCAAGGCTCTTGATGAGAGGCGGCTGCAATAGAGAGAATCTCTGCAGTACTGGGTCAGAGCCCGCCAGTCACTGTTAGCCAGCCTGATGAGAGACACAAGAGGCAGACGATAATGAATTCACCCGTACATATCAGTTTTTATCGTCAGCCAAAGCTTAAAGTTGTATCCTGCTTTAGCCATTCTTCTGAGTCAATTTTGTTTGACATATTTGAGCTGAGGCAAGACCGTATGGTTTTGGGTAGACCTCTGTACAATGGGGTAATCATTTGCATACATCACTGTTATTGATACTAGCACTTTTATTAGAGTTCTTTCTGATGGTTTAATGTGCTGTTTCTCCTACTCAAATGAGGTTCTGAAGGTTGAGTTTCTCCAGTCCTGCTTGGATGTTCCTGGATCCTCTCAGGCAAGACAATTTTTCCTTTTCCCTTTTGAAAGCTGCTTTGTAATGAAACATCTGGAAGTGATATTGTTAAAAGTCAAGCACACACAGTCTTTTGAAGTGGTTATAGCCCAAACATAGCAAAAGTCTCTCTTACGGCTAGTAAAACTGAGCTGGGTTATTACTGGTTCTCTGATGAAAACATGATGCGATTTTCAGAGTCTTGCATGCATGTGGTGGAACAATTTCCCGTGGTCAAATTACAGCTTTTGGAAACTGATAGTCATAAAGCAAACTTGTTTTTTGGGAATATCGCTTTTGGGATTAGATTTGCCGGCGTGCACCAGGTCTTTACATAATGTTTTATCCTTGACCTTGGAGTACAGACCTTTCCATAAGCTTTTAGTCTAATGTAAGTCTCACTGGACTGCTTATGTAATGTGACCGGGGCTTGTCTGCATATCACTATGTCTGTCCCACCTCTTCCAAATATTCTCCAATTATTTCCTGACACTCTGATGTAAATGAGGTCACAGTTCCCCTACATGTCCAGATATGTTTGCCAATTTGCTCCGACACAGAACTTGTAATTGCTTGCATCAATTATCTGTCTTTCTCTCTCTTCCTTTCAATAATTTGAAATGTTTCTTATTAGAGCCAAGCATTTAGATATGGAAGCATGAATGTTGTACCTATAATTAGCTCATTATCATGGGATCATACTCTCGGTTGAGACTCCTGTGTATGCACAGCGACTCTGTGAAATGAGCAGCAGATGTAGTGCAGGGATTACTTACTGTCTCTTTGACTGTTTGAGGACTTTTTGTGAGAATAAAGACAAGATGAATGTTATACTGTACTTATAATTCCAGCAGCATGGGGTATGTCGACTTAGATACATGTTAAAAGAACCCAGCGGTGTATTCACACACATATTTTTGGATGGGATGTAAGATTAGTAACTTCTTTTTCTTATTTAATATTTAGAAGAATTTGAAGTCTGAGGAGATCAAGTTGATGCATTTTTAAAAGGTCTGTTAGTTTTAGCACTCTAATCTCAAAGTCTTCTGTCTCTTTGATCAGATGGCAAAGAGCCTGAACAGGAAGACTTACTTTTGCCTTTTTACCATCTGGGTTCTTACTAATTCATAAGAAACACCTGGAACAGATGGTAGAAGTTTTGTCCTGGCTTCCTAAACCCCCTCAGTCTCTGAGAGCAAGAGAAGAGTTCATGCTCTGAAAGCTTTTCTCTTTATTTTTCATATTCATTACACCAGGTTCCTCGAGCTTGCCAAAGGAATCAGACATAAGATCACTTGACTTGCCTACACCTACATCAGCCTGATGAATAGGCTGTCTCCCAGGAAGTGGCCAGACATGCTTATTACTACCTCTGGCACTCCAAATCAAGCCCTCTTTGCTCTGTCTTCTTTATTGTTCTTTCCCATTTTCTCTCTCACTGCCTGCAGCGGAGTTGTCAGGAACTGAGTGTGACACTTTGTGACAAAATTATGCTTTGCCTCCATTGCCCTGCCAGCCCCCAACAAGCCGAATGTCCATCAGGGACCTACGAGACGTCCTGCTGGATGGCTCATCTCTGAAGCTGCCAGGGGCACACCAACCTCTATTGAAATTCACAAGAGTTTAACTCAGACTCCACCGTATCTACTCACCATAAATATAATTACAATGAGAGAAGCGCGTTGTGTGTGAATTGACCTCCGAGTCATTCTCAGGTTGAGAATGCCGAGCTCTGTTTCATATCTGTTAATTCTCTTTACTACACCTACAGAGGAACATTGTGACCTTTTGATGTCTTTATGTTACTGCATAGGCAGCAAAACAAGGACTTTAATTGTTGAAACTGATACAGATTGATGTTGGTGTGGTAAAAACTGTTGGCTGATCCTGACTGAATGCAGCCTTTCTCTGCTGTGGATGAGAAATCTATTCTCATGGAAGATTAATGGACTGGAGAAGTGGTGTTGAATGTCATTGTTGAAGGTTGAAAGTATTGAGCGCCTGAATCCTATCCATATGTTTTCAGGAATGACATAAATAGGCTCAGCCAGAATCCATTTTGACTTATCAAGCTTAAACCAGTGCCAAAGCTATGCGATACTTGCCAAGTATTCAGGCTCTGAGGCTTCCAATAACAAATCCTATTCCACATAATTTCCACTGAAATTGGCTATGGTTATGCACTGCCACCTTGTTTTTGCTTTTGCAGTGCGTCCCCCTCTCGGCCTTGTACTTCCACGTTCTCTGTAACCCAAACCTTAAGCCCAATTTTTGATGTCACACCATGTTCTGGTGAGGGCGTCTCGCCTCTCTTTGTTCCAGCCTTTTCAGCATGGAGGCTGTTCCGGTGGGGTAAGTTGAATAAGTGGAGCCCGGAGGAATCTCTACAAAGGTCTCACTCTGATTGGATGCATGCAGAGCCCAAGGAGAGAGCACTGGTTGCCATAGCAATAAGAGCAATGTGGGAACAGGCTGCATGAAGGCAAAGGGGACGTGGTTCTTATTCTTTTGTGATGGGAAGTCTTCGGCTGACTTTCTCTTTATGAATACACACCGGTCAACACGAATGTAAAAGCAAACATGTAAAAGGATACAAGCTGTCCTGCCACCCCAGCTGATGCACCCTTTTTTTTTACTTCTGTAAGCAGAAACCTGACCAAGCTGTGTAATTTCATCACAACAGCCCGGCAGTGGAAATAAAAAGAAAATACAATTAGACGTATCTGGAAACCAAAACCATCTTTGTCTCAAAACATGCCGACCAGCCGTTGCCTTCCACATGTAGTTTACTTCCCCTGAGCCGACATTCATCCCGTCTGGCTCATCTGTGCAAATATAAACAAGGACATGTTGGAAATTGCACACCATCTTTCTCCGAGCTTGCTCTTGTGTTGCAGGCTTTTCGGTCTCAAAGTGAATACTTTAATTCTTTAACCCATAATATGGGTTTGGGTTAGGCTGCATCATTTACCAAAGAGGAGAAGCAAATCTCTCTAAGGGCTTTTTGTTTGTGTTTATGTATGTGTTTCATACATGAGATTCCCCTGTGTGTTTGTGTGTTTGTATCAGTGTTTAGCTCCCGGGTATAAGAGCCGCGTGGGAGGCTTGAGTTTTGCGTGTGTGTTATCTTAGAATTTGTTGAGTTTGTGCAAAGGTCACAAAGGGCTGAGATTGCTGTTTTGGACCATCAGCTGGTTCCTTAAAGCTCTGCCAGTCTGTCGTATTTACGACCTGGGTGCAAGTGATCCGTAAGGAGAATCGAGAATACCTGCCTCACTGGTCTCCAAAGATGCTGTGGCACTGATGCGTCATTAAGTGGTTAAATCTTAAAGAGATTCTTTTTTCTTTAAACACTTTCATCTCTTAAAAAAACTCTGTTCATAATAAACACTAATGTTGGTAAAGGAGGTTAAAAAGAAAGGTTTAGTTAATTTGTTTGTACAATATTTTTCTCTACATTGTGTTATTTTTCTAATTTCTGTATGTTGAGTGTAGTCTGTGAATGCGTATCTGATATTCTTTCTGTGAAATGGGAAAATTATATTAACAGATTTGGGAAAAAAAGGTAAAAGGTATAAAACCATGAGGGGCAATCTGAGTTTTATTATTTACATTTTTTCTTGTGCAGAGTGTAAAAGAGCAAGTATCCTCACTTTGTGCCAGATAAGGGTATACTCTCGCATCTAAGGCCTGTGCAGTTCACAGGATTAGTGTCAGGTATTGGATGGCACACCATTTTTATCTTTGAGGCCAGTTCAATTTCCTTTAAACTACAGTAATAGTGCCAACAATAAATAGAGATACTGTCGATAGACGGGCAGACAGACGCATAGATATACCAGCAAAATGGGAAAGATGTGGCGCCTCTGGAATTCCAGTCAGCCAAGATTATTCCAGAGACATTATTTCCCTCAAGTCATAGGTTTAAGTCAAATTTGGAAGAGAAATGAAATTGCAGTGTAAAAACAGACAAGGTAGGAGCTTATGAGTAGAAAAATAACATTTTCATTTGTTTCTGCCGCAGTGGGAGACGAGCAGCCTTTCAGTAAACACAGACTGCTATGAGAATGATGGGGTTTTTTGGGTGTTAGGATATTGTTTTAATGTGCACTTATCCATCTGTAATCTAAAGGTCAGGCCACAGAAATTCACAGGATGGCCGTTGTACTGTTGTCTTTATAAAACCCGTGCCGACCTCGTCTTGTTTCCAATTTGCGCTCAAAGCGTCCGCTCTAAAGAGTCTCATCTGAATGTGATCGTTTTAAACTGTCCTTGTGAAATATGACATCCTTTTTTGCACTGAATTAGTCAGAAAAGGATTTATAAAATCCTGATCCTGCTTTCTGAGCCTCTGGTTAAAGCAATATTACAAAACTTTTTTAGCTTACAGCACTACCATGATTCTGGAGACATCATGGCTGTGCAGAATCCTGAAGCAGAGAAAACGACACGTGTTTTGTTTTACGGCGCATTGTTCTCACCAGCAACCGAATACATTGACCGTTTTGGAACACGCCATGGCCGATGTGTTCTAATTTCTGATGAGTAAATGTGTTTTAATATTGTTTTGCTTACTATTGAAGTTATTTATAAGGCACATTACTTTTATGGGAGCACTCAACTCCTGTCACCAGAGATGTACTACCAGATGATAACATCTACTTCCTGTTCTCTATTATCAACCAACACATGAAGCGCTTGTCACATGGTTTGCTCTGATTACACCTGATATTGACACTAGAATTGAATAAATGTACACAATAAGATTAGTATTTTGTTTATCCCTGATGAGCCACAACGATCCTTTTTAGAGACTTGTTTTTCGTACAACCAAATCCCACCTCTATATGTGTAAATGTAAAAGAGAGGAAGATTAATCTGCTAGGCATCTTGGACAGAAAAGCCATGGCTGCACAGTGCAGCAGGGGTGAAACTGCAATGGAGCTTTTTGTTTAAGCGTTTTGCATCATCACAGATTTACTCCACTTTCATTGCCTATTTATTTCAGTCAATCCTTCCACGCCACAATGCAGATCTATGTAAGGTCATCTAAGAAAACTGACTCGATCCTCTCCATCAAATCAATTGCTATGCTTGTGATGCCTGTGAGAAAATCCTGGTGGTCCCCATGTTTAATTAGTCCCAAACATGAAAAACAGTCTTGCATTTTGAAGAGTAAAAATAGTCATCAGTCATCATAAATGTGTAGATTTTTTAGTGGGCAGGACTGACCCCTGGCTCTGTTCTTTCTGGCAGCAGAACTAAAGAGGGCACTTCATTATTTCATCACTGTCTTTTATGGAGGGTGTGCAGTGTTGTCCATTATTCTGGGCAGCTTTTTCACATTTTCTTTTTTTGCACAATCGGCTTCAGGAGTGTCCAGGACAGCCATCTTTCTTTATCAGTTCAGTTCTTTTGAATCCCTGCTTCTGATGTTACTGCATAACAGATGGCTGCAAAGCAAACAGCTTTTTCTAAAGATGCAGTATCTTTCTGCAACTACTTAAAGATATCCTTCACATTTTTTTATATACAGCAGGGTTTTGTTTGGATAAATGGGTTAATATCAAAGTTGAAACTTTTGTACTAGTTAAAATATTTTTGTTATGCATTTTACACATGTTATGGATAACCTGCATGGCTGCAGGTAAACAGCATATTGTAGCAAATAGGTGTTAAACCTGTTACAGCCCTAGGCCTGCTGGCCTATATGTAAATAGGAACGTTCCAGTGCCTACAGACGAGTAGCTGCCATCCCTTGGCTCCTCCCACACCATTGGTGCCTCAGGATCTGTGGAGTCTTCCCAGTATCATCTTCCATTGGTCATCCCTAAGGACATTTT
This sequence comes from Kiunga ballochi, assembly GCA_037177335.1. Lineage (NCBI taxonomy): Eukaryota > Metazoa > Chordata > Actinopteri > Atheriniformes > Pseudomugilidae > Kiunga > Kiunga ballochi. Next base: position 1,619,391 of record JBAMIG010000016.1, on the reverse strand, counting down.
TCCACTTAAAGACTGCCATCACCTTTATTTGTGGCAGCTGTCTGACTGTGACACAGTTTGAAGGTATTGGTCATGTTTTTCTTGTAAAATTAAAGAGCTTTGGTATTTTGGCTTTTCTTTTGTGTTGTTTGCAACTGGTTAATCTTTGTCAGTGGCAATAGAGCTTTTGGTTTTAATTAGAAACAGTTCCATTTCTCCTTGTCCACAGGAAGTTTTGATTCACCCCCTTTTGTTTTCTACTGTTAAAGCATAGTCTAAATAAAATTAGCTGTGTGTTGCAACTTTATTTGCCCTAGGAACCACAGAGGTTGTAACAAATGTCAGTAAACTAATTGTGTGATTTGGCTCTGGCTTGTTAAAAATGCGTCACATCAACTGGGCTTTTGGTAGTGGGCAGGTCAAAGGGCAGTTCAGGACCTCATAGTACTGGGGATTGGATGGGATTAACCCTGGCTTTCTCATTTGGCACAAGGCCCACTGTGGCCCAGGAAGAGTGGAATTAACCAAGCCAGGCAGGGCCATCTGATTCCAAGTCTCATCTAATTACAGTCTTATCTCCTGGCCAAATTAGATCAATTCATAGAGGGCAGAGAGACCTGGCAGCCTGGCGAAGGTGCGATAATCAGCAGTTGGGAGTGTGTCACTTAACCCCGCCCTCAGTGTCCCTGAAAGAGATGGAGCATGTGTTAGGAGCACCACTCGCTACCATTAGCTAACATTGCCTGCTGCAGCCTGACCTCCACTTTGCATGAGGACAACTGTGCTGTAGTGCATTTTGGCATCTTGGCTTTTTGTGTTCAAGCGCTGCACTGTGGAGGCTGAATAATGTACATAATTAGTTTTGCCACTTATGCTCAGCAGTTCTACTCTGCAGATTACACCATCTAAAAAGTTGAAGAGAGAAAAAGTGTGATAGCTTTTTATGTGTGTGGACTATAAAATACATTTTTTAAGCATTTGTAGTGTTTAAGAACTACTCTGTACACCTACAAAGTTATGCACCAATTCTCCTGTCAATTAGAGAGAAAAGCAAATGTTTGACATTTGGAGATGTAATTATGAAAATAATTAACCTCGTTTTGTGCCGAAGCAGTCGACAGTTTTGCTTTCTTCCTACGCTTCTTTAAATGGTGTCGCAATTGGCAGATTTAGCTTCTGGTATTAAAAGGAAGAGGTGAATTAAACACGTGTTTACATCTTTCTTTTTTTTATGTATGTGCATATATTATCCTGGTTTTATCCATCTCTCTGTAGGAACTTTAATTAAACACTGTAGACATTTTCAACACTTTAAACTTAACTGTGAAAACAAAAAAAATTAAATCCATATATTTTTTTTTACAAATTGGCAAAATCCAGCTTTAGTAACAAGAACTTTACAATAAGTGATGTTTTTTTTTTCTTTTTTTTTTGGGGGGGGGGGGGGGGGGGGGGGGGTTGGGGTTCCCCCCCCCCACAACCCGTTTTCCCTCCAAAACAAAAACAAAAAAAAAAAACCCCCCACCCCCCCCCCCCCCCCCCCCCCCCG
>JBAMIG010000016.1:1604066-1617763 GCA_037177335.1 Kiunga ballochi | reverse complement strand
CCCCCCCCCCCCCCCCCCCCCCTCCCCCCCCCCCCCCCCCCCCCTCCCCCCCCCCCCCCCCCCCCCCCCCCCCCCCCTCACCCTTCCTCACATAACAAATATGGTTTAATGTAGAAACAAACATATTTATGTTAATATATAAAGCTCTTTGGATTTATTCCTGATACGTCTGCCACTAGTGATTGTATTGCACCACTGGTGTGTCTCATACCCATCTGGAGGACCATTCTGTGCCCACAGTATGCCTGGAAAGGGAGCCATTCTGTTGAATTTATGTTTGACTATTTCTTTTCGTTCTTGTGTTCTGGGCACAAGTATCCATTGGAGAGCAATAGGCAGCTCTAAAAGAGTGACTGTGCTCAGCTGTGGTCCTGTGATTGTACATCCAGGACTACGCCACAGACCTCCACCTCCCACCTGTCCCTGGCTGCTGCTCCTCTCTTCAGCCCAGTTAGATTAAAGTCCCCTTAAATTCACTGCAGCAGGCCGTCCATGCAGGGAAAGCCAGCATCACAGGGGCCCTCTGACAATCAGCACTCAGCTAGAAAGCACTAATGACCAGTGGGAGGGGAGAGGGGGTGTTGGCGGCCTGCATAAAGACAGCAGCAGGAGCGATTTGAATTGAAGGGGGTTGCTAGGACGGCAGGCAGTGAGGCTGGCATGTTGCTGGGATGGGCCCAGCAAGCACTGACTAGATTAGCTTCCAGGGGGCAGAGCTGCAGTCAGTTTGGGAAAATATCACAGCCCATTAGTTAGGAGCAATGAAATGGAGTCAACTTCTGGGACTCCATTAGGCACGCTGCGCTTAGGCAGACAGCGTCCCTTGGTGTGATGTTGCTATTCTGGAAGGATTGAGCACAGAGATATAATTGGACTGGGGAAATCAAGCAAGTTTCAGTGGTCCTGGTGGGGCTCTCAGACAGAAAATGAGAACACAGGCCTTTGTGTTTTCTCTCCCTGTTAGCTTTACACTGTTTTGAAAAATAGAAGCCCGGATTCTTAGATTTTTCCTTTCATTTCCACTCCTCCTGCCTTTCTCTCCATCTTCCATTCTGCAGCTGTCTCCATTGGCCACTTCTCTCCTTTCCCATTGGATTTTAACATCTTATTTAAATCCCCTTTTTTCTATATAGGGCAACATTTCTTACAAACCTTAAGCTAAACAATATACATGTAAATATCCTTGCCAATCTCCAGACATAGATGAGGAATGCATGCAATAAGAATTATGGCTTAATTTGGGGCTAAACCTCACAAGGCCATTTACTGGCGATCAATGCCAACAAACTGCACTTGTTTGGAATATACAATTACACACACGAAAGTAATGCCCAGGCATAGGAGATCATATAACATTCTCTCTCCATTCATTTCTGCATAGCTAGCTGCAGAACTCAGATGTAGATGGAGCAGACAGGCCTCAGTGCTTCAGGTAATTGATGTGCAGTTTTTAGCACCGCCATGGGACCTCACCAATCCCTCCCAGTTTAAAGCGAGCATGCCTCACTCGTTTTACCCAAAACGCTTGGGTAACCCTGTCCTAAATGGAGGACATTTTGCCCGCTCTTCAAGATAATATACTTCCCACACAGAGTGCATTATGTTTCTCCAGCATGCGGTCAAGGTCTTTGCTTGTTTGTCAAGCATTTGTTGTGTTAAGCTTTTAGCTTTTGGTAAGTGTAACAAAAGACAATCCAGCATTGCTGTAAGGTTGAAGACATCTGTTGTTGCATAAATATAGAATATAAGCCATTTATCAGGTAATTTCTCTATTTTTTTTAAAAGGATTTGAAAGGGATCAATTAGGCGTTATCCATGTAGACTAATTGGTTTTGTGAGGGATTGATGGGTAAGTAGATCATGGGTCCGGGAAATGCGCAACAATTTAAACAGGTTTGCAACCTGTTCAGTATAAATACCCGTTTGTTCTCTTCCAATGACTTTTTAGAGGAAATGCATCTTTATTTTTCGATGAACTGAGACATGATTCTGTACAATACTGACAAACCAAAGGAGTTTGCTGCAGGTCTCTTCCTCTTTGTCCTTTCTGTTCATAGAATTGTATGCCCCTTAGCAGGAGAGTGTTGACATTTGTGCACCTCTTGGGAACACATCACCGTGAATGTTATCAGCACCTTTAAGACAGCCCTCAGCCCCCATAAATCCCTGTTAGGTGTTTTCAGCTCCTTCCTCAAAGAGCACTCCCCACCTCAACCTTCCACCCCTGACCTGCCTGCCAGTCTGAAGAAAGAGCCCCTGACAGCTCCTTTGATGGTGGAAGAAGGAGGGGTTGGCTTGTAAAGAATAGGTGAAATGGAGGGTAAAAAGGGGTCCAGGCATTTGAAATGTCTGCACTGAGATCTAATCAGGTTGCAATGGCTGTGCCCCTTTCTAAAGTAGCCCTGCGACATTACAACTAGCAGCCTCTCCCTTCTGACAGAGTAAGCCTCTGGAACACATTTATCCACCTTAGTCCAAGCTCTGGACTTATTCAGACCCCCTCCTCACAGCCCAAAAGCCGTCTTGACAGGTTTGTTATCTGTTCACCCAGTCGGTGGGCCCTGGAGAGTCGCTGTCCTGGCAGTTGGAAGGGGAATGCTACAGGAGAAGCAGGGCAAGTAAATGTCAAGTGAACCGCCAACGATGGATATTATAGCTTCTGGGGACCACAGACAGAGAGTGGGTGGATGGGTAAAAGAAAGGGTGGGTGGGGGGCTTGTTTCTCCTGTCTGTTACACAGCCAGCCGCTCAAGATAGCAGTCTTTACTGATATCTCTCTCAATTTCAACACTGCATTGTCTCTTCTTTATGTAACGATAAGTACAGATCAGACATTTAATCTCTGCAACAACCTCAGTTATAATAAAGTCTTCTAAAATATTATTGCTTTATTTCTATGCTTACCCAGAAATATACATCTATGGCTCCTTTATGTGTCATTAGTATCTAAATATCCCATCACAATGAATTAGTCAGGGAAAGAAAATATATGAATAGCTTTGTAAAATGTCCAAAAATACATCGTTTGTCATTCTGCTTTACTCCTTAACTTTGAATCCATTATATATCATCTTCTTAACATAATAATGCATTTAACTCTTACATAGTAGGTAGACTTTATGAAGAAATCTTTAAAGGTTTTCTCAACTAAAACAATATGGTTGTGCAAGTAGCATTATTTCTGTAAATTGGGTTTATTCTCTGAAGCGGACATATTGCTAAATACTCTGACACACTAATTAGATGTAGAGTTATTTTATCTGATGTGCTCAGACAGCAGTTAGGTTTCATTAGTTTGCAATCAGAAGCTAGTGCTTGGATCATATGCTTCCCTGGTGAAACTTGGTATGGTCAAAAACTATTGCAAAAGTATACCCAGGACTTCACATAGTTATGGAAATGTGAATCTGGACTTGCACAGTAGGATGAAAATAATACTTGTCTTTTCAGTAGTGGATTCTATGAAATTTAAAATGAACACAAATTTCTGACTTTTGCCTTAATCGGTGGTCACATCTTTATTTACCCCTTGCCAAATTGTGTGGCATCCTATTACTGTTGCAAGCTTTTCAAGGGTTAAGGAAAGATGATAAAATTCCAGAGGGAGTTTGAAAAGATGGCTCCTTCACAATAAAATGAAGTTGTGATGCTGAGCTTCAGTCGCAGTTTGCAGGGAACTTTGTAATACATTCATAAGGATGCACTGGTGTTTGCTATACTAGAGAAGATTATGTAAGAAGCACTGAAGTGTTTTCTTTACATTTAGAGAATTGAAATCACATACATATTACATATCAAATCTTGTATAGATATGCCTGTAATTTCTTTCAATTGGTTACCATCCTACGCTTAAAATATCATTTTTCCAGAATTTTAGTCTTTTTAACTTGTTTTCAGTAGAGTTCAAGTATCATTTCTAAGACTGACCCAATTAATCTGCATAAGGTTTAATACCAGCCATCTCTAAGCACTCACATGCAGCAACTTGCATGCAATGTACAGCACTGGTCTCCATGGTTACTGACTAAGAAGGTCTTTACTCAGAGCACATAAAAGTCCACAAAAGCTCATATGGACAAAGGAGCAAACTTTTACTCCTTCAGGGCAAGGAAAGGACAAGCATTCAGTCCAGAGAATATCACTAGGCTGGTTTTTGAGGAAATAGCCAATAAAAATAAATCAGTTTGTAGAACATTTATTGTTTTTTAGGTCCGATTTTCCAAAAGATGCTTAATGTAAAGCTGAAGAGTTTAAGAAATGGTAAACACTATTACTCTTGAGTCATGTTAAGTTATTACTATATATATATATATATTTATTTGAACATTGTGATTCCAAAGATGTAGCACTAAAGAGGACTGTTTCCAAAATCCAGTGGAGACATTTTAAAAATCTGATCATAAGACTTGGTGTTTTTTTTTAAGGTTACTGATTGGTCTGGTTGGTCACCATACCATTCTATACATAACCATACCATACAATACTATACCATAGAATACTATACCATAGCATAACATTCCTTACCATATTATACCATATCATTCCATACATTTTTGCCACACTTCTTAATTTGGATCTTAAAGCACATTTTAAGGCTGTTGAAATACAAAGTAATGGTTCAAAATAAGCACATGCTCCAAACCTTCACATCTAACCGTTTATATCTGTGTTATTAAACCTGTGTAATTCCCTCACATTCTTTTTTTGTCCACATAATCCCATTGAGGAGGAATCCTCTCTGCTGTATTTTAGGAAAGAATTTTCTTTGCAATAGGGATTGCTTATTTCTTTTGATCAGCTGGCTGGCTCGTCACAACAGTTTTCACCATGTGGACTGCAAGGAGTATCTATTTTTGTATCCTGCTGCCAGATTACGTGATCTGATTTAAAGGCTCAGTCTTGTATGTTTACTCCTTGTATGTTTGTGATAAGTTTGTTTGGTTCCACAATTCCCGGATTAAATCTTTAACCTGTTTGTTCTTTGATCCACCCATGCTCACAGAGGAGAATTGGATCTAAATTGTGTGATAATTTCTTCCCTTTAATTGCATGGCTGCAGTGAAAGCATTAGTGCTCTCTCCAATCCTTTTAGAACTACTTAAACGTTCCGCTTGGGTGTGGATTAGTGGATAATGGGCCCAGCAGCAGGCCAGGTACAAGCTACTGAAGTGTTCCTGAGATAGCCTTGGCAGGCCCTCGGGATAGAGGGGGAGGGTTCATTGTTGGTGTGACAGTTTGCTTGAGTGGATTACATGCAGTTTAGCGGACTGTATTGGATTGGGGCTCTGCCCAATTATCCTCTTGGATTGGATCGCTAGTGAGTAACCTCCTATCCCAATTTCCTGTGCACTAGGTGAAGCCTATAGGATCCTGCTGCTACATATTAGCAGAAACACTTTAGCCACTGAGCCAAGAGACAAGGTAGTCATGTTCACTGTGTGATGTGATTGGTAAATTTCCAGTTCTTTCTTGTCACCATTAAATTTCTTTACCCAACCACAAGTTTAGTTTGAAAATCTGTCTATCAGCATATTGTGGGATAGTTGACTACCATAATTCATCTCAATAAGTTATCTCGTTTACGCTTAGCCTTCTGCAAATTATGTAAGGTTATTTACCAGAGTAGTAAGCCAATTTTACTGAGCAGACCTGGATTGCAAGTAACAGGAAGTGCTTTTTAGAACAAAAGCTGCATAATGGAAATCTAGAAAAATGACACAAACTCTTAAAAATGTATTTTATCCTGAATTTTGTAAGAATGTTCTCAAAAATCTCCTGATAATATGAAATACTGTTCCTGCTCTTTTCCACTCATATAAGCTCTGCAGGTTATTTGACCATTTTAGGATTGTTTGACTTGGATTTACTAATATGACCTTAGATACATCCAGAGAAGGTTATTTTAAATCCAAAGTAAGAGTTTGTCTGTATCAAACACAACACGTGTTTATTTACTAATGGGGATTGGGAACCATAGAAAATCAGAAATGACAAAAACGGGTAAAATAAATGTATATTGTACGAGTATATAGCCAGAACCAAACTACTTATTTTTTAACATTTTAATCTTTTTACTGGCCATTATATCCATCGTATGACTGTATGATCTTACTGAATCACAATTTTTCATGCATCATATTTAGTTGAAGGTTTTAGTATAATTGCTCATTTTTGTCTTATTCTACCCAGATTTTTTAAGATGACTAAATTTGCACCCCTCAGTGGAAATTGTGCATAGTACACTATTTGCACACTTTATATAAATATCGCTGCAAGTTTTAATGATAGATTATTTTTACCACCACCACATGTCCAAGTTTAGCCGCCTCCTACGGGCCCCACCTGACACTGATTCTCATGTGCACAGCTGTCAGAGCCTGCTGTCGCATTTCCCCCGTTTTTTTTTCCTTCTTACTTTTTCTTGGAGACTTGCAAGTGGATAACAATGAGTCCCCTGGTTGTGCTCATCTGATTCCATCAGGAAGAGGAGAAAAGCAGCACAGCACCTTGGGAATATTGTGCCTGAAAATGGTAATTTGCCAGCTCAAGCAAATCCTAGGAGAGCAGGGAAGATGAAGAGTAGACAGATTTCACATTATTTATTAAATTTGATAACCGGTACAGGCCTCCAGAGAGACAGAAACATTCTGCTGTGTGTCATTTAGGAGGAGGCAGAGAATACAGTGGAGATCCATCAAAGACTGCCAGTCTTTCAGTCAGTCTGTTTTCAGGCATTCCTGGGTCCACAGCCACCTACATTTAAAATGCTGCTTTCAAATCTATCTCAAGTGAAACACTTATTTTTAAGGGAAAAAAATAGCTTTAACATGTGAATCTCATTTATATTTCATGTTTTTCTTTTAGAATTTTTGTCAATAGCTCAAGGATGTTGTGCCTGAACTCTGTTATCCAAATGTTTCATCATAGTATTTAAAGTGAATTTAATTCAAGCAGTTCTCTTTTCTTAGGTGGTTAAAAGTGTGGAAGTAAACTGACAGTTTATTTGGAAACCAAAGGTATCTTTTCCATATTTGTCAATGAGAGAAATTACATGACTTCCAAGCCTCCTGTGTTATGGTAAGAAGGAAGTAAGTCAATTGATTAGCTGACACGCACTTTTTGGTGTCAGACCAGCAAAAAATCAACCTCATATCTTTTCTCCCCCAGGCCATTATTTAATACAACTGTGTTGTTCTCAGCTTCCTCCCTTTGTCCGGGAAAAGCTTGCTGCCCTCTCAGTCCTCAGAAGGCTCCTCAGGGACACTTCACACAATTCAGAAAGGAGGGGGAAGAGACGAACACGGCCACAAAGCCATACTGAAGAGGTATCACTTTGCAATCTGCCCGTCTCCTAGCTCTGGCGTCTCATTTGTTCTGTGTGCTGATGTGCATCAGGGCTTCAGGGCAAGGTGATAGTCTCCAGGGACAAGTTGCAAAGGAAAGTTACCTGAGGAGATAAAACGGTAAAAGGAGAAAGGGGAAATCCTTTTCTGCACTGAGGATCTTTGTGTTTTGTGAAGTAAAAGGAGGAGGGGGAAAAAACATAGCAGCAGTTTAGCAGTAGCCCTGCAGAAACTTGACTGCAAAGCCAGAGGGCCTTGAAAGGGGTGCCTTTGAATGGCAGGGGTCTTTTGAATGTACTCTGTTTGAATAAGAGGTCTTTGACAAGCGAGGGCTTTGTGATTCTCCTGTGCTTCTCTGCCGTTATCAGCACGGCTGGCTGCAGGGATAATGGCTCCCATAGCCAGTATACTTTGATTGCATTCATGTTCAGGTTTAAAATATGTATCAGGTTGTGGAAATAGAAAGAAACAAAACAACATCACCGCCACCTGTCCCATGAAGCATTATTATTGCTGCAAAATAACCATCTCTGAGCCTGCAAGCATGAGGGAATGTTGTTTCTTAGTATAGCAAGTAACTGAACACACCTAGCAAGATTTGTAATATTAAACCCATCCTGCTAATTCTTCAAGTTACAGAGCTTCATATAGTTTTTGTAATTAACAAATCACAATTTAATCCACAGTGCATGACAATTCAATTTGTTGATTGCCCCTCTGCCTCCTCCCTGTGTCTATTTGGGAGTGAAAAAGGGAGGGGAAAAATAATGTAGATGAATGTATTAATTCAACATGATGAATCCTGTATTCAAGTCAGTGGAGTGAATAATTAAAATTAGCTGATAAAACTTTCAGCAGAATTACTTTGCCGAAATTGCTGAACAGATGTGTCATTTTAATGAAAATCCACAGCCAAGCTCCTTTCCTCTTCCCCTCTGTCGGATAAAAATATTATTCCCACGGCACATTCTTAATTTGGTGGTAAATACACTCTCAGCAATCCAGAAGGGTGGGTGGGAGCGGGTGGAGAGAGAGGAAGAGCAACTTGTCACACTTAGTAACTTGATTTTTCCCTCTGCATGCAGTAACACTATCTACAGTAATTCACAGCACTCCATTGTTTCAGCAAGTCCCAAGGAGGACTTATTAAAATGCAATAATCTCCCTATTTAAACGGAAACAATAACCATTAGAATTCCCGCAGATCTAAAACAGAGCGTAAGCTCCCATCTGCTGTGAATGATTAGAGTCTTGACGAGGGAATTTAATTTGCAACATTCAAAGATGAGAATCTGAGTAGATCTCTCCTCTGAGGCTCTCACCCTCATACTCATTTGCCTTTCGCTTTATTTGTATTTTTAATTATTTATTTAGTTGCCACTAAAGTCACTCTAGAGTGGGCATTGAATGCACCAAGGCTTGGCAAAAAGAGATGCTTTAAAGAGCTGCAGGCCTTTGTAAAACCTCTGCTCAGTGTCTTGAAACAATCACTGAATGAGGTGACAAATAAATGCTCTGGCATTTAGAGATGTCATCTGTTTGGGAGGTTTTCACCCATAAATCCTTCAGCACACTGTTAGTGCTGCAAAGAGTCAACGTTACACTGGAGTGTTTTTAAAAGTGCAAAATCGCATGTGTGTCTTTGGAGACACATTTTGATGTATTTGGAAGAAAATTCAGCTTTGATTGTTATGATTATAGTAATAAATGCACCAAGTAATTCCAGCCAGAAGTTATGAATGTGTATGTAATGTTGAGCCTGTCTGTCGAGTAGATGCTGTTTGAAAACATGTGGCGTAGAAGAGCTGATGCAGGTCTAAAGCTTTACATGGAGCCAAGAAGAGGAACCACTTGTACCGTTTGAAACATGTAGGATCAACCATTAGTAGATAGCAATATAACATTCATTACCAAATGTCAATGCTTGGTTGTCAAAGATACTGTGATGCTATGGTAATGCAATTCTTTTGGTTGCAATATTCAAATCAAGCCACTAGATGTCACTGCGCCTCAGATGTCAGATTTTTTTTTTCTTTAACTTGTACATGTTTTAGTTTTTATTATAACCATGTCTACCATGTATGTCTGGACAACTAAAATATAACCAAAGCAACAGTCAATCTAGAAGTAATGCAACATTGTGAGTGATTTTGGCATGTTTGTCATAAAAATTGTCACAGTTTTGGGGAAACAAAACTGACTTATTGGATTATAAACCCGTTTGTTCCATTTTCCACTTATTATCTTTGATAGTAAAGCATCAAATAATGAATTTAATAGACTCTGGCTGTTGGATATAATCCACCTTTTCACCCCTAACATTTTACTGTCATTAAGAAAGCTAATTCTTGCCTTGGCTGGACTTGAGAGGGATGGATAAATTAATATTGATGAGTGACTCGGCAAAGACTTTTACTGAATACAAAAAAACCCTCTTTTTTTCACATACAAAAACAAAGACCTTTTATTTCTCATCACTTGGATCACAATACTTTCTTCTTGCTCAGCAGACAGATTATTTTAAAGGTACTAAGAATCAACAAGAACTAATTATTCTCAGTCTGTTGTTCAGCTCATAAACCATTTTTAATAACTGATTGAAAGGCATCCCTACTAACTAATTTCCACTGCCCCACATGCAACATGGTCTTTGGAACTAATTGTGGTTGTTTTAATTAATAGTTTACCTCACACTGCGTGTGGTTCAGAAGCGTTTCAGAATCACTGTCTCACAGGTCTCTTCTAAACATTGTCTATATTCAATGGATCACACTTCTAGAGTACACAAATCCCCGCTGTTTAGATTAGCCAGACAGGAAATAAGAAATGGAAGCAGTGAAAGCATCCCATTCATTTTAAAATAATACACACACACACACACACACATACATACACACACCCCGTACAGGTTTGTTTTTATTTAACTATCTAGTGACACCAGGGTAGTAGTAATTATATTGGTGGATCTGTTGTGGGTTTGGTTGGTTTGGGTGGTTTTGTTGGATTGGTTTGGTTGGTTGGTTTTTGTACCTCAGACACCTCAAAAGACTTATTAAGAGAGGGGGATTCACAAGATATTCAGTGATCTTTTTTACAAGGAAAGTTGCAAAAAGAAGAAAGTGTCTGTAGAGATAACAGTAGATTTTGGGAGTGGAAGGTGAGCTTAACATGCTCTTTAACATATAACTATATTCTTTTTAACACATACAACTAGTGATCTGTTGCGTGATTTCTATTAAAAGAACGTGTGATTTTGTGGGCACTTCCGTGTGCTCCATGTCTGACACGCTCCCAGCGATGTGCTCCGGAGGTCGAACGAGACCACAAAACACACACGGACCCAGTGGAAATTGGTTGCAATGCTGTCGGTGTAAATGCCACAGGAGCCACTGTATTGTCAGTAAAGCACAGCAAGCATATGTTAAAGACCACATCTTGTTTCCAGCCGTTTAATCTTCATTTTGTAAAATTGTTAGTTTTCCTGTTTCTCCATAATCAGCAGCTGGGCCATTTTGTATCCATCTCATTACATTCAAACAATTGTGTGTTTTGTGCACCAGTCTACAGCAGGCTGGAGGTGTTCTTTCACCGGCCATGTTAAGCTGGTGATAGCATATGTCCTCAGAGGAACAGAGGTTCTGCATTATTTCAAATTACTTCTGAAAAGGAAAGCTGCACCTTCTTTTTAGCACCTCAGCAGGACAAAACGTAGCAGGTGCATTGCTAAATATACCCTAAAAAGTACCTTATTCTGCAAGTTACTGTATTCCCGGGGGCTCCTTGCACTACTGATCTCTCTGCCTGGTATCATCCATTTCTGGCTGTGAGCGTTCCGAGTGAATCCTAATTCCTGTCTCCGGTTTGCAACATGCCCTAGAGACTTCTGATAATGAGCTAGGGGGTTAGGAAAAGTGGAGTGCAAGCCCCAGAAGGTGTTGTTGAGTTATGGGTTTGGGGTGTGGGTTCCAAGAAACCTCCAGAGACACAGCTCGGGCCAAACCTTGGGCAGAAGGCATATTATTTTCCAATTCAAAAGAAAAGCTTTGTCATTTTCAAATGTAGATAATTGGCACTCAGTGAAGCGACTTTTTCTTTTCTTTTTTTTTTTACAGTCAACCATCGTATATATACATATATATATATATATATATATATATATATATATATATTACAACAAAACTAACAATAGTCTAAATCAGTATTACCAAACAGCATCCTGATTGTTTGCTGTTATTTAACAGAGCCAAAATCCACTCAGTGGAAACTTTTTGTGTTTTGCTTTCCAAACCGACAGTCAAAACAGTCATTTCAAATAAGAAGCCAGATTTATAGTTTTTTTTTAAATGTATTTCAGTTTATTAGGTATTTTCTTACCTGTATGCAGATAACCAGAATGAGTGAGACATACGACAAAAGCCTTCTCTGAGATATGTTAGGAATGTTCTGTTCAATCAGCTGTAAAAAAAAAAAAAGAAAATTGTTGCTTTTCACAAATTATTTAAAAGACTTTCAGGCTGAGGGCTTACCTTTCTATGGGGAGCAGTTGAGCTGCACCTTAGTACTCACAGCAGTGTTCATAACTGCTGTTTGAATCATTTTTCACCAAGCATTGCTTTTATGCATAGTTGTTCATTTAAAAGAAATGTTATTCCTCATGTTTCCATTTTGTGCCTTTTAATTAGTTTGTCAGTATTTCTTAGGATTTATAGACGAGGCCCTCCTAAAAGTTAAAACATGCTTTTTAAAAACCTTCCGTAGTCGTGGTAAAGGTTCATTTTAGTGGGTGGAGGAACAGTTGGTGATGACAACATACCTGTTAGCGCAGCTATGTCTGTTTCTGGTTTATGATCTGTTCTTATGTTTTTGGAACAATGACACACAAATGATGCCATAAATGAAAAAATACAGCATTTTTATAATATTAAAGTACATGATCTGTTTCTAAAGAAAAAAGCTCCATGTGCCACATTATGGACAGATCCTGCTGGAGCTGCTTTCAGGTGGTGAACCAGTTTCAGTGTGGGTGAGTGGTTTGTAAACCAGCTGAAACCTGCTATTTATCATCCCTTTAAAAACAGGTGTGTGTGTGTGTGTGTTTGCCAGGTTCAAATAACTGTAAAGTCTGCATGTTGTCCACCCTTAACATGTTCATGAAACTGCTTACTGTTGGGGCTCTCAGAAGAAAAACAAACCTAAATTTGAGATTTTTCAGAAATATCTGGAAAAAATAGCCAGACAAAACATGGTTACCTAAAGAATAAATGGAGTCCTTTGATGAATAATTCTTCTTGAATACCATCTTCTCTTTTAATGTTGCTTTTTCAAATCCTACTCATCTTTTCTCTTTCAAGTTGAGCAAGAACAGCATCCAAATCAAACAGTGGTCATAATGGATGAATGGACTCAACGTGCTACTCATCAGCTGCTAAACCACTTGCAATGTTTAACTCCACTTCAGTTTTTTATGTACTTTTGTAATGGAGGAGGAAACTGAAGGCACCCTTTGTAAGGGTAAGGTAGTAGAACTGTGGCTAATGAGGCTAATTATCCATGATGGACCTTGCAGCTGATCCTTTCTTCTTTTTTTATTTACAACTCACTGAAATGAAAGCTCTGTGTTAGATACCTTGATCATTAGTTGTGCTGGTCTTCATAAAGGCTCTGGCTCAATTTATCTAATTGATTAGAGCAACTGCACCACAGCTAATATGTCATTCTTCCTATCTTGTAATGTAAGTAGTGAGATGTTATAGCACCTGATTACCAGCAAGGTTTTTGACTGAGGAATAGCAATGTTAGAATTTGTGTTGGACCTGGGTGACACCTAAAACCTGCAGGATTGTGATGAAGCGGCAGCATTGTTTGGAAGTGCCTGTGTAGAAGTGCCTAAATTTGCAGTTCCCCTCTCATCCACTAGGGGTTCTAAAATGGAGCAAAACTCCAAAGAGTCGTGTTAAAAAGACCAACGTGACAACAGAAACTTGTTTACAGCCTGCTGCTAAAAACAATTTATTTTAGTATCTATTTATTTCTAGTATCTGGTAAGCAAGCAGAGTGCATCACCAACGCAATTTTTAGCTGGTAATCAGCTCTACTTTAGCCCACCTACACTGTAAAGAATTTCACTGTAAAATAACAGTAAAATACTGGCAGCAGGGACGCCAGTATTTTACTGTTATTTTACAGTGCACCTACTGTAATTTATTTTAACCGTGAAGTACTGTTTTTTGAAATACAGTACACTACAGCAGGAAAACAGTAGAGTGTGTGTGGTAATTTTACAATGCATCTACTGTTTTTTTTAACAGGATTCTTCTGCATTTTGAATTACAGTACAAGACAGTAAAATAACTG
>JBAMIG010000016.1:1577430-1594649 GCA_037177335.1 Kiunga ballochi | reverse complement strand
GGTGCTGTCATTAAATTGTTTGTTTTTATAATTGATTTTATTGTGTAAAGCACTTTGTGTTGCTAAAAGCATGAAAACCGCTTTATAAATAAAGTTTGAGTTTGGTTAAGATAGTCTGAGAGTCAGATGTTTAAAGGAATTATAACTAATCTTAGGTCTAGGATTGATCAGTATCCCTGATTTTAAGATAGCTGCTACTCCTGCTCCTCGGCCTGTAGTGCTAGAAACATGAACATTAATACAATCAGGTGGAGTAGATTCATTAATACTAACATGATCCTCCTGCTGCTGCCATGTTTCTGTAAGACTAAATAAATCAATGATCACTAATCAGGTCGCTGACTTACAGACATTTAAATGGAAGCGATCTGATATTCAGCAAACCATATTTATGAATATTTATTTTGTCAAAGCATACTTATTTATTGTAGTTTTTGTCCTCTTCTTGGTCTCATTTCTTGTTGACAAATGCATCAAATAACAAGTAGCAAGAGCTCAGTAGTGGGTTTATTGAAGCTGTCTTGACACATTTTTTTTATTATTTGGACAGTTGTGAAGACTTGACTTGCTTACCTTTAGATTAGGGACGATCAACTTCAACCTTAAATCGGGCTGCAAAAGCTGCAAATACCACTGGCCCCAAATGTGTCCTTCATTCAATGTAAGGAAGACATCTCTCACTCAAAAATGGGATGTGAATTTTGAAGTTTTCTTTAAAATAACACAGATTTAGTCTTTTTCAGGTGTCTTAAGCATCCAGTACTTTATCAAACAGTTATCAGCAGCATGTATTTATGCATGTCTGGGAAGATAGTTTTGTTTTAATGTACATAATTCCAGTAAATATGATTGCTTCATTAAGTCTTCTACTTTTCCAGAGTAATGCAGTTTAACATGTACAAGGTGCACCTGAAATACAGCATGTACTCCTGCATTTACACAGGTCTTGATCTCAATTTATTGAAGCGCTATGAGGGTAATCTGAGCTTTTCCTGTGGAGATGGCGCGTGCCACAAGTAGACAGTGTTTATGTAGACTGATGAGAGCAAAAAAAAATCTTTGTGAGGTTGTGTCTGTTTAGGAGTTTATTGAAAAGGAATAAAGCAGCCTGCAGGGCCACCTCTCCAAAAACAGAAAATCAATTTTGTTTCCAGTAAAGATTTACCGTAGCAAACGGCCACAAGTAAGTAAATATGTAGGAAATAATACTTTCAATGTGATTGGTTTTGAAAAAGCTGCAGTTCCTTTCTTTAGTGCACAGCTGCTGCATGCCCTCAGGTACAGAGATTTCAGGTTAATGAATATCATTTATTTGCTGCTATGAAAGTATAGTTGTATGAATGTCTCTGTTCCCATTAGCACAATCTTTCAGAGTGAAACAGCAGTGCAACAACCTGCCTGGTTATAAAACCTGTACTTCATATTAAAACAAGCTCATGACTACTTTCATGAATGAAACAAAGACACTTTTGACACTTTAGCAGCTGTTTAGTTGGATTAAAGTATGCTGACAGTTTCATGACAATTTCGTGTTAACATCCTCTCACTCTCATTGCACTGTTGATATTTTCAGAGTGGCTGCTCAGAACCAAGCCGTCTGGGTTAAAAGAACACTGCAGAACTTTAACAGCATGGTTGAGTCCACTTATGGAACTGGTAAAATTCACCTGTTTCTGTTTGAATTGAGGATCCAACAGTGAAGTTTATGAGACGGTCACACTTTACAAAGTTTATGTCATTGGGAAGAAAGCCCACTCTTTACCTTGTTAGAAATGCATTTATGTTTCCAAAACAATGTAGGAGCAACTGGTTTATGGGCTGTGACTGGTCAGCAAAATGGCTTGCCTGACAACACTGCATCGTCTCTGCATATATGTATCATTTAAGAAGCCCAACAAGACACAAAGTCAATGGTAACAAACATTTCCTGAAACTTAACCATTTGATAAATGTTTTTTTTTTTATAGCTGTATCTTGTTGGACACGAGCACAGTGCTGTAGAGCTAGCAGGCAGTCGGAGCTGCTGTTCATTGTTTGATTGACAAAGCTTTGAAATTTGAGTAAGCCAGGTTTTCCTTTGGGTTGCTTTTGAAGTACCGTTTTAAATTTTTAAAGACGGCCTCAGAGTTCAAATTCCAAGCTGCTAACTAGCTTACAAAAGCTCAGCTCTTGCGTATCGAGTCAACATTCGGTATTGTTTTCAAGTTCTTCATTAATACTATATGCAGTGTATTTTGTAGGATCTTCGCATAGTCTAAAAGCCGTACAAGAAATGATAACTTTTTATTTTTGTTCTTCTGCCTTGAAGACAGCCATGTTCCAATAACATTTCTAAACTTTCAGTTAACATGGTCATTCTTCACCTTTCTTCTTTTTTCTTTTTTTTGTGTATCTCCGAGCTTTAAAACCTACCTGATCTTATTTTTTTCCCTTTTAACAACCTGTCGTCACTCCCTCAAGCTCTACTAAAGACTGTTCATATGGTCTGATAATGGTAATCCCTGTGAGGAAAGAGCATTCATGTCTCCTTAGCTGCTGAATCATTTGCAGGCTATATTTAATGTGGGCTCTGTCTTGTGTCTTATACTGACATACATCCTGCTCTAATAAACCCCTAATAAAACCTTTGATTACTATCCTATCAGTTAATGAGAATTTGAATCCCCATCACGATGAACTTAAACTAAATGCCACAGCAGCATGTCTGTCATTGAGACTATGAAGTTGTCAACTCATCTATATCCTCTATGGAAATGTGCACATCTCAAATGTCTTGGTTATGCACGAGGACAGGTGCATAATTGCATTTCCTCACACGGTGATCCGGTGATAGCGTCAGCTCCTATCATATTTAAGATTTTTCATTTATTTTTTTAAACATTTTTCTCATTTTCTTGCTTAATCTTTTTCTTCCTTTTCAGTGCCTCACAACTTCTAATTTAATGGCCTGCTTAATCACCAGCTCTTGAGGGAATTTCTAAAGACTAAGTGCATATTCCCAGCCTAAAATGCAGGCTTAGCTGTGGCAATCTCCTCTGCCAAGAATGGATTTTCCCTGGTGACCTGATGGTAAAGTAGTTAAGCTCCCTGTTGTAGCCGATCCAAGTCTTTATGCTCCATTCTTCATTTTTCTTTCTCTTTCATGCTGTAATAGAATTACCAGGAGGAATCAAAGTTTGAGTCCTTTCCTCCTTCCTAGCTGTTTATTAAAAACTCAAGTCTTGTTGATTTCAATAAAGAATATGGGGCAACAAAAGGGCATGCTGAATGCAGACGCATCGCTGAGGGAAATGGGCATTTCTCTGAGTTAAGTGAATGGGTTCTCCTCCGCTTAGACTGGGATCAGAAGAAACAGGAGGAAGAGGCCTTGAAACATTTATGAGCTGTGACTGATCTGACCTGGGGGAAAACATCCTTGATCTGATTGTAGAACCTGGAGTGGATCTGTTATGTCCCAAGATGTTTGGAAAAGCTACAATTAGACCCGGAGTCACAGTGGCTTTCTTAATTTATACCCCTTGTTGCTGACATATACTCCTGTCCAGTGGAAAATACTGCAGCCTGCCCCAAGAGAATAGCTTGCGGGTGATAAATAGCTCCTGCTTTACACTCCATTTGGTCTGAGGCAGCTCACACCCTCCTTCCTGTCTCTTCTTGCTTCCATCCTTGAGCCTCCATCAACCCCCTGCCCCTCCTTCTTCTCTCCACAGGCACTGACCTTTCAGATGGTGCTTCTCCTGGCCTCCCTGGCCAGCAGCTCCCCTGGGAGCTATAATGGACTCTGTGTTAATTGCCCGTTGAAGGACAGAGGCAGTTCTGCACAGACTGATTGCAGACTCCCCTGGGAGTACAGCTGTCTGTTTGTGTGATTGTTGCTGTAATGTTTCATGGCTGGAAAATCCACCCTGCATGTGCCAACACATATGTTAATGCCGTGCAAATAATCTATTTCCTAACGCGTAACTTGCAGACAATTGTTGCACACATGAGTCATAGGTTACTGAATTACCTGGAGGTTTGGGTTTATGGAAACACTTTAAACTGGTGTCATGGTGCAGCATTGTAACTAAGCCTCTGCTTCAAAAACATCCTTTTTACCTTTTTCTTTTCAGTTTAATTTTTTCAGGTAAAGCATGTGCGAAGGTTTCCAGCCATCCCTTATTTGTTTTTGTCTCGTCCGGAAAACTGGAAATAGACGCAGTGTGTATACTGCAGCCAAGCCTCACAATAAAATGGGAGCCACAAAGCAGAAAACACTTGGTATTCATAAAGACGAACAACAAACATGTATTTTTTGTGCTCTGCAGTATGACTTTCAAAATGTTGCATTTCAGTAGGATGTGTGGTTTGTTTTTACTGTGACGTATTACCGAATATCTTAGTTCAAGATGTTTATTAAAATATGCCTTAACCATCATGTTTAAAATACTTAACAGAGTAGCTTCTAAGATGTTAAATAGCAATGAAGAGCAGTTAATCAGTTAATGTTACTTATAACATCAAACATGCCATATCCTGGTTTATAGATCAGATATTTTTAAGTGTGAAACTGTGATTTGCGACTGTTTGACCAAATTTCTGTGACTCTGAGTTGTTTGATGGGAATACATTGCCCGGACAAAAACATAAAGCTGTCACCATAAAAGGTCATACGCTGTAATATTTTGTTGGACCGCCTTTAGCTTTGATTACGGCACACATTTACTGTGGCAATGTTTCTATATAAGCTTTATTGCAAGTTTAATTTCCATCCAGTGTTGCATTATTTGTCTCTAATATCTTGCATTGATGATGGTAGAGTCTGACCACTGCACACATCCTTCTCCAGCACATCCCATAGATTCTCAATGGGGTTAAGGTCTGGTCTCTGTGGTGGTGAAAACGATGTCTTATGCTCCCTCAGCGAGCCTTTCACAATAGGAGCCTGTTCTGGCACTGTCATCTTGCAATATGCCGGTGCCATTGGAGAAGAAAAATCGATTTTATCGATGGAATAACCTGGTTATTCAGGATATTCAGGTATCAGCTGAACTGATTCTTTGAGCACAGTGTGTTGCTGAACCAAACCCAACTGCAGCAACCCCACATCATAACACTGGGCTTGGACAGTAAGCACTAGGCATGATGGCTGCATCTCTTCTTACCCTAATGCACCCATCTTTCTGGAACACAGTAAATCTGATCTCATCAGACCACATGACCTTCTTCCATAGATCCAGATTAAATCTTTATGACCCCTAGCAAATTGAAGCTTTTTCCTGGTTAGCTTGACTAACTTTTGTTTTTTTTTAATGCTGCACAAATATTTAGTCCCAATCTTTTAAGTTCCCTTTGCATTGTGTGTGTGGAAATCCTCTGAATTTCACTATTAAACCTCGTCCTGAGTTCTATTCATTTACGTTGTTGCCGATCACAATCAGGATTTTTTCCGGCCACATTTCTCCCTGAAGACTATGGCTTACCATTATGTGTTTAATAATACGTTGGACAGCTCTTAACCCAATTTTACTAGTGTCTGCAATCTCCTTAGATGTTTTCTCTGCTTGATGCACGCCAATCATTCAACTCTTCTCAAACAGACAAACATCTTTTCCACAATAACAGAATGTTTCTTTCCAAATGGTTATTTCAGGAAATGAGGAGCTACTCATTGCACCAGTCTGTGTAAAATAACGTGTTTTCAGCTAAAAGATAATTGTCTAAGTAGTAGTAATCCAATAGGAGGCTCAAACCTATTTGCTTAGTTGAATCCAGGTTTTCTTTTATTTTGGAGATGCAGTGAATGAATAAAGTTTTTTGATTCTTTCAGGTTTTCTTTATGTGATTGTGTTTATTAAAACATGTCAACACAGCTTCATCATTTCAGTAAGATGCCAATTTCTTGCTTTAATGCAATTTGAATAAATTGTATGAATAAATTCTACATTCCTTTGGAAATGGTGCGGTACAAGGACTGGAGTAAAAATTACAAATCGCTTAACATCCAAATAAGCATTTTTTTCTGCAAAGCCTGTAAAGCTACTGCTCATGACCATTTAAAAATATTAGACAGGGAAAAACAGTTTGTGTCCTTGGAAGAAAAATAGGAAGAAATGATTGTTGAATCAGAAGTTGTACACCGTATTGGACCTGCTTACAAAGTGACTGTGTGTGTGGCCTGGGTGTCACCCTGGTTCATAGCCACAGACAAAAGGCAGACAGGAAAGATGTATTATTTACTCCATGAATTTCTTTTCTAAATGCTTAATTGAGTGTAAGTGAACTGGATTTAAGGTTAAATCCTCAGTCTTTCTATTGAAGAAAACACTCATGTACAGTGCAGCAATTTCCATGGAAACCAGACCATATGACCAGTGATGTTTAAGGCCAAAGTCTATGTATAAATTTCACACAGCTACATGTCATATGATAGCTGATGTTGGTCTGATACACACTGTTTTGTTAAGACACAATGACAGTGGATGGAAACAATAAAAGTCATCACTTTTCTCTTTAAAGAACTTCATAAATTTTACTTCAACTAGGTAATAACCACTGGATGAATACGTCCAATGGGGACGAAGCCTCCGCTAATGATCCCAAACATAACAGAGCTTTCAACAAATTTTCTTTTTTAAATTGTTGTGAAAACTCGTGGAAAGACTTCAGTGGACTAAACATGATTAGAGAAAGCCCAAAGTAGACACCATTGCTATGTATACCCAACAGCATATATTCCCTCCAAAGTAGCTGATATAATAAAATATTGGTCTGTACCTGTCTGTTACTGTATGGCTTTTTCTGGCTTGTAATATTGAAAGGGATAAATAGCATCACATAGCCTTACACCTTTTAGGACTTCTCTCAGAAAGGTCACTGAACACCTGAACGCTTATTCACACATGAACCCTTTAAAGCCAAATGCATCATATTTGATGCATAAAGTTTCTCAGACATTTTGCATCATTTTATGGTAGAAACTTTATTCAAAATCCTGTTGTGTATCATATGATACTGATCTCCTGCACCCTGGTTAATAGAAAAACAGAAGAATACACTCCAATAATTTATACCTATCACATAGCAATAAACGGTAAACATTGCACAAAAAATAACTTTTTTTCTCAGAGGAGAGTCGAATAAAGGCATCAGATTTTAAAATGAGACTTTTCTGCTTCCCTATGGCGGCACCTTGATCTCCATGGTTTAAAGTTAAAAGTAGGTCCTGTGGCCTTGGCAGGCAGAGAGCGATTCCTGCTAGATAAGATGATAGCTCATCTGTAAGCTGTGCCGTCACGGTGAGGCTGATTTGCATGAACGGCCTGCCTCCTGGGCAGAAAAGGCCACAAGATGGCAATCCTGGAGATTTATTTTGACATGCTGCCAAATTCCTACAAGGCATCAATGTGAAATTTCTGAGAAGTCCGTATTGACCATGACGGCCATGGACACTTTTCCATGGCTATGAATCAATTGACAGTATGTGTGTAACAGTGTACATGTTTTTTACTCTGCAATCCAGCACACGATGATATATAAACTAAAAGCTACAAAACAAACGCCTCAAGTTAAGATTCACATGAATTTATGAGTAATTTAATTTAATTCATGCTTGTGTGTTTATTTAAGCAAGCAGCTTTTTGTCATTTTTTAATTCATGCATTATTCATAATGTCCTCCATCAATGTCACAATTTTCCCTTGCTTCCCTTTATGGGAAAGAGCCACAAGAGCCTTAAAACGCAGTTGAGTCAACTGGAGATGCTTAATATTTTCAAAATCCATTTTAGTTAAGTGGACATGATAAATAATTTCCATTACACACATGACTAATTTTTTTAAATTTAGCCAGGGATTCAATTAGTGGGTGTCTGACGAGAGGACAGTGGGAGGAAGAGAGGTCCAACTCACTACATACAGCAGCATAATCACATTAAAAAGCCATGAAGAGGCCCTTGTTAAGACCAAGAAATCACCTTGAGTTTGGAAAAGGATCTGAGACAACACATACCTCATGAGTAAATTAAGCCACAAGCTGAAGTTTCATGACTCGGTTTTTCATTAAGGACAAATTTGCAATGGTATCATGGATATAGTGAGTACTTTGTGATTTACCAGAGGGTGGGTGTGTCAGACTTTAAGCAAACTGCATATTTATGGGACAAACGTGTTTTTCATTGCTCTACTATTGAGACTTCTCTCAGCATTTTGTTGACAGTAGCTTTTCCTGCATGCTGTTGTTATAAAGTTGGTCATATGTTATTCTAATGTCTTTTGATGAATAAATTATGTTCAATTAGTAATTAGAATAACTGGTACTGTAATTGAAAAAAAATTATAAATGCTAATGTTATGAACGGTGTGGGGAGAGGGGGGTGCTATAGCTCAGGAAGAACAACAGTCATCTTTTCAACAAGAAGGTTGGATTAATTCTCCTGACTCCTTGCCAAGGAGCCCTTGAGCAAGACACTGTACTGTAGTTGTTTTATGTTGTGCCTGTTAGCGTGTGTGTGTGTGTGTGTGTGTGTGTGTGTGTTAAAGGGTGAAAGTGCTGTGTAGTGTAAAGTGTTTTGAGTGGTCAACATGACTTTGTTTTGCTAATGGTCATGTTGTATACCGGGAGTTTATGTGGAATATTAAAGCTCCACTGTCTCCATCCACTGAATCTGTCCAATTTGACTCTTTTTCTTATCTCTACTATGTCACTATCTCTATATCTTCTCCCCTTTTACAATAATGTTTTCTTGCATTTTCTTTGCTGAATTGCCCATTATGCATGTTTGCAACAGTCACTGTTAAAGGTCCTCTATTATGCTGTATTTGCTGTTTCACATGAATGCACAGTATAATATTTTGCAACATGCACCCTGCTATAGTTTTGCCATGTCTCACAGGTCCCTTACCTGGAACTGGGAACAGCTTACAATGGCTTGCTCCCAGTTCCTCTTGCTCATCCACCCCACCCCACCCCCACTGAGCAACCGCTTTTATTTTCCCGCCCTGCCCGTGACGTTGTCTCAGAAAGAGTACATCTCCACCGCCTACCATGTCATGTGTTATGAGATGAAGTACTAATGTTTTCAGGTATGGGCCGGGGGGTTTTAGGTGTTTGCTTTGCCTAAGCCACACCCTCTTTTAATTGGAATAAAGCTACAATGCACCTGTATGAAAAATAAAACCACTCTGGGGATTGTTTTAAGGTACAATTAACACTAATGGTGCTTTTCCATTACTACCTACTCTACCCGACCCCTAACACGACTATACCCAGAAACAGAGCGTTTCCATTAGGATTTCTCGCACTGTGCCGTCACATTTTTTGTACCTATGGTGTTTTGGTTCAAAGCGTGTTGGGCCGTGCAGGTAGCGCAACGTTCATAAGCTGGCGTCCATTGATTGGTCTGATGTGATCCAGAGTGTTGTCTTGCCCTCCCACGCTTTCTATTGATTTGTTCCATGAGTCTATTTCCCACGAATAACCATAATCAGAGCCCCAAGTAAAAACTTATCGTGAATTCTTCAGTCTTCAATGGTTTTTAGTCGTCTTCTGTGGTGTTTTGCAGACTTCATGCATGCAACGCGTCTAGAAAGTGGCATTGTGCAGGGGATTCCTCCCACATTAGAGAATCGCGGCTTGTAATAGAAAAGCAATCAAGGTAGAGTACAGTACTCCTGGCCCAGTAGTGTTGTGAAGGTAATAATGGAAAAGTGCCTTAATAGAAGGTTAAAAGTTCATAAAAGTCAACTTTGCATAGTATAGTCCCTTAATATTCAGTTACTACTATGTGACATTATGCCATTAAGCAAAACCAGCTGTAGGGTATATGTGATTTGGTCAATCCAACTGGTCAAGCTAACTGAGCATCTCTAGGTTTTTTGTTAGGTGTTAAAAGGCTGTACAAAAGCTTTGCATTTGCAGACTTATATTTGTGCAAAGCAGGTCTCCATCACAGCTCAATCATGGTATTTTAGACACAGTATGTTATGTAATAAATTAGTAAAAAAGGTATTTGAGTGTTTTTTGTCAAATTTATCATGATACATTTTCCATCAGGTTTGAGCATTTCCAGATGAGCTCCAAGTGTTCAATAAAAACACAAAGTGGTTCAAGCAAGTACTGTCGATTTCCACCAATAAAGACAAGGTGGTTTCAGTGTGTTGCAGACAGGGGTGTACTCCTACTTAGATATTCTTACCATGCTGTACCGACAATCCTTCATCTTTTGTATGACTACCAGGGAATTAGCATTGTGGTTGTGACAAAAAGACAACTCTGAAAGGAGAATGTGATTTGTTCCCCAGTGAATACACATTTTAGTCTCTCACATTTTTTTCTCCTATCATCCTCACAAAGAAATTCCAGCAACGGTTGTCGATCAGGAGAAAGCGGAGCAGAGGTTTGGGCGGATGGCTTTTTGTTTTTTAATCTGCATTACCATGCCTGTTGAGGGTTTTGTTAGAGCTGTGGAATCCATAAGCATCCTCCTATGAGGACTATAGGAGAACTAGTAGCAGGTGGCGTTAGGTGTGAAATGGGCATTTGGACTGGGCAGTCATGGGGAGGAATATGCAGCCATTCAGGCTCTTTCCAGCTGGGGCCTCCTTTGTGCCCAGAACTGACATGCTACTTCACTGAAGCTTCTGAAAGGTTCTATTTTGTTCAATTTGTTGAAAAGCTGCTGACTTATGTGACAATTCAAACTGTGGATGTTAAAGTTTTCTTAACCTACCGACAGTTGAATGGCTTTTTTTTCTTCCTGCAATCTGTCATTCCCCAAAAGATTGTCCAAGAAAGAAGTCAAAAAGGAAAAAGAGTTAAAAGTTGCAGAGAAGGCACCCTGGTGGGAGCTCCTTTTAGTTGAACAGGGTACATTGAAGACACCCAGGTGACTTTAATTCTGTTGGAAAGCGTGAAAACTGCAGGAGGAGCAAAGGTTGAATTAGGTTCCCAGGTTAGTGCTGGCAAATATATCTATTTCCTCATGAGATGCATTATTCAGCAGCGGCGCTTGCTGGACTCCACAAGCAAACTTAGTGATTCTGCTTCGTGTGTTTGAGTGTTTCGTTTGCAGGGAAGCATGTTCGAATCAAAGACAAGGCACACAAGCAAAACATGACCCTGGATTTTATCAGCATCTAAATGCTTATAATTCATGATCTAGTGTGTTCATCATCCCATCACCTTATAATAGGTCTTTTTTCTTTTAGCTTTTTGTTAAAATAAATTGTAGCCTGAGCTTATTCTTCATTGTCACCAACAGAGCTACGATGTGTCAATGTAGCTTTTTAAATCAAATGTAAGACAACTGGGAAAGTTATTGAGCAGAAGTCCTTGTGAATTCAAGCATCGACACAGATACAGCTGCTATTCACAGATGAAATGGTGATTGTGTCCACAGGGCCATGTCTCTCTCTCTGGCTTTTGATTAATTATTACCGGCTAACCATAGCACGGTCTCTGATGTACATGTGGAACAAGAACCACACAATAGAGGAGCAGTGAACGGTTCAGGGCTATTATTTCTTTGAAACAAAATCAGCATGGACTTAAAGTGCAGTGCTATCCTTCAAAACAATGAAGGAGTTCAAGGTTGAAGTCATTCACAGCCCTCTGGGGTGATTTCTGGCACTCAGGAAAGGTCAGCTAAAAAACAAAGCACTTCTTTCCTGGACGAAGTCAGGGAGGACTAAGGCGGCATCTTTCATATCATGTTCCATAAAAGTTGTTTTTTTTCACTGCAATCTGCATTTGTTGTACTGGCACAAAAACATGAAAAAGCACTTGGATGGGAGGCAGAAATTGAAACTTAGTAGCGATATTTGTATACTCATCATGTGCTTCCTGTACAACTTCATGCTGTTCCTACATAGCTGTTTTCTCAGTAGCAACATGTACTTTTTATGAAGAAAAGTGCAGAGCATCCACTGTGCCTGAGTAAACAGAGGCCATGTCTACATGCACAAAATGCACTGCACTGTTTTCATGGACTGTGAAAACATTATTCCAATCATGAAGTTTGTTTTTGCATCACGTTTGAACAATATAAATCATTTTCAGTTTCCAGAAACAACATTAGAGATAGAAACTAGCAGACATTGCTGTTTGGGCAGATTTATATTCATCTTACTGAGTTCACTTTTATCCTCCCTTAATGAATTTAATTTATTTTAAAGGAGACATGTCATGCTTTTAAATCCTTTCTTTTAACATATAAATAAATAATTTGTCTGTATAAAGTAGATGTGCAATGCTTTGGTCTGAATTCCTGCTTATTCTCGCTCCACACACAACCTTATATAAACCTGTTCTGAGGTGCGTCTTCAGAACGACTCGTTTTGGTGCCGTCTCTTTAAATGTGAGTGAGGCATGTTAAGCCCCGCCCCCCTCCTGATCACAGGAAGTTCAACTCTATCCAGTTCTGCCATGTTTGTAGCTTGATAGCAGTCATACGCTACTCTCTCGGCAGAGAAACATTTTATTGATAAGTTTACTATAAATGTCAACGTATCAGATTCACGAATTTGATTACCTGGAAGTCCACGACCTTATTTGGCAGACCCACAGCAAATACTGTGATGTAATAGATGAAAAAAAAATTTTTTAAACGTATAAGAGAAAATTAAACAGACTGAAAACCATGACCAAAACGAATATAAAGATGTATTCACTGCATTGAGAAGAAATACATTTACATTTTCTGCATTCCTAAACACTTAAAAGTGCACAAAAACATGGGTTTAAGGGCTAAAACATGGTCATTTGCATGATACGTCTCCTTTAAAATCTCAAACTGTATTTTTATAACACATACCAAGCAGTATGGTTTGGTCTGGACCAAACAGAGCGTCTTACCACTAGCTGCATCGTACAGGGAAGAATTAGTTTACGATGGCTTACTGCTAATGTGACAGACTCTGTAAAGGTTGGGTTGCACGGAACGTGAAAGCACCTTCGCAGCTGATCAACATTAGTCACTTGGAGTGGTTCTACCGGGGGCCATTTCTGAAACATCCCAGAAGCACTGGCACTTCTCCAACATACACGTTTGCTCTATTTTTACAGTTTTGAAACCACATCATTCTGAAGCAGAGCGGATTACTCAGGCAGAAATCAGTTGATGAGAACCAAAGTAGATTCACCACTTTTACCAGAAAATGTCTGCTTTGGGCCGCACGTTAAACTGTGCCTGCTAAGTTCTTTTTGTCTTTATTGTTCACTTCAAAGCATTTTTATAAGGCACAATAAGTCCTTGTGAACAGTGACACAGACGTTTCATGTTGAAATGCTACTGATAGAATATGGTACCAGCAGAAAACCTGGCAGAGCCGCTCCCTAGGCGCTTCCATAACGCTTCCACGTTCAGTGCAACTTCGGGTAATGATGGGCTACGTTTGACACTACAAACATTTCTCTCTAAGAACATTGTGAAAATAGTGTAAGCCTTTAACTTCCAGTAAGGACATGTAATAAATGCTGGTTTAGCATATTACATTTAAAATAAAAGAAATGTGGTAATGGGACAAGAAAACTTTACTTTAACTCTAGTGAATGATAGTACAGGCCTCACGTTGAGCTTTGAAAGGGAAAATTAAGCGTCTCTTATGATCGATGTGCTGTCGGCTGAGCTGGGGACTGATCTGGAGCCCCTGCAGCTGATCGTCCAGGGAGCAATGCTGCACAGGTTGCTGAACATGATGGACGGTTGTTCTCAGCCTCGGCACAGCACAGTGGAGGGAAACAACGGAGTGTATACTGGCGGATGAGATGGGGGGGAGGGGATTCCTGTCGATGACCATCACCCTTCAGAATTAAAAGTTAAATTACTCATTATTTTTCATTGCAGATTAATGATTTTTAATTAAAAAGAAACAAAAACTCACCTTAAAGGATTATAAAGTATTTTTCTTTCCTTTCACAAACAGATTTGTCACAAATAATATACAATACTTTAAGTCTTGAATTCTAGTTTATGTTGCTCAATGAAAGGTAAAAACTGCTGAATACAACAGGAGTCATAACATGAGCAATAACTAAACTAGAACAGAAATCAGCCTGATGTAGGTGGTCTGTAGTTATTAAAAATGCGTTAACAGACAGAGATAGACCTTTCTTGGTCTCTGGATTAATCTTGGAAACTGAATATTTCATGTGGTAATTAAAATTTGTAGGTCAAGTCTCCCATGACACCTATTTCTACTGATACAGAGGGAACGCAGTGGTTTCTGTCTTTAATGCGCCTCCTTCGCCCAACTGAGATTTAAAGGATGAAAGGTGACATTTTCTCCCATTTTGTAAATTAATGCAATCTATCTGCCTAACAAGAACACAGTTAGGTTTCCAAACAGCGCATGATGAAGAGATTAAGCCTTTAAATGGCTTTCCAAAGGCAATCTTTATTGCAATCCCTAACTTAAGGGCATTGAACTTTCAATTAGAATTTCTAATAGGGTATTGACTGGAATGTATTAAATGTTGCTACGCAGCTATATAGATCTTGGGAGGGGATTTTTCTCAGTCCAGGGTACATGACCCCCCAAATCCCTCAGGAGCAATATACACAAACACTTCTCAGAGTCACCTGATGCGACCAGTGATTTACTTGAGCATTTTCTGGAAGTTCACTTGGTTCTTGCTGTAATTGCTTTTATAAAGATGCTTACTTTGAACATTGTTACGTCAGTCCACGTTGTTAATCTACGGTCATCTCTGCAAAGCCTTTTGATCCTTGCATCCTTTCATTTGTGGTCATGATGTTTTTGTCCGTGTCAGCTTAGTTCATTCTTTCCTTTGCGGAGCTTTGATGGTGTTCCAAGATCTTTTGTTGCTCTTAATTTCCAAGCTTCTTTGCATCCAAGCTCATGAGCTGTTTCTAATTTCCTTTGATTGATCTCGGGGTCTAAACCCCATTTAATTGCCTCTAATTCCGTATTAACCGTTGTCAAAATATTTGTCCATGTCACTCTAATTCAGACCGAAACTCTTCAAGAAGCACGGTCCATGAATGTTACATCTGTTTTTCATTGTCTCTGCATCCTGCTCAGTGTGCCTCTCACTTTTTCCATCTCCCCGCCATCATGTTCTCTTTGTTTTTGCCAGCTTCTCTTTCTACTACACAGATATTGTAGCTGCAGGTGATTATAAGCTTTGAGAAAGCTGCATCAGGATACAATTTGTTAGGGCCTAACAGCCCATTCTGTTCTGAGGGGTTAACATTCTGTTTGTGTTACAGTGCATTCAGACTCTAATTAAAACAACATTACATTCCCCATCTGCCAATCTCCCATAATCTTCTTTAATTGCTGTAATTAAAGTATATTTACATGTGCAAAATAGTTGTAATTTAGTAAATTGCACTCTACACTCTGCACATTTAATCAGTGGCACTGCAGCAGAGTGAGTGATTCCACTGTCTTGATTTCAGCAGTGGGTTGGTTCTGACGGGGTAAGTGGACCTCTGCCTGAGGTCTCACAGAGGTTAGGAAAACAAGCCATTGGAGAAGTATCGTCATTGGGCTCTGATTGCAGCTCGTGTGGCTAATTATAGGCCCCAAGTAAAGCCAGGCAACGCTTAGGTGTGTTATGTGTGTATGTGTGTGTTCAAACACACATTTGTGGCTAAATGCATTTATAGCTCTCTGCTGTTTGGGTCATGATTGACATCAGCCATCCCTGTTCATTTATTCAACATGCAAAGTGAATTTGCCGAGGTGTGTCTGCCATTCAAACAGAGACAGCCAAGTTTCAGCAACAAATACCTCTGAATTAAACCTGCAGCCGGCGCAGCAATTTCTGCTGTAATGAAAACATCAAGAACTGGCTTTGGCTGGAGAGGAACAGTATGCTTGCTTTCAGATTAATGGCATTAGACAGGGATTAATCCAGAAGAGGGAATTTGTCAAGCAGTAGCTTTATATTTGCTTCGCTAATTAGTTTATATTGTTTAGTTTACATTGCCCCACACTGTGACACTGTTTCAGAAACTTCTGTTTTCTCAGTGATTTCCACTGATTCTGAAGACACAATCTGTCATTAAAAAGCATTCATCATCCATATAGACATTGGTTTTATAGTAAGTATAGTTACTGTTGTGCTTATTAATTTTTATGATTAAGTTCTTTGTTTTGTGGAAAGATTGTTTGGTTTTCTATCATTAATGTTGCTGAGCAACTAAACTCTATTCATGTCATTCTGGCCCAATTACATTTCTGTCTGCTAAAGGACACCTCAATCAGGCCAGTTGGAACCAGATGTATCAGCTCAGCAGTTGGAGTTGGGGGAGGGTCCTATCCGGGTCGACTTACCCTCCAACCTGTGGGCGTTGTCAGGTGAAGTGTCTGGTGGCTAGCCTGGAAGAAAGAATTGTCATGACAGCCATCATTGAGATAATTGGCAAGCTCCCATGAGTTTCCTTGTCCTGTTAGAGCTGTCTAATGGGGTCAACACCAGCAGTGTGCACATTATAGGAAAATGCAACCAAGGACAGTGAAATGCTGCAGAAAGGCTGTACCTAAAATCAGTGCTCAGATTCAGTGGTGTCTTATGAAAACTCTTCCCTGGGTAGTTGTTGTAATAGACATTTTTCTTGTTCATGTGGGGTTTTAATTGCTCAGCCTATTAGTTTTGCCAGTGATGCACAAATTATTCTTTCATCTACTTGGTATGAATACAAAAAGATGTCCAGGGCTGTTAGCTGGTGAGAATATTTTAAAGAGGAGTACAAGTAGCTGCGGGTAGTTTATGGAAATGAAGATATAAGATGGACACAGCCCCAAATCCTCATTAGCTGACACATAGTTCCTTGTAATTAGTTTCCATTCACTGTAATTAGCATGAATGAAGCTAATCATCTGATGCGAAAGCAATCTAACGCTTGGGATACTATGTCCTTGGCGTCACTTTCACTTTTCCGCACTTTTCGGACATTTTTCTCCTCAGGTACATGTGGTTGGCAGAGATTATGGTTAGGGTTTGTACCGTTTTAAATTAATTTTATTTTAAACATCAAAGCTTATATTTATTCTTAAGGACAGCCAGAAAACACAGAGACTGAAAATCAGTCCTGAATGTTTTCACCTACCAAATATATTCCCCTGAAAGTGTCAGCAACAGCATTTATAAGACGTTTAACCCCTTAATGCCTGAATTGAGAGTAACTGGGCAGACACATCTCATTTTTTAAATCTAAGAACTTTATTTGACCCTTTAACTAAATCTGAAAAGACTAGGCTATTTATTTTTTC
>JBAMIG010000016.1:1563758-1577330 GCA_037177335.1 Kiunga ballochi | reverse complement strand
CCAGGAGACCAGTATCATGTGGTAAACAACAACATTATGAGTGAAGTTTCTGCCATAAAGTGATGAAACATGTCTCACAAACAGTATGTATCACATATGCCACATCCGGCCATAAGGGGTTAAACTAGTTTTTGAAACACATTATATTTGTGAATTCCTAAACTTAATTCAGATAAAATAGAGAAAAACATTGCATTTATAGTTTTATGACGTTTTCTGTCACATTAACAAAATGTATATAATGTATGACAACAGAGCTGCACCTGCAGGTTCCACCAAAATAAATGATTGAGGATTAAATTGTTGATGTGCTCTCAATAACAGTGAATAATACTCTGTTTGCTTGTCAAGGCCTCTAAAGATCTCTTTCTTCCTCTGTTTCATGTGCTGTCATTCATCCAATGGATTTTACTTTGAGGGCATTTATTTTGTAGCTTCATCAGATTCTTTATCAACATTTACATGAATCTGTTTTCTGATGGGTGGCGCAGTGGATGAATTTTCATCTCTTCAGATCTCTTATGAGCATAATGAGACACAAAAAGATTGGGTTTGTTTGACTCACTTCTGGTTTCTGTGACTCCCTTATTTTCTTTGCTGGTTTATTGATTCATTCATGTATATATTCATTGTATGTCTGTCTTCATATGCCTACTTTTTCTCATAAACTCACAGCTCTACGTCACAGAAATAGCCTTTTAAAAGCAGAGAAGCAACGTGTTCACCCAGAGATTCTTAAGATTGATGTGTTTACTCTGAAAACTGCTACCTGTAGGCTCCCCTCAGTGAGCGACTCCTAGAAGCAACTGGCAAAACAAAGTAAAAGTATAGCACCCGCCAGCAACTCAAGATGAAAAGGTCATTGTAGTTTTTATTTTGCATTTATACATTAAAAAGACAAAAAAAAGCTCTGAAAACTCCAGCCTGAAAAATACATCATCAGCAGTGGGAACTATTTCCTCTGTTCTGGTGGTGTGATGGCAAGAAGCTATGCTAGCAGAGCACTGGAGGATAGCGACACCCTGTGAGCCAGCTAAAAATAAATGAATGGATTTTATACCATAAAGGTTGTGAAAGCAGCCAAAGCATGACTGGCAATACTTTAAACCGACACTCCATGCTAAAGACTCGTACAGTAAATGAGAGGGCACAATGCCTGCACCTTACTTCCTGTTTACAACCGTTTACCAAACGAGAAATGGTGAAATTATCAAGATCATTGTATTTCTAAAAGCGTGACAGAAAATGTTGCACCCACATTTTGTGTCATGCACATGGAAGAGAAGTGCAGAACATTATTCTGTGTTCTTATGCAGGGAATTATTCAAAACAGGGAGAAGCTGTGGCACATTAGATATTTATACAGACCAGGTAACTTTTAACATCTTTCAAATAATAATTAATTTTAGTCTCATATTATTCCTTCCTGAACACATTTTAGTGCTTCCACAGGCTGTAATTTGAATGAAATTGAGTGTTTGGCATGAACTTTTTGCCACATGCCTGTAGCTTTGCCAAAAAATATTCAGCACAGCTTTTTTCTTATGCCAAGTTCTTGGCCATCTGCTTAAGTCTTTAACCAGCAGCATTCAGGGACTTCATCAAGCTTAAACTATGAAGTCAAATAATTTCTTTTCAGCTCCAAAATCATGCAGGGCTCTGCTGAACAGATTTACTGCTCTGGCAATTTCAGGCAATCACCCATATATTTTATTATGCAGTACATACTCACATTTATAGAATTTGCACTCAATGACAGCAAAGTTTTCCCAGAGCTGGTTTAAAGTCATTAAATTGAAAAGGTGGTTTAGTTTGACAACGTAGACACTTATGAATCCTTTTAAATCATTTCCTTAAATAACATTTTGCAGACAGGAAACCTGTTTGTTTTAGTGTGAAGTTAAGTGTTAAGCATCTGCAAATGAGCGTGCAGACAAATGGCTGAAACACCTGCAATAGTGCTTTCCTCAAATAGGTCTTTACAAGCCAGTTTATAGCTTGCTCAAGTTTAAACGAGCCACGCTGCCCCCTGCTTCCTGTGGATTCTACAGTACGGCCGCTCTGCTGAAGAATGTGCCGCTCATCAAAACGGCTGAGATCTGTGGGGTCTTCTGCGGGGGGTGGGATTCATTATGCAGCACACAGGACACCATTATTAGCCCCATTACACACACTGACAGCCACACATTCATTCTCCTATACCTGCTTTTTAAAGCCTCCCATAAATAATGAGGGCTGAAGCAAGCCTCGTCTTGGAGGAACGGAAAAAGGTCATTATAGATCAGCCCCCCATTTGTCAAAATTATTTCATAATTTCAGGTCATGAGGAAGGTTTTTGCTTTAGTTAATTGTAGATCAGACCGGCAACATAAATTTCCATTAGGAATCAATTTGTTATTCTCTACAGATTCTAACCCTGTCTGGTCTTTGCTGTGGCTAAAAAAGCAACAGAGAGACAATAAACACACTGATAAAATACATTTAAGCTATTATGGTGACTAGTTTTTAGGCAAAGAAATTTTCTCTTTAACTAAGGTTTTGCATCTGTTTAAAAAATAAATGCTTTCTCCTGATAGATTTTTACATGAATGGTGTTCAGCTTTAAACTGCATCACTGCCTGTGATGCAGAGGTCACAGTGCTGTCCTGGTTAAATGTGCTTGGACTGGTAATCAGTTGTGTTGTGCAGTATAATTACCCCGGCTTTTATCAGAATGACCTCTTTGACAAACTTCCCTGGTGGAAGGAGACACCTGAGAGCTTCCACACTTCCTATCTGCCCTTGTTTTATCAAAAAGGCCCCGCTAGAATGGATAATAGAGCCCCTGTTCTCCCAACAGACGGATAATGGAGGGTGGAGTGGTCCTTCTTGGCAGACTGCTGCCTCTTCCCTGCACTAGAGAAACCAATACCAAGCCTATCAGCTGATATATGACACTAATACACAGGCTGACTAGGGCCCTAAACAGAAAAGAGGGATTGTTCCGACTTTCGACTGGCTGTAGGATCCATGACTCGCAGGTACCACACTGTCTGGCCCCTGAGACCGCTCTAATTGCTTTACATCTGTACAAAGGTTTCTTGTAATCGGGCCTTCTGCCTCCATTTGTCTTCCTTTCAGTCTCCTAGTGAAGGCCTTAATTGGTCTTAGTGGGGCTTTTCTTCCAGTTAGCTCCTGGGCTTGAGCGAGTGGAAGACGTTACCTCGGGGGGCAGAGGGGTTGCTGGCTGCTCTCTGAAAGAGACATTGCAGAAGAAAGGAAGTCAATACTTCTTTTACCTTTAACGCTTTAATTAATGTTCTCCTGACAAGATGTTTTTCCCATAGTTTCATTTTGGGGGTGAGGGGGGAGTATTATCCACAGAAGAAACCAGACATGTACACCTTTTTTTTTCCAAAGGCCAGTCTGCTTTTGCTGAAAAGCAGCTCTTTCTTTATTAAATTTCTAGTTCTGGTGCACATTTTTCTGTGTCTGACTTGGAGCATGAGTGTGTGCGTGTGTTTGGTGGGGGTCGCTGTGTTTTACACAGCACAGTCTAAAAACTTATGAAATCATTGCATTTCCAAATGGATTTCTGCTTTTGTGCAAAATGTTGGGATTGTGTTTTGGCAGAAACACTATTTAAGTTTTCATCTCCTCAGCAGAGGCCTGCCGATTGACAACTGCTGCAAAATAAAAGGATTATCCTTCTCTTCTGCTAATTATTACAAAAAAACTGAGCCAAAAAGTCTGCCATAACATCATAACGGGAAAGGCAAGTAACACTCCTTATTATGGTTTTCAAATGGATCTAAAAGGAAGCTATTTCATGTACCATGCACGGTGCATCTGCTAAAACTAAACTGCCTTTGTAAGTGTAAGTACTTTTATTTACTGTCAGTGGTGCACAACTTACAGCTTACCCATCCAGTACACCACAACTGCCCTGGGGATAAGCCTGTTTCTACAAAGCTTTAGGCTTTACGCTGTGTACTGCAGACTTTACTTGACCACAGTTTCTCATCATCCCAACTCTCTGAGATAATTAGGTCGACATCAGCCCCACACAGCAGGACTGAGAGCAGGCTGCCAGCTGTCTTGTCCTCAGGTGAAATAATTCATTCTCCTTTCTTTTTGAGTTTCTGCTGTCAATGTCAGAGCCTCCATGTGAGGCATTACAGAAGAAAAGCATGGCAGGAGTACTCACTCACAGCGTCAGCAGCCCCACTGAAGCCGACAGGAGTGGGCTCCAAACAGGGTGGTTCTCAGAAACTACCCAGATACCAGTCGGATGGGTTGGGTGGGAGGCAAGCCCAGTCACCACAGATCCAGTTGTTACAACTTATAAGACAGCCCAGATCTATTACTGATATAAATTAATCAGATACTAGAACAGTCACAGATGTTCTGATCAGATCTGTTTTGGACTAATCAATATTAGGTAAGTGGTCGTTATGTTTTGGCTGATTATTCTCTATGGAGGAAGCAGGGCATTGGGCTCTTCCAGCATCGCTTTGCTTTCATTAAACTACTCAAGAGTGTTTACTTGTAATTAAGTGCTGCTGTTAGCCAAGACCAATTCCCTGAGTGTAACGTGACCTTCCTCACTTGATCTGACCAAACCCTGTTCCTCGCAGAAATTACATCCCACGTCCATTTCTCCACAAACCACATTTCACATCTTTAATTTAAGATAGCATGAATGCTTCCTGGCTCTGCACCTGCACTTTCCTCTTCATATGCGTGGAGCCGTAGAGTATTTTTTTACTCTGAGCACTCCTCTGCTAGGTTCTGCTCTGCTGTGCTCCCTGCATTTCCTGCTGACTGACTGATATGGAGCTCTGCTGCCAGGGCTTAAATAGCAGCTGTAAGCGTCCAGCTGCTCTCCGCCACGCTCCACTTCTCCCTAGATGGCTCAGAGACATTCCAGCAGCCCTCCGGAGTAGTGCTCATGAGGAAAGTGTTATGGAGTGGCTTTCTGAAACACCAGGGAGCATCCCTTGCTGCACCGCAACCACCCTCCTCCTCCTTCAACCTCCAGGCTGAACGCCCAATTCAGAGGAGGGCTGTTTATGCAGCTTCTTCTGCCAACTAACCGACGGGAGGCAGCACAGATGGTGCTATCCGCAGCGAAGGCCAGCATGCAGCAGAGCTGGGTATGGGAGGGGGAGGGGGCCTTGGAGAGAGCACATACCAAGCCTGGCCCAGGATGCCATTGATATCCCTCAGGAGGAGCTCATGCTGGCGCTCAGCAGATGACCAGCAGAAGTCTGGCAGCTCAGCGCCACTCAGTGATGCTGGTGTGAAATGTGTTTCTTTACTCACAGGACCATCTTTGATTAGTGGCTTTTTTTTCTTTCTTTTTTTTTTTGTCAGAGCGCTGCTGGGCCAACAGGGAACGTCCTGGATGAAAAAGAGCTTGTTCAAAGTCACTTTAATTTCCTTGAACAGCCCATGTTAATATATGATGCAGACCACAGTCCTCCAGGGCAGCGGTCTACGACCTTGGCTGCATGTTTAAGTGATGAATAGTCCATCAGCTTCACACCAATGAGGCAAACCACAGGTTTCACATTAACCGTGACATTGCCTATAGAGATAATATCATGTTTCCCATTTCCTGCCTTCATAATCTTCACAACATATACTTTTCTGAATATTTTATGGACATGATCTCAAGGCTATGTCTGATTATTACTGAGATGCTAAAACAGCAGTGGTGAGGCGGTAGAAGCTAATAGCTAGATAGCAGAAATGTTTTTGGAAATGTGTTCTGCACGTGTTAAGAACATGCATAATGTAGGTAAATGTTGACAAAAATTTGCCTTTGTGTTGGCATGGAAACCAGGATTAGTTCTCATGGGATGGAGAAGAGCAAGTTTATTTAAGTGAAACCAGATTCATCAAAATCATAAGAAAGTATTCATTTATAATCTAATAAATTCATTGAGTTGAATGTAATCTCGTAATTAGATGATGGCTAAAAAAAAAAAAAACAACCCACATTTTGGGATCTTTGGTCTTTTTTGGCCTCTTTCCAGGTTTTCTGTTTCTCCTTTGCTCATGCGTCACAGTGGCTAGAGAGAAATGAGCAGACCTCAGGAGTGGACGTTTGACTGTTGTTAGTCCCAGCGGGGGAGGTGATGGGGGGCTCCTTGCTCCTTGCTCCCTGCTCCTTGCTCTGCTGACCTCACTGTTATCCTTGTTGTGACAGAAAACATACATCATCGTGGGGCCTCTAATGCAAAACACATTCTGCCGCAACTTGATCAAAGCCAGCCTGCCTGGACAACAAAGTTCCCCGTTATCCCGTGTTTTCACCAGATAATTGGAGAATAATTACAGCTGACAAAATACTCCACTGATTTTTCTCTTTCTGTTCTTCCCAGTGGGGAGTTCGGAGAAGGGCTGTCATAAACTATGTCGGTTATTGTGAACTGAGTTAGCTTGAAAGCTCTCGAGTGGAGCCGAGGACGGGATGGTTTTTATTGGAACCTGATTGCTTCTTCATAGAGGCTACTTGTTGGACAACACACAGGTGTAGCAGCAACTGGCAGTGTAAGAACACGCTGCTGCGCCACATGACAGCAAAGCTCACACACTGACAAGACACCAGCCTCCTGAACAGCTCAGCGCTTCACTTCTCTGATGCTATTAATCCAAATCTCTCTTTTAATGAACACAGGTTAGATTGTGGTGATTAGCTGAGTTCTTAATTAGCCTGTTTGCACAGGATGCTAACCTGTAAGAAATGTGGGATGGTAAACCATGTTTAGGTTAGATGTCCGCAAATGCTTGAGTAGTTTTTCATGCTAGAGACTCCCACCACCCCCACCAACACTGTAGCTGTCAGCAGTACACTGACCCTTAGAGACCCGGCTCTGTTGTATCCGTTCATGCTGCACCACATAATGTTTCACACAGAACATTATTACATTCACAAAATATGAGAGATTCTGCTCCCTTCAAACTGAGGACATGT
The DNA here is from genome assembly GCA_037177335.1 of Kiunga ballochi. NCBI lineage: Eukaryota > Metazoa > Chordata > Actinopteri > Atheriniformes > Pseudomugilidae > Kiunga > Kiunga ballochi. The sequence goes on along the minus strand of JBAMIG010000016.1, from coordinate 1,570,369 downwards.
TTTCATCCCGCTAAATCACTATTTCTCTCCTTTTATATACTCCCGTTATGCAGAAGTATTATTTCAGTAAAATTTGAATTCAGGTTGTCATGCCAAATAATTTGTTTCACTTCTGTTGACAGGCCGCTTTAGACAAAACCTGGGATATTTTTACAGGTACAAGTGAGGAAAATGTCAGCAAAAACTCCTCAGTTTTGAGTCACAATTGTTGTTGTCTCTAAAAAAAAATAAATAAATAAAAAGAAAAGAAAAAAGTTTGACACTATGGTTGTGTCTCAGTGCACAACACTACTTCACACACTGTTTAAGTGCGTAGTGGCATTTAGGCAAAAAGTCAGTGCATTGAAAAGAACCCGAATGCTGCCCTAAAATTCACCAGTAATCTAGTGTGAAATGGTGGAAAATCCACACACTAAACTAACGCCATCCTGCTGACGTAGCGGAAAAGAAAGGGTTGGACTCTCCAAAAATGCAAACCATACTGTAGCGGAGGCTAATATGTATAGATGTGGGTATTAAGTTATTTTGATAAGGTTCTGATGTATACTGCAGCTTGCTACATATCTAATTTTATGCTTACAATAACTCATGGATCAGATTATTAACTTAAGACAGCGATATCCGATCCTGTACAGTTAGCATACGTAAATGTTAGCAGTTTTTAGCCGTGTTGTGGACACAAAATATTAATTTTTGAAGCAGAATAGTCTAACCGGTCATACATCACTGCTGGTGAGAGCTCTACTTCCAGTGTTACATTACGCAGTGCTTACCCATGATAGTGCACACTACGCACTACATTCCAGTGCACTAAAGTATTGAGACGCAGCCTAAATCTATTGTCCACAAACAGCATTGGTCTTCCATCTGTGGCTTCAGTCTTTACCTGCAAAATTATCTGCCAGCGTTGCACGCCCAATGAGGCCCATTTGGTCCCAGCATATGTAGAACTGTGGTGCTTATGGTGCCGAGTCTTTAGCTTACAGTTTGCCATCAGTACTTAACATGCTAATTAATCCCAACCAAAAGGCCATGTCAGTCACCCCACGCCCTGCCAGGGATGCTCCCACTGGGCTCATCCGGCTTTAATTGAGCACATTTTTCAGAAGCTCGCTGTCCCCGAGATTACATTAGATCTCTCTAATTTACCCAGCCTGCAACTGGCAGGGGCAAAGTGAGCACAGGAGGGAGAAAGGAAGGCAGCGAGATGAGATGTAGACCCGAGAAATGTATAAATAAACCAAACAAACAAACAAAAAACCAGACTGAGTGTTTATTAACACCCCTGGGATGAAAAAGGAGGTGAGTGCAGGAAATCATTAGCGCAGGAGTGTCAAACTAGACTCGTTTGATCTCGCTGATGGAAGAGCAAATGCAATTTAGCACGCTGTGAGTAATTTGTTTTAGCAGATAGCATGGGTTCCTTTTAATTTCATTTTGCCTTGCATCAGTCTTTAAATTAAATATTTTTATTTTGTACAAAGCGGATCTTTGTGAGCCTTGCAGCTCAAAGACCAGCCCTCAACAACAGCTAATGTTTATTCATCTTTGCTTGTTTGCATATGCGGGAGACAGATTCTTGACAGGAGGGTGCAGTGTTGGCTTTTTATTTGAGCACTTTCCGTATAATGAGGCAACTCACATGTGCACTGTGACAGCTAGCAAATCATAGCAGTAGAATCACAGTGTGTTGTCGCTCCAACTCTAATTATTTGGAAGACGATGCTGAAGAGGCTGCATCTGTTTTAGCATCTCACCTCATGTCCTCATTCTTCTGTTGTCAAATGTGCAATCTATTATATTGACTATTCTCAAATCCAGGTAACATAAAACTTCCCAAACAATCATTTCCAATGATAACTATAAATATCACACAAAACCTTAGTCAGCTGTCAAAGTGAATATTCACAACTACAGATGAATACTCTGTGTGTTATTGCACGTGTTAGCTCGAATAACTGATTTACAGATGGGATTTTCATGCTTAATTCACTGAGGAACACAGAGGGCGTCGACTCATCTGTCAGACATGGTGCCGTGTAATGTAAGAGCAAAACGAAGTAAGTTTATCTCTGCCTGTCAGGGTGTTCCCACTTAATTGCTGCTACAGCACAGTGGAGGCCTTCCGCTGCATCTGGCCAGCTCCTCTCAGCTTAGATGAACTGGGAAGGGAGCAGGGTGTTATCGGAAGCAGAGGCCTGGGACAATATTGCTGTGAAGCACCTTATCAGGCTTGTGTTCACACACCATAGAGCCTGAGCTCAGGCTCTCAACAGCAACAGTGGCACAAGATCCCCTCCTATGGCAACAGAAGAGCAGAGACATGAAAGGAGTATCATTTTAATCTGTGGAAACATGGGCTGCCATTTTGGAGACTCTGGGTGGTGGTGCTGAATAAGAAGATCTTATTCAGAACATTTTCTCCTTGTTTTTAAATGAATAGGAACGTTAAAATAAAGTAAGTGTTATTGTAAATGAAAAGACTTCCTCTCCAAATGCTCACCAACTTCAGATATGACAGCATCTTGTACAATAAATCAAACTTGTCCAAAGCAACGCAGTCCAAGTTATCAAACTCATAAACAGACTGCATCCTAATATAGGAACACGAGGAACTCTGCATATTTCAGCTGTGTACCTGGCAGAGCCTGCAGGGGTTGTTAGCTTTGACAGTGGCAGTATAGGCATGAGACTCTGTGGCAGATTGTTGGCAGAGCGATCCACTTTTTCTCAGATGGGTGTCTGCTGACTGTAAGCTGCACAGCTTTCTCCTCCTACACCTTGCTCTCTTTCCCATCATGGCACAACCCGAAAAAGGGCTCTGCCGAGCTCCATAATGATTCGTGGTAAATGTGCAGCACTGCGGTGATTGTTAAAGGCAGCAGCTGCGCAGATAGCCTGGATGATGGAAAATCAGTGGGACCTCATTTTGGTTTGCCAGTATGAATATTAATGGCTCGTTTCCAGGCCATGGCTAATGATGAGGAAAATTCCCTAATAAAAACTTGATGTGATGGGCAACGACCCGCGGGGTCACTGGAGACAGTCAAAGTTAATAGTGTGCCATCAGGTGTGAGGAGTTAAGTGATTAGAGGCACAGAACCTAATCCTGATGTTTTTCTCCCCCCTCAGCTATGAATAAGTGTGGAAGGAAGGAGGGAAAGCTGAAAATGAGAGCAGATGAGGTTTATATCTAATGACAACAGAGGGTGTAGCTCTTACACAGCATTCCTACCAGTGCCTGTGAAGCATGAATGTTGCAAGTAAAATTAGAGGTAGTAGATTTCTTTCTGTATAGATCATCCATTTTACATGTTACCATAATGCATTTTTCATAAGGAATCAGAAAATATTACTTTCACAAAGAGAGCATGAAATGGAATCACTTTAGTACCAAGTTAAAGTATTTCATAATATATATATATATTAATTTATGTACATATGTCCATATGTATATGAATAAATGTTTGTGTAACGAGTATGATCCATAATTAAAGCAACAAAATGAGCCCTTATAGCTTAACTAATTCATATTGAGCCCATGTGCACATCTGATTAAGACGTCTGTCATCCAGATTGCCTCTATTATAAAAATTCGGCTCCATTGTTTGACCGATTCTGCGATGAAGTTGCCAAATTGCATCACTGTTAATTTCTATAGCATATGGGGGTAATTAGAATACATATCAAGCGGACTCATCCCTGGGGAGGGAGTCAAACCGGGCAAAGTATGCAATTTGGCGCATATAATTATTTCTGCATCCTCGTATTAATTTTTGATTAATTCAACATCTGCTTTGAGCCGCAGGCCCGATGGAAAATAGTGTTGATATGGGACGAGTGCTGTTGTGTGTTTGTGAATGTGTTCAACAAGTATTAGATGCACTCCGCCTCCAGGTTCCCTGCAGCATCACCTGTAGCCTGAAGAACAGAGTTTAAATGATTTTAGGAGCACACAGGCTAAACTTTGCCTGCTTCCATCCTTCCTATGATTTCTCTCTGTGGATGTTTTAACCTGTGACAACATCTGCCAAGTGTGATCAAAGCAGCAAGCTGCCACGTTCATGCTCGTCTTTGTCCACACTTAACCCAAACCAGATGCTATTGAAGCACTTTTAAGGTTTCTGAAACATCAGCTTAAGATAAATATACAAGAATGCACTTCTGAATATTAGAACCAGAGGTCACAGACAACAAAGTCATTATTTGATGGAGCTTTCATTTTTCTTCCTCCCTCCCATCGTTTTTCTTTTAGCTCTGATATCCCAGTGACTGTGGTACAGAATTTGTGGTTGAATTGAATATAGTCTGGACAAAGTTTTACATTTGAAGGGAAATTGCATGCAGATGTTGGCCTGCTGGATTTGGCCTGTTCTGCACATGTGGATCAGACCGGGTTATATTAGTCCAGACAGAAGTCTGGTTCTCTCTGACGAAACATTCTTGGCCCCTGAAAGAAGCATTAGCCATTTGTTACTTCATAGACCGTCTGAAACACTCAGTGCTGCCTTTTCTCCACTTTAATTCCTTTCAGGGCTTTTATACTTTTATATGACAGCTTAACATCTAGCAGGTGCTCTAGAAACTAACCGTTGAGTGTCATCAACAGAACTTCTTGTAAGGATCTCACCTCATCAGTGATGTCATCTAGTGTTTCCTTTCACTCGACTATTTGAGCCATTTTATTATACTGTTATAGTTATTTTCTAATATAGCTGTAGCATCGATTACATAAAGCAAAGTGTTCATGTAGATTATTTCAGGCATTTCTCAGAATTGCCCAAACATAGTTTATTATTCAATCTTTGTTATAATATTGTTTTTGAGTGTATTGGGGTTTGTGCGTCTGGCTTTCTGTGCAAAGGCAGGTGCTGTACCGCAAGCCTTAAACTCATCAGTCTCCTCCTGCCCGGCTCTATTTGTTGTTTCTCAATTCACAGTGGTGAGACTGGCAGACTGCGATGTGTGGGTGTGAAAGATGGAGTGAGAGTGATGCATACAGGGTGGGGAGCAGGGAGCTATCAGACTATGCATGGCACTCATCTCCATTTTACCATCCCAGTATTCCTCAGTTCACCATGAATAATGTGGCAGAGCCCCGACCCAGTGGTAGGCCAGGCATGCAGCCATATCAAGTTGTGGTGGAGGATGAGGAGTCCAGCTTGGCAGGTCTGAGCTCAGATGCGATCTAGCTACGAGCTATCCCACCCTCATCCCCAACCTGCAGAGAAGAGCACTGAGCTCCAAGATGGCAATCAAGGCTTGATTTGCCAACACATTTCCAATGATTAAAATGTAATTAGCACAAGCGAGCACCTCCTCCCCAGCTAATTTCCACACACGCTGTGACAGGCAGGCGGTTGGTGGCACCCAGGCCCCAGCAGCAGATGGAGGAAGAAGCACTAGGAAGAGGGAGAGAGAAGCATTTTGCCATGTGACTGTTTGCATCAGAAAACCATCAGGACGTGCAGCTATATCAGGAAGGAGCTGTTAGGAGGAGGGAATGAGGAGCCCTTGACGACAGCACATTAAATTGGCACTGTCAGAGCGGACCCTGGCAATGGCTGCAATCCTTCATACTGTCTGTCCCGCTTTGCAGGCAGGCAAGCAGCCTGGTGTCTTCCCTGGGCTTTAACCCCTCCAGCCAGCCTGCAGGATAACCTGGCTCAGGTTGATAAACACACACCTTACTCTGCACTGGAGTGGCTTAATGAAGCCCACATCAGCCATAATTAATTCTAAGGTCATGGTTAGCAACCAGCATAACCTGGAGCTAATGTCACTCATGGGGGTAACAAAATACATCCACTGCAGATTCAAACTTGAGCCAATGCTGTTTAGGAAAATAAAAAAGAGGATGCGTCACATCCGAGAGATTTTAATAAAAAAGCTTAAACACATTCTGTTGACTTTTATAATTGTTGTTTTTTTTTTCTTCTTCCTCGATCTGCTAAACATCTGTCAGCAGTTTGGAGCAGTGGCTTTCCAGAGAGTTATGCTGGAAAATGGAGCATGGCATACCTGCCTTGCACGCATGTCTGTGTGATGTGGTTACCTCTTTGGTCCAAACATTTCTCTGTGGGTTGCTCTGGCGGGCGAAGTTGGTGAGCCCTGCCGCTACAGACAACCATGAGCTGCATCGCTTAGCATTCGGCCCATGGCTCCTTATATTTCCCCTTCTACTAGACCAGTATTACACTCAGCTGGAGAGGATTTAGTGCAAGAATAATTTACTCCTACTTTCAGACCAATATAAATAAAAGGCTCTCTGCTTTGACGGAGTGTAGGGAAATTTGTAAGAGCTCTTAGCCAAAAGAGAGGCCCAACTGAGACCAGAGGGGCAATCAGAAGTGCTCCGGATACAGGCCAACATCAACAGCTCTTAGAGCTGAAACTAATGTTTGACATTCCTGCGTTACTTTAACTAAACACAAGGGTTTAGCTGTACAGTATAATGCTGGCTCTGTGCAAATAGCACTGAGTCTGGGCAGAGTCTCACTTTACTTTGTCAGCCCAGTTTCAGGACTAATGGCTTATACACACACACACACACACACACACACACACACACATATATATATATATATATATATATATATATATATATATAT
>JBAMIG010000016.1:1490774-1548401 GCA_037177335.1 Kiunga ballochi | reverse complement strand
ATATAGATATATAAGGAGAAAAATCCTTGTTATGCAGGAAGCTTTCCTCAACACCTTTCTTTTTCCCCACATCATCTCTTCATCCCTCACTCTCTCTGCCTGCTTGAGCGATAGCTCTCCAGCACACCAAGGTTAAATTTTCTCACTGTGCTCAACGGATGTCAGTCAAGGCCCACCTCACCTACACATAAGCCCCCCCAGCAACTGGGCCAATGACTCTCACACAAACCCTCTGCCCCTTCATTGCCCTTTTGTCAAGCCCATGATTTCTGCAGGCAGCTTACCTCAGAATTGACTCGCTCTCTCTTTTTCCTCTCCACAGTAACCTCAGCTTGCAGAAAATAGCTTTATCCCTGCAGCCAAGTCATAGATTTCTTTCTGTATTTGTCTGATGGCAATAGCAAACCTATTGCGATTTGATAATGGAGTCTTAATACCAAATGAACAGGGGTTTGATCATGGATTTATGCCAGATGCAGTTTTGCAGTTTTCCATCAGTATAAGCAAAGCTAGGCACTACGCTTCTTTACCTTTAATGACAACAGGATAAGTCTTTCTGCTTCTGTGCTGTTGGGCAGAATAGTTTAAGTTAAACATGCAATATTTATGGAGAATTATTCTGTAGGGGCAGGAACTACAATAATTGAATATAAATCACTAGAAATTAACTTTAAATCTGCTAATATAGCATAATGAGGTCCTTCTCCCCAGCCATTTTTGCAGAAATGGATGTATGATTATTATACAGCATGAAAACAAAGCTTGTGAGCAGAAACAAATAACTGTAGAGGAACCTTTACTGTAATATCCTGCTGTGTATCCTCACCAGAGGCAGTGAGTCACCACAGAGAGAACCCTAAATGAAAGAAATAAGAGAGGCTGTCCCTGCAATCATGGTGGCAACCACAAACTACGCTAATGACATCAGGGGCTCTGAAAAGGGCCTGCATGCTGTTGGCTTCTGGGCTCAGGTCTGTCCCTTAACCCCTCCTACATCCTTTCCTTGCAGCCGCCACCAACACATTGCTTGTTAGAGGCAGTGTAATTAGGTGGCTGAGCTTGTTGCAAGTAGTCCAGGTCACAGAGGCATGTCCAACCCTTGTCCTGATTGCTCCTTGGGGGATTATTGACAAAACACAAGGAGCCTTGCATGTTGGGCTCTAATTATGTGTACAAGGCATAGATGGCCCAAGGGAAATTAAATGAAATTCCCCAGCTTGATGGGTCCTCTACACAGGGGATCCATTCTGTTTCTTATTAAGCTCAGCCATTGTCTCCCTTTATGAGGCTGTTGTGTGGAGCTAGGCACCAGCTAAATGCTTTTAAGTGTCTCTCCTTTCACAGTGGCAATACATCAGTGACTCATGGTGGAAAATTGCCTGTCGATTGTGATCTGCACTAAAAAGAGTGTAAGCTATAAAGCTGCAGATATATTTAACTAATGCTTGCTAATATTTTAAATATGATGTGTGAAATGGAACACCTGCATGTCATTTTATTATGTAATTTTTTATTTATTTTTTTTTTACTACTCCATGACTTAGTCTGGACTCATCCAAACACCTCTGCTCTAATTCCCCTGGCCCAGATACTAGACAGGAATTGATAGTCTCCTGCTTGTGCAAATGAAGTGATAAGGGGTCTCACCCAGATTACACAAGGCCTAAGTGGCACTGAGAAAGCTTATGGAGATGAATGAATTCATGAGGCTGGCTGACAGATTCTTAAGAAGCTATGTAATAAGGGATAAATCAAACAGCTACCATTTTGCCTCTGACTGATTTCAAATTAAAGCTCAGGGATATGCCAGACCTCCCAGGAGTGGGTGAACTTTGGTATGAAAGTGTGGTTGACTCTTACATATATATATTTCACTATCATTAAAACACTTTTATGGCTGATGGGGGGAAAGCTGCATAAGCAGTAAATACCCAATTCCTTTTGATTCATCTCAGCAGGATGTTGGTGGTCTGGTGTTTAAATTGCTGGTCTGTGTATGTGTGTGTTCATCGTGCTTACACACATTATTATTTGACTGAGTGTATTATAGAGGAGGAAGGACAACCGTATAAATCTTTTAATGTGATTTTTGTAATCGAAGCATCATTTAGGCCAGTAAAAACATAGCTAAATAACAGTGAATGTCTTATGCAGGCAGAGGCACCAGCTGCCAATAGAAAACACTGAACATCATCACAGTTGCTCCATTTAGCAGCACAGTTAGGTCAGATCTTCCTCTACAATCATCTGGAAAACAGTGTTGCCCACTGTGATCACCCTCATTGATTCATCGTACGAATGTTTGTACAAGCAGACACCAAAGCCTCAGACAAACAAGGGCTTTTATGAATGCAGAATCATACCCGAAAGTGTCTCATTGATATGACCTGAATCACAACAGTGCATAGCCCCCAGGTCAATTGAGTGTAACTAATCATGGTATTGGCTTGTTCCATCTAGCTTTACATGCCCCGTGGCCATGCAGACAGCCACCTTACTGGTACAGCGAACACATGCGTTAAAAAGTATATATATTACCTAGTCCAGCATTCAAGGAATAATTGGTAGAAGATGCAGATGTGCTGGCTGCCGCAGTCCAAGGCCAGAGAAATTATTGTGATGTGTCTTGAATGACAAGCGGAGGTGAGTCATACGGACACTGCTGGCCCTAATGATATTTCTGCTTGGAAAGGCTACACAACTAGGGGAGGGAGGCTGAATGCCAACATGCAAACTAATGTGTAGATGGCATTTGGTATCAGCTGTCATGTGTTGCCTTAAGTAGTGTGATTTAATATGTGCTGTTGCTGCTCAAACGGCAATTTAGCCATTCTAATCAGTGCCTATATCTTTGCTCCATTTTTCCATATCAACCCCCACATCTACATATTAGGAAACAAGCACATGCTCACATCAAGTCGTAGGCATGCAGTTCTAAATAACAAAGCAAAAGATGTGCCCTTTGGGTGGTGAGATAGCTCATTACCTATGAGCGACCTTCCATCTGCACTCATGGCTGCTCAGGGAGCCATTATGATTATGATGGAAATCTCACAAGCCATTACTGGGAGACAGTGCAGGGCTCACTGCAGACACACTAATGGACTCATTTGTAATTGGGAGAGAGGGAAATGACTGTGAGCTAGCAGTGGCTTTGTTTGATAGAGTATATGGGAGCACATACTAGATTTGACAACTGAAACGGGTTAGTTGTATATGTGAACCAAACTCCTGATTCTCACCACTCACTAAAACAGCCATTCTCACTTTGACTCCCAGAAGTCTGCTCAGCAGAGGTGTTTAAAGAAGAATGTAGAGGAGTCATTAAAGTGCACATCTGTTTGGGGTAGAGGTGTTTATGATGAAAGTTATGAAATGGGACAAGAGACAGATTCATTAATGAGCGTTTTTAGTTCCGATTTCTGCAACACTGATCGCTTCTATCACAGTTTATATAGAAATATCAGAGCTCTTTTTAACCTGCTGCTGGTTTGCAAAACCTTCTGTTAAGGGCTATCTGACATTAATTAATTAAACTGGTGCTTTACTGGTGTTCAGGATCTGATGGTATGCCAGCCACTGTGCCTGTGATCCAAAGTGTGTCAAACTGTGTTGCTGAAAGATACAAGGAGAATGGCTGACTCACCATACCATACACCAGACATAGACCACAGTTTTTATTTTTACTGCAACATCACCTGGTTGTTTGTGTTGTATTTTATGTCAAACCCATCAGAATGGAGATAACATTGTGCAGTTGTATTATCCATTAAGCTGTGCAAGACAGTTTGTCCATGTTGGATTCTAATGCTGCCTATTAAAGCAATTCAACATTTAACTGCATGTTTATACAAGGGAGCTCACTCAGCAGGACCCCGACTGGGGCAAACCAGAGGTGGGGGGCTAATAAGATTACCTTGACCTCTGTGATTTATAGATTCATTTGTGTGCTTGTTTAGAAACCTGATCTGCATTATTCATGTAGCAGAAGAGCAGTACTAGGGACATTAGCTGGTTAACCCCTGCTCAGGTTAGGCCACATTATTTTAATGGCCAATGCAAGGGCAGGCCTCTCAGCCACTTTGTCAGAGAAACGAAGGGGGGGACAAGTGAGTGCACAGCTCATTTATCCCAACCAAAGTGCTATATTTCCCCTACACTGTGAGCAGGTGGGATGAAGACATTATTATTCAATTATGTCTTTTAACTGTAAACAATGCACAGCACTTTAATGCTCACAAGAGAAGGATAATTGGTAACCAAATGCTTGCCGACTTTTGACTGCCACACGTTCCATTATTTATATGTCGCACGCCACCTGTCATGCATCTGATGCCACCGTAGCATCCCGTGTTTCTGTGCATGTAATTACTTTTCATCTCTGTAATGATCACGGCTTGTAGCCATAAAATAGACTGCAGCAGCTTTGACACAAGGCCACATTTGTCATCGTCCCTGTAGACAAATGTGACAGTTATTAGAAGCAAACCAGTCTCTGCAAGCTTTGCTGCCACAAGGAAAAGCTATGTAACTGCAATATTGTAACATCAGTTTAATTTCAGTGCTGCGTGTTTAATGGCTTCTTGCTTCTCTGTTGATCCTTTTTCTTTGAACATCTTAGTTGAAAATAAATGAAAGGTTAAATAAATCGTTTGAGATGTTGTTGCAAAGAAATAAATGTTAGTTACAATATTCCTCTAGATGTTTCCATAGCTGGTCATCATAAAACCATTTGTAAACATTAGAAAACAGAAAATATCCCAAGATCACCTCTAATAAATCACATGCAATAAACGCACCCAGCATTTTTTTTTTTTTTTTGTAGCAGATCTGATCATTTTCAGTCCATCCTCTGAGTGAGGATGGTCCCCCCCTTCCTGTGCTTCTCTCCTGTCTCTGGGGAGAATGCCATCATGCATAAAGACAGACAGAGAGCAGCAGCATATGTCTGTGGCAGAGGATGCGGCACTGACAGGCCAGGCTTATCGTCTTTGCAGCTCTTCACTACAAACGTGATTACCGCTGACAGCTCTGACTGCTGATAAAAGCAGAAACATTAAAGAAAACAGAAGAGGCGCACAGTCGACGTACCAGTGTTTCTTCTCATCAAGCCCCCATCGCCTCCTCCTCCTCCTCCCCCCAACCACCACCTACACCAGCAGCAGCTTCTTCTATTTCTTGTCTTCCCAGAACCCCGCGCCAGGGTGTCAGAGCTGTCGAGAGGGGGAAGTGACATCACAAGAATTTGCTAGCAGTCTCGAGGCTCATCATGTCAGCAGCAGCCTGTCTTGTGTCAGGCTTCCCCCAGGCAAGCTGTGATCCAGCCCTCGTCTCGGCGCATCAAGACTCTTCGCCAAGGAGGGAGAGAAAAAAAATTAACAGAATGTTTTTCCATCTTGTTAACTGACAGCATCGTTTGTTAGAGCACTGTCTCAGCAAGCGGTAGAGTTTCAGATTGGCAGAGGAGAGAATTGGCAAGTGAAAGCATGGTGAATTATTGAGTTTGGCTGAGGTGTTAGAGCTTCCACGATGCATTGCGTGGGTTTCCAGAAAGCATCTGAGGTGTGATGGAACAAGCGCGGAGGAGTGCTTGATTAAGATGAGCGCAGACTAGATTTTCTTGGGCTGGTCAGAATATTGGTATTTGTATGTCTGCATACGTGCATGCACTCTATGTAATTACACTGAACATCCAAGCAGTACAAAAGCCTGTTTTTTTTTCCCCAGTATTACTTTCTTGTCTGCCAGACTGAGACACTGCCTCTCGAGTCGTGGAAAATCTGCTCCATCTCCTGGGTAAATCTCCATCTCGCAGATCTGGCCCTCTGTCAGCTCATTTGGACAGAGAAAGGGGCTGCCTCGGCAAAGAATGCTTTTGATTCTCTTTTCATTTATTTGAACTGATCTGCTGTGATTAAGAGCTCCGTGTCTCATTATTCTGTCTTGGAGAGGAGCGGGGTATTGCCTTTTGCCAAAATATTTGAGTGATTAGAGCCCAGGCACGGGCCATGCCAAAGCGACGGGAAGCATTCACTCTGCTTATTAGATTCACTTAAATGCTGTTGTAAATCATTGCTGCCAGTGCCTGGTGCCAGACTCAGCCTCTACTTCAAGAATCTTCCATTGCTAGAGCACAATGCAGAGCCACGAGAGGCAGCTGAGACTGTTGGTCTGTACTGGTGTTTGTTTAAGCTTGGCCCCCTAATACAGAAAAATGGTGTTTGACCAATCTTTGGACTCAGTTCTTGGATGAAAATGCAACTAATCAAGCATCTGAGCGTTATGGGTAAATCTGAGAAAGCTGATGTGGCTGAAATGCAGCTGGAAAGGATTTTCGTCTTGGTGATTAAATAAGGCAAAAAGTAACACACACTGATGATTTCAGCCCATGGAAACATTTGATACCACTAAGTCACCTTTGTTTCATCTGATTCAGTTGTAATTTAATAGACAATTGAAATGTGAATGCAGATCCGCAGCCTCTTGATTGTAACTCTGAGACGGAAAAAGTGTGTTTAGCAGCAGATTAGACCTTAGCGTTATCCTATTCAGTCTATTTTGAGATTGCAGGGTGAATGAAAAGAAGAAAAATGGCAGCTAGCTGAGCACTCAAGGAAAAATACAGGCTTTATTCTTTCAAGGTACCCCTGGAAGCTCAATCACGCCTTCCATTTTGGCACATTGTCAAGAAGCAAATGCTACTAATCAGAACATATTGTTCCACAGGGGGCATGATAAGAGCCTTTGACCCATGAGCTCCAATGCTCTGCTGAGGCCCTCTGGTGACAAACTGACTCCATAGTTTTTTTATTCATTATTCATATTGCCCCAGTCAGCGTATGTCACTAAGACCCATCTGTGCTGATACTGCCTCTTTGTCATTTGGTGACTTCTCTCACAAATAACATGAAGGATGTGTCACCGTCCTCACTGCTGCAGTAAAGGTCAGTGCATTACGATGGGAGAAACATGGGGAGGATTTCTTCGGTCCTGAATGCCCCATAAACACTCGGCATCGGGTTTGGCTTCAGTGCAGCTTTTCAATAAATGCTTTGCTGTAAAAGAGGACAGATGAGCATCATGAGCTGTGACTGCGGTTGGGGAGGCGGGGGTCGAAGAGAAGGAAAGAGAAGTGAAATGGATAGGCAATTTAACAGTTGCTGTGACTTAGAAGAAGCAAAGAGGGTGGGGGTGGGTTGGTATGGCACCCAGCCAGCAGAACAGTGGAAAACAGTGGTCTAGACTAATGATCCACAGCGTGATCGTTATGGCCCTCATAGAAAGGATGGTACAAGGCATGGCTGCCTGGAAATCAATTCCCAGGAAGCACACGAGTACTAGTTGTAAATCATAGTGGGATGGAGGGATGGATGAGGGGGGGTGTCACTGGGGATGAAAGGAGAAGGTAGCTGTGAAAGAGGAGCATAGGTAGAGGGGGAGCTTTCCAAAGTGGGTAGAGCATGAAGGGAGAAGTTTTTCAATTGAAAACCCCTAAGAAAAAAAGATTCCGTTAGTCCCCCCCCCCCCCCTCAGCCTCTTTACCACACATACGCACAAACCACCCACCTGAGCTAGAGCAAACCTGTAATGAGGCTGTTCCACCCTCCCCCTTTTCCCCCAGGCCACCACTTCTGCTTGATGGCTCCATTGCAGGTTGAGGCTGAGGTTTAAGAAAAGTGTTCTCAAATTGATTTATATCCCACAGAAGAGCCCCATCAATCCTAATATGAAACTAATGAAATCACTAAGTGTTGAGGGGAGAATGATAAGTGTGTGAGGAGGCTTTTCTGCACGTGTAGGTGTTTGTGTTGTCTCTGTGGTGGTGGGGTAGAGGTCGCTTTAGAAACATTATTATAAAGAAGGCATCGATCAGGAAGACTCAAGTGATGACAAATGTCACAGCTCTTGAGATAAACCTTTTAAAGCAACTGATATGTGACTCAGTAGTATCATCCAGTGTGTCTTTAAGGCTTCCTGAGAAATGGCTACCTTGCAGTTTTCACTTGGTTTGCTCCAATTTATTTGCTGCATTACCCCTTTTTTTCTAAAGGTTATATTTTAATGATTTTTTTAAGAACTACAAAAATAAATCACTGACATAACATTATATCTAAAAAAAAAAAAAGACAAATATGGACAGTGAGACCCTTAGACGGGCTCTAATTATTTGCTGTTTTAAGCATAATGAGACTACCAGGCTGGAAATGTTTATTATGCCATATAATAAAAGCAATAGGTACTTTACACTTGAATCTGAACCCATTATAGGTGCCGTAGTGGTGAATATTAATTTTCTTTTTGTGTTACCTCCTTGTCTGTTATTGAAGACTATTTTTGTTTCTATTATTCAGGATTTCAGCATAGGCCCAAAGACCAAGCCTTCACATGAGGCATGTCTGGAGCACATATTAATATCTGTCTTCTGAATATTCACCTTTCCTTCATTTCAGGTCTTTGTGGAGATGTCTGCTCTTTAACCCTAGCAGATGGCCATTTTACCAGTGCTCTATACAGCTAGCAGGTTCAGGCTTTACTTGGTAGAAAGTAATTTCCTAATAAGCAAATAGTAAAAACCATAAATGATAAAAAAAAAAAATGACTGGTGGAAAACAAAAAAGGAGCTGCATGGACAGTCTCTACTTAGCTTTTCTCAACCATCAAACAGTTCTTTGTCCACGTCTTTTCCACAAACTCTGAAACTACAGTACAAATATAAGCAAGAACTAGAATTTGTGTTGATGAGGCACCAAAGGAGTAAAAAAACTTTGGTCCTGTTTTTAGACTCTGTTTTGTTGTTCAGTGTAGTAATTGCTTAAAAATAGGCAGAAATGGCAAAAAACACAGTGACTAACTGATCGTGGGACATACACAGTTTGATAGTTGTCATAACGACGACTCCAGAGATCAGCATTGTTTGACATTGCAGTAAAACATGGAACACACAGCAATGCCTTGCTTGTATCTTGATGTTGTGTCATGCCTCGTCTGTCTTGGACTCCTTTAAATTTCCTCGTATTATTCTTCAATCCAATCCAAGAGCGCAGTGTGTTTATCGTGCTGCCATCATTGCTGTTCGTCACGTCTTTATGTTGGGTTTTATTGTGGTAACATTTCAGTTTTACCTGTTGTTTCTTGCCTCCTTCTTGTGTTGAGCCTCTAAGAGTCATGTTAGAATGAACTCTTCTCTGTGGCTATCCATGGTCTTCCCAATGGGTGACGTGCACACATCACCCATAGGGATTCAACTTCTTAGCAACAGTGCTACTTAAATTAAAAACATACATGCCAAATGACATCCGTATGTAACAGATGTTGATGTTTTAAACTGACAACTCTTTGTTCATATTGGCGATTGACCAGCATATTATCTTAGGTTGTATTTCTACCTAATTGTCCACTAGACTCTACGATTGGTGGACTGGGATTTAGTTGAAGGTCACAACATTTTTAGGCAGACCAGAGTTTCCATCTTTGATGTGCATATGAGTTCATTTGCATGTTCTCACTTCCCCAAATGAAGCAGCCCTTCTGAGCAAACAAAGTAGACAGGAGAGGTTTGATAAAAAAAAAACTGATGTGGATGCAGCCTTAGAAACTGGGTTTTTGGTAGGTGAACAGTGGACCGGCCTTAGCAGGCTGGGAAACATCACAGCAGATTTCCAAATAAGTTCATTGGATGTCTTCTTTAAAATCTAGTCCTCTTTGAACGAAATCATCAGAAACCTGTATACACACATTCCAGCAGAAGGAAGAACAGTGAATCCACTAATAATTAATCAGCCCACAACCTAATGTTTCATTTCCTCCTGCCTATAAGCTACGGCTCCTGCTGCTTTTCAGTCTGCCGTGGAGCTGCATCAGTTTCAGCAAAAACAAATGACATTCTCCATTTTCTTTTTTGTCAGTTTCCCACCCTCGCTCTCCTCACTTCATTATGCAGGCAGCCTGACGCTATTTGACAGAATGTGCTATCTTCAGCCCCCAGCTGCAGTCCCCCTCTCACTATCATTGCATCGCTGGCAGCTTAACCCCTCTGCTGTCTGCCACAGCAAAGCACCGAGGAGATGTTGATGCTGCCATCTGTAAAGACTGAAAAGAAAGAAAGGTGGACCTCAAAGTGGTTGTTTTGATATTTGTCTTTTGCCAGGATTTTAGGTACCTTACAGTCTTACGCTAATCTAAACATTTTGATAGTACTAATGAGTAATTTCCACATGCTTTTGAGAACGACGTATGCAGTTATGTTACTCACAATGTAATCAGCCAGTCAATAATACGACTTATCAACATAATTAAGCATTTTTGTTGACTTTGGACAGTAACATCAAAAGCAAAGTTATGAACAAATCCTATTTCTTACCTTACCTGGTTTTGTATTGTACTAGAATGGCTTAATGTCAGCCTAGAAACATTTTAACTGAGCTGATGATGCACTGATTCTGCTGAGTAAATGTGTGTTAAATATATCATCATTTTGTCTCATCTGTAGAGGAGTGGGAATGGACCCACAAAGCAAATGGATTTACAGTGAGCCTCTGAGAGCTTCAAGTGTAGAAAACATATATTTAGTTTATAGGTTAATATCAGAACAGGCCAACATAATGTGCCCAAGCAGCATCAAGGACAATATAAGCAGAGGACTTAGTTGAGTCTGACATCTGTAGCCCTTGTTGTTTGTCCTTCTTTGCTATGAGAGAATATTACAGCAGTACTGCCAATATTTTGACACTGAGTTTGAACCTGAGACTGCCATGGTTGCATTTCATTATTATATCATTTAGTGGCACTGCCTTTGAATTCAATACTTGAAGAGATGAGAATCTAATAAAGGATGTGATGCTACGTGACAATACCTAATCGAATAGCCACTTAAATTGTGAAATGAATTTGTTTATCATTTGCATATTGCCAGGGTTTAATGATGCACGATGTTGAATCGCATGCACGGTGCTGGCTGTTGCATTGTGGGTAGCAGCATAATGAGTTTGGTGTGAAATTTGCCAGTGACAAGTCCTCATTCCCTGGACTTGGCTCTGGTCTGTCTCTCCCAATATGTGTTAACTGTCAGGTGTTGAGAGCCAGACTGCAGTTGAAGTTTTTTTTTTTTTTCCAAGCTGTCTGCTTTTGATTTCTTTTCCCATGGGTGTTTAAAAAAGCAGCTCGATTGTTAGTGACAATCAGCCGCTCTGGCCCTTTTGAACAGAAGGTTTGATTTAATCGTGAAGCTGTCATTTATTATTCTGGAGCAGTAGACGCCCCGGTGAGGCCTGGGCCTGATCAAGCACCTCTGAGCTGTCCCCAAGATCTTTCTCTTTTCCCTTTTCCCCCTGTTATGTCTAAATCCTCAATACAAATCGCAATGTTTCGGCTCTCCCAGAGGGGCCTATTACTGCCTGTGGGGCATTAAAGATCATTAATAGTGCTGTCAGAGAAAGCGAGGGAGAAAGGAAGCAAAGAGGAGGGAGAGTGGGGAGTAGCAGTGAGTTGCTTAGCTCCTCATAAATGGGAAATTAATACATCTGCTTCATTAATGCTGCCTCGTGTTTGATGTTTGTTAGCTGGCAACTTTAATGATGTAGGTTTGAGCCGACGGGGCGCTTGACTAAATTTGATTCCTCCAATTAAGTAGTCAGGCTTCTTTTCTTTTGGGAAAATGGTTAGAGAGGAAAACTGCTGCCTAATTATGGACTCCAGACCTTCAGTTCTGTGGCTCCTGCTCTTTTTTCCTCCCTCTGTCTCTTCCTGCTTCTCTTACTCTTCATATGTCAGCCACTAAACGCAGCTACACATCCCATCAGTAATATCCTGTACTGAGCTGTCTTTCATTCACTAAGTAGCATGAATTATTTTCAACCGGCATATTTACATTCCAATCAATACCATAACTAAGCAGTGAATGTTCACGCAGATGTAGTACAGGGTTGATGATCGTCACCCTTTTAAATGAATACAAATGACGAATAGTACTATCTGAGCAAGTATAAGTACATCTTGATTCCATTCTCAGACATTAAACATGTTTGAACTTATTTGTAAAAAAATGCTATAAAAGCATTTAGATTTTTCAGCCTCAACATATTTGTAATATAGATCAGATCCATATATTTATATATATATATGTGTGTGTGTGTGTGTGTGTGTGTAACACATTATGGCTTGTATAATATTACGTCTCAGGGTAAGAGTTGCACTTCCAACAATGCCGTGTTTCCCCACCAACAGCTAAGCTGCAAGCTATGACAAAGAGTCAGCAGGCGATCTAAAAGGCAAGTGCAATGCTTTCATGAGAACAAAAAAAGCTGTAGATGTTGTTCCATATAAAAAGTGCATGTCAGTGCTGCCCTCCTCCCAAAGAGAAAAATAAAAGTTCATCCTGCGTTTTGCCCTCTGAAAGCAGCAATAGGGTTCAACGCTCCCACCCCTACACCCTGAACAGGGCCAATCTGCAGAAGAACACAGATAAGTGAATGGTAAGGATGATGCAAAATCATAAAGGGGAAAAATACTTTCACCTTAAATTCAGACATATCATGCTATTTTCAGACATATCATGCTAAATCCACATTTTTAGCCCTTAGAAGTGCACAAAAACATGTATCTATGTGTTTAGTAATGCAGAAAATGTAAATGTATTCCCTCCTGATGCTGCAAATATATCTTTATATTCCTTTTGGTCACATTTGTCAGTCTATTTAATTTTTTCTATTATCTATTATGTTTTTTATCTATTATGTCACAGTATTTGCTGTGAGTCTGCCAAATAAGGTTGTGGACTTCCAGGTAATCAAATCCATGAATCTGATATTTATGAGCAGTGTTGTAGTTTAAAATTAAAACCCAGTTTAAAAAGTTGCTAAATGATTTTATTTATGAGGCAAATAAATCTGATATGTTTTAATAATGAAAAAGCATTTCTAATATTTTAACATTTTAAATTGAATATTGATACATATTTGCTGTTTCATGATTTGAAAATGAAATCTTAAATGTAAATTGATTTATCATCTTAATTAATTGCACAATGAGCAATCTTAAAGAAGAGAATGAAAATGCAGTTTGATTGATTTTATCTTTTTATTTATGAGTCAAAAGTTGCTGGAATGTTCAGAATAAGAAAAAGGAGTTCCGGTACTGCATTTTCATTTTAATTAGTTTACACTATCGCTTCCATATGAACAGCAAGTTCCATTGATCTCACGCAGTGTTCTTGGTTTAGGGTTCTGCCTCTATTTAACCTGTTGTTTTTCCTCTGCTGCCATGATCTCAAAATCAAAAACCAGAAACAAACCTCATCCATTTCTTTCTGTGGGTTTTTTTTATTATTTCTTTTTTTAACACTGCACAGGTTTGGCAACAGTTTGGGTTTTCTTTTGCAGCCCCTAGTGGAATCTTTCAGCAACAAGCACGGTGGTGTGAACAATTGAACCTTCACTAAGCCCTGCCTCCCATGGTGATAGCTGCTAAGCTAACTTTCTCCTCTGCCATTTCCCTCTTGCAAAAGTCCGGGATTTCTCAGCTATTTCAGTTAAAGATATTCCAAAACAAATCATTTCAAATTTCTGGAGTAAAAGTTCAGAAATATCAAAGTAAACAGAAAGGACTGCGTTATGCTTTGGTAGCATACATTCATAGCATCTGTGAGCGGAACAATGTTGATGAAGACGACATTAAGATCTAAGCGAAGGCTTACCATTCATATTACAAGACCCTTCATATGCTAAATAATTGTATGTGGAACAAACTTACAAAGAAACAACTGTGTTTTTGTTTTACAGGGTAATTCCATATATTGTTTAATTTTAAGGTAACTCCTTATAGATGTCTATCTGTTATGCTTTAACCCATTAAATGCTAAATGTTTGGCAACCAATATTACTTTCTAGTTTAGCCGCAAGCAGTACACAACTACCTTACTCATTTATTTTCTACTAGTCTTGTAGCTAACAACTGTGTGCTAGTTGTAATTAGCATCTTACTTTGGAATAAACATAATATTTTTGTTCTTATCTCTATTGGCAAAGTTAAAAGTACATCACCCAAACTGGAACGCCGTACTCGCTGAGCATTGGCATTTTGTGCATGATGTGAAAGCTTGCCAGACCTTTCTCACTTAGTTTCTGTTGCTAATTGGTCAGTGGCAGTTTGATAGTAGGGCTCAGCAAAGACTCAATTACACAACTAGTGATGGTAAACCTGATTCTTTAATCGAATCAAGTCTAAATGAGTCACTAGGCTGAATTTCTTGCAGTCTCGTCGTTCAAACTATCGAAGCAAAAAAGCAGAACTTCCGGTTTAAGCATAGGATGATAAAAAATTCCTGAGGAAGTGGCTCCCAGCGATTTGTATGTTTAGTGAGTAGGACCGAGCTGCTGTGAGGCTACTGAATGATTTGTTCATACAGGTCAGTGCCAGGAGATTAAAATGTTATTCGGTCCAACTGCTACTGCATGTTGGTTAATAAAGCAGTTTCTAGCTGTATTTCCATTACAGTTTAAAAAAAAATAACAGCCAAATTTGTAAAGTTTTGACAAACAACGGCTGTGAGAATTGCGTCCCACGCATGCTAGCTACGTAGCATTATTTTGCTGTTCTTTACTGGTTGCAGAAAACTTGCTCCAGCTTTTTGAAGCCCTTCTCTCTCTTTACCTTCATGCTTCACATGAAGCACTATGTCACGTCCAGGACACGTAGTGCAGAAAGTGTTTCCAGTACACTTTCATAATATTTCTCTGCATTGAAACATCTGAAGAGCATCCTGAGAGTGTAAAATGTGTTTTGTGATAATTGAGGTTTGTTTTAAAGTCTGTGTTTCTATTGCTGGATTTTAATTGTGATATATATAATGTGATATAATGTTTTGCACAATTCTATGGGTAATGGAAACATAGCTTCTGTTTAAAAAGATGTCAGTGCCACAGGGAATAAACCAGAGTCCATATTGCAATTACCATTACAGCCAGTCCAACTGGAAGCTTATCAGTTCTTACTGACTGTCTTGTGGAAGTGTGTTGGCTTGGGGCAAAGGTTATATAGGCTGGCAAGCAAGGGAGGATATCAGAGCTGTTGGCCTCGGGGTCTGCAGACTTAAAATCAATGATAATAGTTACTCATGACTCTTTCCCTGTAGATAATTGGGTTGTCCGCTGCTTTTGATAAGAAGAAAAAAAAACGGAGACATAACTGAATCACTATATATGCAAATAAAAATGTGTTCAGAGTCTTGCTGTAAAGCACCAGAGCTCATAAAACCGTACAGTGCTGCTGAATAAGGATGTGTTTATGAATTCTGGTTCAGCTCAGAAGAAATCGGTGACACGAGCCGATGCTGGCCGTGGAAAGTTTTAGCGTGCCACTTAGAAGCAATAGGCTTCAAAAGTCTTTAATGCAACTGTGACATATTTACTTATATTTACCGTAAAGTTGTGGATTTTGCATCAAAACGTTTCCAATCATGAGCAACCTTTCAGGTGTTACACTGCCTCTGGGCCGGTACCAGCCTGCCCTCTAGCCCGGTTATAGAGCGGGTGTATAAAATAAAAACATGACATTGCTCCTCACCTTCATCCTTGTCAGTTAGTGTTTGGATACATTTACATATGGGTCAGTGATCTTTGACAGTGTTAGTGTTTGGGATTTAAAGTATTCCTGCTGCTGCATTCCTGTACAGTTCACTGTGTCGTTTAAGTGGAAGAGAAGTGAAAAATCATGTAAACTATGATTTTTTTTTTTTTTGCTGATGAATAACCAACAACCATTATCAATGCAAATGAGCCACCAACTTTGTTATTTAAATTGGAGCAAAGTGGAATGTGTGCTCGCAGGCATGCTGAGGGAAGAAGAAGAGTAAAGAGGGAAATGAGAGCTGCACGCAAACAAGGCATTATTAAACACATTTCTACTTTAAGCAGCTTTCTGAAGCGTCACGCCTAGAGCACTTTAACGTGCCAAAAACAAGTGCCTTTTTTTGTGTTTTGAAATCAGGAGGCAAGATCAACGTGGGATAAAAAGCTCAGCGCACAGGAAAGCAGAAGGATGCTTTATTTGTTTACCGTGCGGCAGGCCGAGGGCGATAGTCGGGCTTCCCTTCATCCACAGGAGAGCTCCTGCTTGGCGGCGCCGCCGATGCAGCACAGTGCCTCCCACCAGCATCGCACACAGCGCCATCTGCTAGGACCTGTTGGCTTGTTTGTTTTCCAGAGCAAACAGCAAATCACTTCTTTCCTGTTCCTGCTTTTTACCATATGCCACTGCCTGTGTATCAGAGCGAGGCATGTATATTAATGAAGTTAATCAAAGACGCGCACACAACCACATCTGCCAGGGGAATTTTCAAGTGATTGCACCCGCTGGTTGATTCATCACGTCGCTACTCTCATCTGCCACCGTGGCCACCTTTCACTGAAGGTGAGAGCCCTGTTAATGCAAATGAAATAGCATATATAGGGAAGAATGCTTATTGTAACCAGTTAGGATGATGCATTATATCATAGATGGAGCTGCATGTTTGATCAGCTTCAGTGTTTACTTGCAGATCATAAAGGTATATATTGCATCATTTTAACCGTTTCAGGATGAGCAGCAAGACCTGAGGTGAGCATTAGATTCCAGTATCTTTGCTTTTAACAGCAGGATCTACAAAGCTGTACAGGCAGTAAATTACCCACTAACTAGTCACTGAAATCAAGTAATCATAGTGGGCTGCTGTTCCAAAAGCACTGACCTACATTTTGTTTACAGCGATGAATTAATGGGCATGTTTTAGGTAAACATTCATAAAAAATTCATGTTCAAGTAGACGTGGATTTGATGAGAACCTGGTGACACCTGGTGCATATGCAGTTAAAAATGCTGCTTTTTTCTGATCATTTTGCTAATCTTACAGACGTGTTTGTCTTCATTTGCAGCTTCACACGGTAATAACTCCCAGAACAAAAGAATTTCAATTATGTGACAAAATTAGAAACAAAGGGCCTTAAGAATGCCACTCAAATCCCATTAGAAACCACCAAGGTGTTCTTTTTATATTATTGAAGTATCTAATTAGCATTTTGATAAAAAAAAAGAACTTCTTCCTTGGATTGCTGATTTAAATGGAGTGAATAAAGAGTGCTCCTTTCACCTTACTTTGTTCACTCATCACTGTGTCAGCATTAGTTGATGACTGCACTGTGTGTGCTGATTTGTTTATACTTAGGTTGTAATTACACTTGTGGGTTTGCTGTAAGGAAGCTAATTTGATTGTTCTGTCTGTCAATCAGTATGAGAAAAGACAAATATGAAAAGGCATGTTTGAGGTTGCTTGATAATTGGCTTTGGTTGGTGTAATTGAAGATTTAAAACTCAGCTGTGTGGTTTTTGGGCCCCCACCCTGCCAGCTTTTGAACCACATTCCTACTGTATATGTGTCTGTGTATCCCACTGCTTACTCTGGTTTTGGACCATGTTTTACTTCCATGCAGCATCAGTGCTTTTCCTGAGATAGCTAGCAAGATTTTGCTGTCCCGTCTGGTCCAATAAAGTCTGTTCAAATACAGACATGGATTTTAAGGGCTTATGCACCAGAGCTAGACCCACGTGTCTATACCTCAGGCTGTGTCATGCATGATTGCCTACATGATGCCTACAGGAGTTCTAGAAAAGAGACGGCATCAAAACACTGTACGCCAGCCTATCAGGGCTTAACCCCACACCTAGATAGATCTGAGGCATGAAAGAATGTACTTTCTGTCTATCTCAAGGTGTCCTCTTGGGTGATTGTTGATGAGTCAGTTGAAGGGTTGGCAGGTTTCCATGAGCCAATTTTACCACCCCTCAAGCCCCACAAAGAAACAAACTGATCTCCTCCCACCACTATGGCAGACTCTGGGCAGCAGTTTAGCTGAAGGCGATGCCCTGATCAAGCATACTAGTGGGCTAACATCCTCCGCTCACACGGGGATCTATTGTGGGCTGCAGTCTAGGGGCTACTGACCTTTTGTCAACTTGAGTGATGGATTTCTGTTCTTTCTAAACACAGTATTCTAGCTAACAACTCCATCAGATGCATGTTGGACACGACAAACAAGCATCTCTAAGTTATTTTCACTTGTTAGCATGATCAGTCTAATAAATAAGGTAATTAAAGCATAATGTCATTCTTAAAATATTAGTTTAACTGTATGTGTGTGATGTAGCACCATTATTATTTCTCTTAGAATAAGCCCTAAAGAAATAAGAGATTTTTTATGCTGCAGATTCATTATAATTATAAATTAAATAACTGAAAACCGTTTTTGACAGGCAATCAAGGCTGAAAGATGAAAGATCCAGTTCATTTCTGTTGTTTTTAGTCCTAAAAGCAAACAAATGTGCTGTGTTGAAGTAGGCCTGCATTTATGGTAATTACTATTTTAGTTACACGGTTAATTGTAAAGTTAATCTTAATAAAGAAATGTCACAATTGTATTATAATGGTATTATTTGTGTCAGACTGAGATGGGAGAGTGCGTACACAAATGCAGGTTGGAAGAATAAAAGGTATTTTAATGTCATCGTCACTGCAAAGAACAGCAAATACACAGTAACAAGACTGCATAAGGAATAGTAGCAAACCAGTACTTTATCATATCTTTTTGGTACTAGCTCGGCCGTGGTTGTAATATTGATGAGCTAAAACCATACAGTGACAAAGGTAAACTGTAGAACATTGATCATTTGGAGAAACATGGCTGATCAGCTGCTCTCCACTTTCAGGTTTAACTCATGTTTTTGTTTAGCGTGACTGAGGGTTAAGTTTTTATTTGTAATCGTTGATATGGCACTGCATACAAGCAGATAATAGCATATTATCTAATCATAACTTGCTTTGGAAAAAGTTACTGCTGAATTAATATAAAATAAGAAGTGCACATATTATAAAGTTGCACATCTCTGTGTTTATGTAACTTCATAATAACTGCTGGGGATGAGGCGGTACAGTCTCAGATGGAAAACAATGCAGGTTAAAGCTACCATATCATACCACATATAGTAATACTCCCATATGTGATGGTAATTAATGTATTTAAAGAAAGTCTTTGATTACCTTCTGCTTTTCATTAACACCCCCGTCTATTGGACAGGGTCTAATCTCTGTTGACTATCTTACACTCCTTTTTTGTTTCCTTGTTAAACATTTGCACTATAACAATTCTGATATATCACAGTAGAATAAAGTAAACCAATCAGCATACTGGTGCCACTACAATAAAGACTATACATGCTTTTAACGATATTTTTGAACTGCCTCATCATGTAACCTGTTTTTTCAGTCAGTTATCCTCACAATGTGAATGACACCTTGGTTAAATCACAGCACCTTGCTGTCTGACCTACATGAGCCCACCCACTTGATAAAAGCCTGTAGGCTGTCAGGGAGAGATGGATAACATAAACCTTGCACCCTTTGCCCTCATGCCATCACTTTAGTGTCGACCTCCACCCCCATGATCAGCATCTCGGCCCAGTTGTTTGCTGCTGTGCAGCACTGCCGCAGGCAAGGCCTCACGGTGAATCCACCAGCGCGGGGAAACCCGAAAGCCGAGCTAAGGGTCAATATGATGCAGACACACCCCCTTTCAATCCCATGCAGCAACACATTACCAGCTCCTGCTGTTTGAGGCTGTTGCTGAAAGAAAAGAAAATCTTGTTTGTGTGGTGAATGTGGTTTTGTTGGTGGCGTAAAATGAAATTAAAAGGTTTTCCCTCCTTGCAATGTTTATGTCATACAACTCTAAGATGTAACGGTGCAAAATTGGTGCAGCTTAATGTCCTTTATGTTTTTTTTCTTTTAGGAATCACCCCATCTTTTTGCTTAAAACATGTTTTATTTGAGTTTTTATGACTAAATGTGATTTTCTGTGCTTCCCAAACACCATTTCCAATGGAAATTTGTACAGCAGTTTTTGGTAAATGTGCATATCGGAATTGTTCACTTCCTAAATTTAGAAACAGTTTTTATATTATTAAAGTTTAATACTTTTTGGTTTTTAACCAGTTAGGCTTTTTATAAGCATATTGTTTCAGAAAATTAACTGGGGGCTCTTTTAACGCCTCGGTAAAGGCTTATTAAACAACCCAGATGGTACTTTCTAGTGTCATACTAATAATAGAGCAGTGTTTTGGCTCTCATCGGCCTGAAGGCCATTGTGTCTTTTCCCCACATCTTCCCTCTGCTCCTGCTTTGACAGGATGAGCAGAACAATAACCACGCGCCAGCTGATGCATGATCCATGGGTCTGACCCACTGACCCTAAGACACATTGTTACAACCCGTTTACATTGTGTAAATTGACAAATGTTTATATGAGGCCATTTTAACTGGCCTCATATTTATAACATGCACGCTTCATGCTGCTCCTCTCCCCTTCTGCAACTAGTTCATCCTTCCTACCTTGTTAGCTGCAGATTACATGCAAGGGCTGCAGATGAGTATAGGCAAGAAATATAGGCTGCAGAAAGAGCACATTTGTATTCATCCCTCGGTCTGAGACATTAGGCGGGCATCAAGGTGCAAATATGAGTCAGACAGCTCTCATAATGAAAGAATCGAGACGCATTATGAAATAAGTGGAAGTGACCAATGAATAGAGACGCTGCACTAGCTGCTTTGAATTGCAATTACAGCAGAAAGTGAGGTGCCTTTTAATGTCTCATGAGCAGTTACGAAGCTCAGAGATGAGAGCCAAGCCTCGTATAACGGTCAGGGTAGCATAGGTTGGCAGGTCACAGAAAATAGACTGGAGCCTCTCGACTGCATCAAAATGGGGGAGATGAACCCGACACTTCTCAAACAGATGAATACACACCAGTTATTGTGCAATTTCTTCTGCAGCAACCCCATAGAGGGGTGGCAGAGGTGAAAGGGAGTGACGAGGACCTCTATTGAGGAGAGTGGATTATCTCATGAAGGGAAATCAATTAGAACGTCACGGTGGACTGTGAACATTTATCCATTTTGCTTGACCACTATTGAATTTCCATGATGGGCTTTGACTGTTCAGAGGGAGAGATCAGAGTTAATGGCAATTGTTCTGCACTCCTCCAAATGTATTATCTGCCTTATTCAATGAGAGACACTTCATCAAACCAGAGAGAACCCTGTGGCCTATTGATAGATGGGCTTTGTGTGGGCTTTGAAGAAAAAAGATGACGCATGGGGGTTTAAAGCTGAAGGGAGAAAGGGGAGGGAGTGTGGTGTATGGGGATGGGGGGGTAGGGGTGTCACAGATGTCCAGCCCTTTGAAAGAAAATTAAACAAGTACCTCATTAGCCAACGCTTCAGTGCTCCCTGGAGGTGGCCACTGAGCCAGGCTTTTTAATGAGCTGGGAACTTAAACGCTGCCAAAGTTTACCACGGCCTTGTCTTTCTCTGTTGGGCCACTGGGAAGAGCCGTGCCCTACCCCCTCGCCCCTGGACCCCTCCACCCCCCACCTCACCCTGGTCCTCCTCTTCCATTGAGGGCTGCTCATGCAGAGGAGAGAGAGGCACCATGCTGATTCCCTGCCTTTCAGCTCCAGAGAGGGGGATAATGCTGTTTTTGTACCACGCATCCAGAGGAATTATGTGCGCTAATTTGATTAGGGGAAGATTTGATTAACTGGAAAATGAGGGCTTTGCTTAGACTTTCACACGCTTAATTTATCCCTTGCAAAGCAGACGCAACATTGTGTCATGAAACTCAGAAGGCATATGAGAAGCCCATTCACCAGCTAGATGGCCCTTTCAGACTCAACAATATCTAGGACTGCCATGGTTCAAATTGGGATAATCAGTTTAGAGCTTTTTGCCTGGCCTCAGAATACAAATTGCATTTGGCATTAACAGTGAAAAGGTTCAAAGGATAATGAGATTAATGTAGCAGGGAATTGAGCTAAGGCAGAAAATTTTCTGAAGAAAATGCTAAACTAGTGGTATTGTTGCATAGGGAGGATGTAAAAATGTCTTTTTTTTCTCCTATGATTTATGTTTGTGCGATTCCTGCTGCGGTTGCTAGGAAATTATGATAATGCTGGCAGCAAATGCCAATCAAAGATACAGTGTGTCAAACACAGTGTTAAAAAAAGAAATGTTTTTGCAGCATTTAACACTTATGCACTGCATGCGCATTTCCATTTCTTTGCAAAGTGAAAGGCCTATTATTCTGCAATGCTTTGAATTCATTTGGTGGTTTTCGCTTGTGTCTATGATCCCTTTGTATGCTCTGAAATGGCCACAGGGACTGAAGGAGCTGAATGCTTTGCTTTTGCTCCTTTTAACATGCAGCCATGAAGGTCATATTACTGTGTGGTGATGATTACATTTGAATGAAAAGTGACTTCTTCTCAGAGCTAGGAGGAAAAAAGAGCCACAGGCAGGTTTGATCTTTTTTCTGATCTAAAACCCAACACGGTGTGACCTTCCCCTCTGCCTGGCTGCATTTTTGGTTGGCTGCTCTCTATTTTAAACAAATAGTTCTGTTATTTTACACAGGGATTGCCTGGATTACCTTTTAATAAGGGCTTAGCTACTCATGAACACAACATCTCTGGCCCTGCTGCCGGGCTGGCCAGGACTGACCCGCCCATAATTATCCACAGCAAACTAAAGGCCTGAATTCCCTAAAGAGCACACACGAGTTGATTGACTATGTTTTCTTTCTTTTCATTGTTTTTGTCACAATGCCAGCATTAAAGCTTTGAATTGGTACACTCTGAATGCCAAGAATTTATCTAAAAAATGGCAGAGATGAGAAAGGGAGGCAGAGGGTTGGAGACGGAAAGATGGAAAGAGAAAAGTGGAAACCCAAACAGATGAGCGTCTCCTGTTGGTCTTCGCTCCATCTTCCCCATCTGTTCGCCCCAGTCTTAATTAAATCTACAGAGATGAGGATTTTTCCCTCTCATGCCACCTAACTGGCATTTTCTCTTGCTGTCCCCTTCTTCCTTCCTCGCTCCCATGCTGTACTTGATTGAAAGTGGATTGACGCCAACGTCCACTCATCTTCCTACCTTGCTGCCAGCTGCTAATGAGAGTAAGCCAGGGTGGCGTGAGGATGTTGCCAGCCATTATGAGCTGTTAATGAGGAGCTTAGGCCTTCTGCCATCAGCGACTGCAGCCTTTATCCCTTAAAAACAGATACACAGAGGTAGACATGCGTACGTATACAAATTAAATCTGCCTGTTTTTAACACCTCTGGAAATGACATTCACACACCTCGTAGCATAACACAAAGGAGCACTTTTTAACGAGCTACTTCTCGGAGTATTGTTTTTGTTGATTGGCTTACTTCACCCTAACTCGTACATAGGGGGTCTCCTCTTTGCTACCGCTACATTCCAGACAGACCACTCGCTCATTAAAATAATAGTTTGCACGTATCTTCTGTTTCTCTCAGACAGCCACCTGTCAGCAATTTTCTGCCTTCCTAAATCAGTCTTGGCTAGGAATAGAGTATCAACTGAACCTGTGCACATGTTCTTTGTCCATGCTGGCACCAGCAGCCGCATGGTGGCCAGCTGTAAAGCAAACCCATAAATGCCAGCAGTCTCTGCTGATCAAAACACAAATCTGTAGAGAGACTTAAAGGTTTTGCGATGCGCCTTTCGTCTTTGACACAGCTAATTCTGCACACTGTTCTCTCACAACTACAAATCTCACTTTAAAGCTGGTTTTATGTGAAATGCAGCACTGAAATTGTCCAAAGATGCTCCAACAAGTCTGCACTCCTTTGTAAGATCTCTAAGTGAGACAACAGCTGGGTTCATGAAAAGGATAATATGAATTATTTTGCATTTAGGAGATGTGAAGGAGAAAGGTCAGTAAAAATCAGTGAGTTCACCTGGTAATGGAGGTTTTTTTGTGTAAGCTCACAGTTGCCATGCCTGCATCGTTATCTCCAGGTAATGAGATAAAATGGTTTGTTTCCTTAAGATAACAGAATAATTTATCTCGTTATCTCAGGAGAACAGGTTCATTTATCTATGATTAAACAACGTCTTTCTTAAAGCTTCGGAAAATCTATTTACAGGAAGTGGACAGAATAACATGCTTGCCTGAAGTTACTCTAATTTATTGATTAATTTAAACAATTTCCAAACAATTTACCTCCTCATGCAAAAACAAGCTCGTTTGTAACTCAAGAGTTATCTTTTTATTTGAAGATGATGGGCAACAAAAATGAATAACGACAGAAATGGTCACTTTAGGCTTCCATAGTCTTTAGTTTTAAAGATGCTGCACATTTTGGGGGGGTATTAAATACAATATAAATTTAATCTGATCTGGCTCAGATTTATATACAGTAAAGCCTGGAGACTAACTGGTCCTAAAAGTATTGTAATGTAAATCATATAACATGTAAAAGTTTAGTTTTTAGGTTGTTTTTTTTTATTTACTTTAAAAAGTTCTATTTATTTTCTTTTTGTTGGTGTTCATAGCAGATTTTTCCTCTTTGGTTGTTTGTTTATGGCTGCAACAACTTTTTTTAATTGGAACTTCTAGAAACAAAGCTTTTTCTGCAGCCCTGTGGCATCACAATAAGCCATGTTTATTCTGTACTAGAAACATGTCTGTTTAACACTTCTTTTTTGCAAACCTTCAGAAGATGGCATCATAATTTTTTTTGCTAGTATCTGGAAAGGCCTCTGCTAATCTGCTTATCGCCATCCAGTCACTTATTGTTTCTGTAGATATTTTCAAGTATTTGTTTTATTTATACAAACACAAACTGGCAACAAAGAAGCTCATTTGTCATTTTTAAGGTGCTGTTAACAAAACAAAGAGATTTCCATAATGTTCTTTATGCATCAGGTTTCCTACTTCTCCCTGTCGTCATGTGCGCCCCCTCCCTCATTGAGCCTCCCGCTGTGGAGTACGTGTTAACAACAAATGAGGAAAACACTGAGTGTCTTCACATTCTCCAGAAAATCTAAGATTTGTGAGATTACATTGTATTATTGCCTGTGCAGCTCATCCTTTTTTCTTTTTTTGTCTAATAACATCAAATAACATGACCTTCTTTTCACTACTGTGGCCTCCTCACCCACTCAGGAGTCCAAATAAACATGTCATGTGCCCCAGCGCAATCCGCTTCTTCATTTCTCATTTGGTATCACTTCTTTTTTTCTGAGTGGTTTTACCTTTTACCGTGCACCGCTTCTCCTCTCTGGCTCTGAAGTGCAGTCATCTGCCTTTTCCCTTTGTCTCACCAGCCTACGCCACACAGCCCTTGCACTGTTGAAAGGCTGACGCTCACTTAGCGCTGGAGTTGCTGTCACTTCATTTGCATAGTTGCAAAGTATAGCAGCACTTAAAGCCGTGTAAATGCTTTAACAGCTTGCCGTTAGCGGTGCAGATATGAGAAGGGCCACGGTTTTAGCACCACAGGTTAAGAACAATCACGTCACACTTCTCGGTGTGAAGCCACACTTTTTACGCTGGCTGAGAAAGCCAGCACTGTGGTTTCATAATGTGTTTACGGGCCAATTTCACCTTCTTCTCCGCAGGGCTGTCTTTTTTTCAAAGGCTTTTTCTTCGCACTTAATTTATTGGAGTGATTAGGAAACTAGTGCAGACTTTAGGAAATTATTTTTTCAATATTTTTTACTGTAGGAAAGTTTTGAGAAGTTCAATCCGGTAAGTAAAATGAATAAAAGGTTTATAAACTGATCCATTTAAAGTATTTTGTGTACTTAAATCAATCATGAGAAAATGTGTTTTTTTTTTGTTTTTTCTCAGTTTATCATCATTTTTTTTATATAAATTCTAAAGATACTACATAATTTAAGAAACACTTTGTATGGTATGACGCCTGATCTATGTACAGCACCTGTTCCTAAAAACCATGAAGTAATAAAACATGTTACATATAAATAGGAATCCACCCTGAAGCCTCATTTATCCTCCCTTTAAACTGGTTCAAGGTAAACGTCTTTTACGTTGTTCGGTATGCAGAACCTCCAGTAGAGGGCGCTACAGAGTTCAGATTTACTTCTTATTACTGACGTCTATTTTTAATAATAGCAAACAGGGAGAAACTCATGATTATTCTCAGAATGATGGAAAAAAATTCTGAACACTTCTGTTTTTTTCACTGATCACATTCAAATACACTACTCAACGCTGCCCCCGTGGTTTCTGGTGGTACTGCCACGTTTGTTACATCGGCATATGCATCCAAATCCTCACAAAACATCCTTAATTGGCTAAAAAAAAATGGTAGCGGAGGTACGTGTATTTAGTGGAGAGCATAAAGCTTTGGTGTCTGCTGTGTCTGTGCTCGTCATGTGATCGACACCTTTGGCTAACTTCATTCCTATAATCCACAAATTCAAGGTGTCCAGAGAAACTTCTTTCTTTTTCATTTGTGTGATGATTGGCAAAGCACACCGGGAGGCAATAAAGCAGTCGGATGCACTGATGCATGATCAGGTAACTGATTATGCGATAACTCGTATATTAATTACATTAACATATTGTTAAGTTCGTTCAGCTGGATTTTTGTACGTTTAAGTTTGAGATTTCCGAATGCTCAACATACACACACATGCACACACATGCACACACACGCACACACACACACACACACACACACACACAGACATAAACTGATGGATTAGAGACATTACTATTGCCATACTTAAAAAGGGTTTTTTTTTAGGAGATTTGTCCCTGAATAGAAATGATGCTTGCTAGCAAACTTTTCTCCAAACCCCATAATGATGGCCTCACAGAGACACTACCTAAAGCAGCTTGTCTCAGAGAATTCAGGGGCCACATTAAGCACCAATAACTGGGAACGATGCAAAGCTACTCTGGTGAAGTCCCAAAAATAATGAGGTGGAAATGAGCATAATAGGGCCCATTAAGAGCCAGTATGTGCTTATCTCATTCAGGCTGAAAGCTGCATTCTTGTCACAACTGTTGTGTCAGTTGGTGGCGGAGCTCATTTTTCCGTGGTGCTGATTAATATCAACTCTGACAGGGGTTTGTCATCTGTGCACAAACCATTGAAGAAGTACCAAAGAGCTTGCATGTCACAACAGCCTTTATTCCTCTCGGTACCAGAGTTCTGTGAGAGAATTCAACACTTGAGAAAACTGTTGGACTTGCCACATATCATTAAGATGTTGCCTGGAATAAGTGTCAGTTTGATAATTACATTTATGCGCTGTCTAGAAATGTAACCATTTTCTCTCTGGAAGAAAAAAAGGCAATATTTATTTAGAAAGAAGGACTTAGTGGACTGGTTTGGCAGTGCTACCTCTTCATGCCAACCATTTGCTGTTTGATCTACCTGAAGGCCAAGATTCTTCATGTTTATGCAAACAGTTTGCTCACACGCTGCGCTGGATGGGTGAGTTACGGCCAGCGCTTAACTGTGCCAAGTTTCTATCTTTGTCACTTTTTAAAGATTAAAATAACAGGTTTGTCATTTTAGCATCCCAACATTTATCTCCCTGCTTAAAAAACAGTATTTTTCTTCAGAAATCATTTAGTGCTTTACTGTATTTGTGTTCTGTGAGGGAGGGAAGTTTGAATGTGTTAACAGCGTCTCTGAGGGGATGCCACGCAGCTGCTCTGATGTGATTAGACGGTTTACATTTCTTGGTGTGTGTTTGGGTTGTCCAAAGGTGCAGCACATGTTGTTTTATGTGTTTGGTTTCACGATTTGACATTCCGCATAGTTCTGCTGGTCATGCCAAACTTCGTCTTCAGCAGCTTCTGCTGTCCACCAGCCCCTCCCGCCTCCAACTTCTCAGGTGTCCTTTCCAAAGTGGATAATTGACAGCAACAGCAGCATGGAGTCCGAGCCAAGGCCTTTTCCAGCATCAAAGCTTCCTCACGTCCATAGAAGCCCAGACTTAAAGCCCTTGTGTTGAGTCTAAGCAGCTTCAATTTCTTTCACACACATTGGGAATCATTGATTCTTTAGTCGATTGTTCTAGTCTAGTCATCAGGAAAAGCCTTGCCTGCTGTTGGAGAGTACAGCTGTATGTGCATGTGTGTGTGTCCCTCTGTGTAAATGAGTTCCAGCTAGATTTAGAGGAGGGTTTCAGTTGTAGGCGAGGCTGAGCCCATGGCACAGCCAGAACAGGTTGAGTTTCAAAGGGGCTTATCAGGGGAATTAGGCAAGCCTTTAGAGTTTGAGCATAGCCTAATTCCTGGTGACCTTTCCCTGGCTCTAGTTTGACTTTTCGTGGTGATCAGCAAGTGCTCTAACAAGCTTTTCCGTCTGTGTGGCTGGGGATTACTGCGGGACTGCCGTGCCTTCCCCTGCACTCACAAGAAGCCATCTGTGGTAAAGGGA
Source organism: Kiunga ballochi (assembly GCA_037177335.1). Lineage (NCBI taxonomy): Eukaryota > Metazoa > Chordata > Actinopteri > Atheriniformes > Pseudomugilidae > Kiunga > Kiunga ballochi. The sequence goes on along the minus strand of JBAMIG010000016.1, from coordinate 1,520,093 downwards.
GATTAGGTGAGAGAGAGAGAACAGAGGGGAGAGTGAGCAATAGCCCAAAGGGGCATTGTCATGCCTGTCTGTGTTGGTGAGGATTCTGCGCTTGTCAGAGTCTTCTTTTGTGATAAATTGCTATGTTTTGTTGTGCTTTTTTAAACTGGCAAGTCTCTCGGGTTGTTTTATTCAAGCGAGCATGGATGTTTAAATTATTTCTCTTTTTTAAAACGGGAGTATCTTATTTAGAGTCGCTTTGGAATATTTGCTTGGAATTCATTTTACACTCTCTTCAGCACCAAGGCTATAAATCAGCATAACTAAGCAGAAGTTCTTGCTGGAGTCTGAGGTAAGGCTGCACTTTTCTTTCATCATTGTTTTCAATGGGAACCTGCTGGATGCACTTTGGCTTGCATTAGGCGAGCGGCAGGTGCAGGCAGTTTTCCCTGATGGCTCCGTGACTCCAGTGTTTATTACCAAACAGTGCCTTAAGCAACATCATTATGAAGAAATACAATGTCGCTTTTTCTAAAGATGTACAGAATTGGCATACGGTTTAATCAGGCTTTACATTGTTTTTCTTGTTTAATATACCGATATTCAAATGAGATGCTATGTCATCTGATTGCATTCATTATGTTTCCGAAGATGATCTTTGTGCAGAACACCCTGCTGTGTCAACAATTGAACTGATTGCGTTTAATCAGTGCACTTTTGAATTAATTATGGAAACACAGAATGTCACATCACTTGTAATTAAACAGCAGCTTGTTGAGTAAATGAAAATGATAGCTAGCTTATTTTGCTCATTAAACAAGCATATGATAAAAGACTTCAGATCATTAGAACTTGTCTATGAGGTCATGTTCAATAGCAATTATAATTAAAGTTAGCTGAGTTTTCTCCTTTGTTTTGTAAGCATATGCACTTTTTAAGAATGTCCGTAAAAAACATGACAAATAACAATAACATGAATAAAATTTTAAAGAGGGACAACATTGCAAGTTGCCAATTTTCTCCAAAAAGATAATAAATTACTTAATTATTTGTAGTGCACACACAATGCAATGCAAATTGTTTTAACCTTTATAAAACTTTTACTTTTGTTTGCAATATAAAGAAAAATATCCATCTGAGAACACATGTAGAGCCTTCCAAACTAGCTTCCATTTACAAATTAATTTTTTTGTTTTAAAATGTGTTTTGATCTCCTTTGACTCTTTCCTGATACAAGAATACAGCAGTGCATGAAAGTTTGTAGCCCTTCCCTTTAAGAATGGGTGCAAGGCTAGGGAGAAAGGAGCCTCATCATCATCATCATGCAGAAGTCATCTTGGCACCTCCCCTCCCTCTTTGCTGCATTATCATAAAAAGTGATTTAGGCCTGATTGATGCAAATGGCCCTCTGTTCTTTTTCTATCATTAACGGGCCCTTCGCCGTGGCCACAGGCGGTGATTAAAGCTGTCATTTCCAGCTACTCATTAAAGGAGAGCGCCCAGCCGTGGGAGGGATTCAGTGAGGGAGGAAAGGAGGAGGAAAGGAGACGTTTTATTCCTTAAGAAGTGTTATCTGAGGGGAAAAAATGGGTAAAAACCACACACATCAACATTGTTTCCATAATTATTCTGTTTCTCCTCGTCGGTGTAGAAGAGTAAAAATCTGTTGTAACACGTTTAATGATTCTATAAGTGATTCTTAGTTTACGTTGCTTTTCAAGGTGCTGATGAGGGAAGAAAACCCAGAATAAGCAACAAATCAAAAGCTATTTTAGTTTTTTCTGGTTGCCTTTGGAAAAGTTGTGACGCACAGACAATAAGACAATTACTTTTTTTTGTGCTTTAGTTTTGTTGCTTTGCATAGATGGAAAACAAACACTCTTCACAATGAAGGTGGACCTAATGACAAAAAACCTAGACGCTGATGTATCTGCAGCCACCCTGCAGCTCCTGGCAAAGACATTACTCTTCCACTTAAACATGAACGTGTGTGTGCTGCTTGCTGATAGGAACCTTATCTACTCTTTTTTTGTGTGGGGTGTGGGGGGAGGTGGATTGTTGGCTATAAGGTAGTGAGATGTGAAGCTCCAGCTGAGCTCACCTCTGTAGGAGTCTGCAATACCACCATGTCTTGGGGACCTGTGCTAATGGCCAAGTGTGCCCTTACTGCTATTGTGCCCAGCAGGCCTATCTCTCCATGGATATACACCACCCCAATCCCCCATCTGCCTCCCCTACATCTCCTTAATCTTTCACTATGACTCAGGCTCCTGCAGATAGCATGCTGGGATTCTGGTCAGGGGTGCTCATGGCTTATAGCAATATGACTGGGGATTTGGGGGATTGTAGAAGACAATGGATTGGAGAAGACATGTATTCTAAGTGCTGCAGCTCTGGGGCAGTAACCTTCAATCAGAGGTGTCTATTGGGCAACATAATTCTGAAGCAAATGTTTCCTTGCCCTAAGAAGTAATGCCTTCCTTCAGGGCCCACCATTCAAGGACTACTGAGGCTTCACCTCTTTTTCTAGTAATCACCCTCATCTCTTTCTACAGACCCCTTATAGAATATGCTGCTAAGGTTTCCATTGTACAGCATTATCCTGGCCACATGAGATAACGGGGGAAAAATGCTTGCTGCAATGCCCTTTTCAGAGCAAAAAGCAATCTGGATATGCATTGGATCGCTTGGCTGCTTTACCCTTTGATTTTTTTTTCTAACCAGACAAACTGTATGAATACATCACCATTGTAGAAGCTCCTTCGGAACTAGTACACACATAGCAGCAAATATATTCGCTCTATAAAACCTTACATGTGGGCTCTGATTCATTGGAGCAAAACAGCAAAAGCTCATTTACCCACAAATATTTTTTTGCTATTGATGTTTTAAACACCTTTTTCTCCAAAGAAAAACTTGAAGTACAGAATTATACTACACAGCGAAAGCATTTGTGCTTCGTATTTAAGTAAAAACTCATTTTTATGTTGGGATACAGACATCTAAAGTTATTAAAGTGAAGGTCTGACATGTTGAGTTCCATCTATTTAAAGTACATTTATGTACAGAATTATAATCTTAACATAATTAATGGACTTTTTTACCAGTCAGACTAATTCAAATGTTTGATCGTGATTGCCCAAACATCAGGTTCTCGTCATCATTACAGCTCAGAGAATATCCAATAAGCAAACAAAAATGTCATAAACAGAGGATCATAAAGTGCTGAGAGGATAGAGCTTTCTATAAGCTGGACTTGTTTTTCTCTGTTTTCTTTTCATATTTAAGCATAAGTATATCATTTAGAGAACCAGTTCTTAGCAATATGATGTAACAAGCTATCAAGATTACATGGATTTGATAGAATACATCAAATTTGTACATAATGCTGATATAGTTGTACATAATGCTGATATAGTTGTACATAATGCTAATATAGTTGTACATAATGCTGATATAGTTGTACATAATGCTGATATAGTTGTACATAATGCTGATATAGTTGTACATAATACTGATGTAGTTGTACATAATGCTGATATAGTTGTACATAATACTGATGTAGTTGTACATAATGCTGATATAGAGCCTCACAACAGTCAGTTTACTAAATATATCACTTGTTTTGGTGTTGGTCAGAGGGGCTTTTGGCATGAACTGGCTGCCACATTTCTGTCAGTGTGGCTACACCTGTAGCTTATCACCACAGACTACAAATCCAACCTACTATTATTATTAATATGAAAGCACACTTTGTGCAATACATCCTTATTACCCAGATATGATCCCAGGGGGACATCAGAGGAAAATGAGAAAAAGATCTATTAGTAGTTTTTTTCCTTAACCTTCAGACAAATTATCTATTTTTATACTCTCAAACAAATTTAATGCTAAAAGATTCTAGTCTTTTGGAGTAACGAAGTCCTCTACTTGTGTTTATCGGCCATTAAATCAAATATTTTGTTTTATGGAAAATGATGCCATAATTGCTTGTTTAAGAGCAATGTGGAGGCATGTGTGCATTTATAAAAGAAAAACAGCATCACTATTGTTTATTGGGGACCTAATGGTCCAATTAATTTAGCTCCCTCTGTTCTGGAGACTTTCAAGGAAAAGGGATGTTTTTCCCCAAGCTCACAAAACTGGTTTTAATGAAGAAGATAAAGCTGCTTCTTCAGTGCCTCATAGGCTCCCAGTTGTCGGTTCATTTGACATTATTTTAACACAGCTGAATGGAGCCAGAAGTCTGCTTCTTCTTGGCTCCATGTTGACAAGCCGGCGGCTCCCTCCTAGGGTTCTGTAATAAGGAACTCTCTTCTTCCCAGAAGGCCTAGCACAAGGTAGGGACCATTACACAGTCGCCACAGGTAAAAGAGGCAGTGGAGGTGCGGAGAAGTATCTATCCATGCTCCATTTGCAGCTTCACCTCCTTCTTACCATGGATTATGTCATATGTCGCGTCATACCGTACTGCTGTTCCAGACTTATCTGCAGTTGGTTTAAGCCCTCAAGGTGCCCAGACAGCTGACGGTGGGATTATTACTCTCTAGAATATGCCTTCAGGGCTCACCTCCCTAGAGAGACTCTGCCTGCAGACTCTGATGCCCATTGAGAGGAGGGTCTGACAGGGTCTTTATGACTAGACATTCTCCCCAAGGACCACTCAGGAATAAATTAGCATGGCCACAACCCTTCTGGCATAATGTGATTGGACTTGAGGGAGGCAGCCCCACCCCTCATCCTTCCCAGAGGACAACTATACTGAGTGCTCAACCTTATCTTTGTTGAGCATTAAAATACATGATTGCACCTCCAGGGCATGCACAAAATCTGTCCTTTGTGTGCATTCACCTCAGCATCCACTGGGTAATTGTTGATCATAAACTCTGTACATGAACCATTGCCTCAAACAACATACTGTTTGCGAGTTAATAAACTTGCATTATAAATAATCAGCACTCGCTGATATTATAAAAGTTTTTTTTTAATTGTCTACAGAGTCATTTTCTGCTTATTTGGTAACTAAACTAGATCCAACAAAGATGGAAAGGAGTGGTGCATGAGAGCCATGCAGAGAGTAGCTTGGTGTAAGATGTTGAGTCCCAACTTATAATGCTTAGCCCTCGGGAGATGCTGAGTCTTAACCTCAGCTTGAAGGTCTGATAAGAATGTTTCTTTGTTGTTGGCTAAAGAGAAACACAGACTAGCCAGAGGCTATTAAAATGAGCTTTGTTGGTGCTTATCAGGAGAATTCATCACCCTGTTTATTAAAACCAAAAACAAACTCTATAACGGTTACGCACAACAAATAGTGTTCTGCAGTCCAATAAGCATATCTTTGTTTTTGTATGCTTAGATCCCAAAGCAGCTACCTAAAGGTACGTCCCGTTTAACCGATACAAATCCCCCGCCAGGCTGACACTGTCTGTGACCTCCATCTAATATTACAGAAACGTTTCACAGGAGTTTGCTACGGTCTGATCCAGCTGTTTCTACGAAAGTTAAACTTGCATCTGCAAATGATTACCGCTGTGGAGCGTGCCCCGAGCTTTGCCGACAGCCGCTTTTTTGATTAGTAATTATCCTGCAAAAAGGCGAGGGGAAACTCCGACATTCGGGAGAACATGGTTCCAACCTGTTTTTCCACTGAGTAAAATTCAGTCGGGGCAGGCAGGGGTTGCTGCGGTTCACTGAGGTCCTCAGCACCAGTTGGCTTTGATTCTCCCATGCTGCCCAGATGTTGGATCTGGCTCTGCGTTGGGCCATATGGTTCCACTTACTCTCCAGGGGATGAAAATAAATGGTTTGTTTTTCTATTGTGGTCTCTCTCATTACGCACTTATAAAACCAGCTTTTGAAGATTAGAAACTTGTGCCTGTGTTGAGCCAGATATAAGCTGGCATGTTAGCCTGGAATGTGTGGCTTTTCCTTTTAAGCTCGCTTTCCTGAGTTCACTTTTATGCTAACAGGAACAGAGATTAGTACCAGTGTAGAACATCATTTTTTTATTTTAGTCATAGTTTTAGCTGTGTCGGGTTGCCTGTTGGTGCAACTATGTTGATTGAATAAGCTAGGAATACTTAAAAGGCTGCAGCTTATATTCTTTGCTCCATAAGTTCCTAAAATGCCTTAAACAAATAGCAGGTGAAAGAGGCTGGTCATGTGCTAGTAAAGGATATGATTACCAAACTAAGCTTTACAAACTGCAAGCAGTAGGAAGTCCACGCTTTTGATGCTCAATTTCTTTTAAATGACATTCTTTTACCTTTACAACATAAAAGTTCTAACAAGATTAAAACTCATTTCCTTGGCGAATTGGCCCTGCGACCCCAGCTCGCCTTATCTCCTGCTCACTCAGGAATTTCAGTTGTGTTATCCTTTCAGCCTTTCCTCACGACGACTACTTTGCTTTGCTTTGTAGCGTTTGTGCCCGTTCACAATAACGTTATCCATGCTCCCACTGCTCTTCCGAGCACTTAAACAAGAATTAAGACTGTTGGTTAGCAGGTGTTCCCAGCCTCTCCCGTCCTGACCTTTCAGCGGTTAGTTGTCTATCAGTGAGTGTCAGGCGGATAAGTAAGACTCTGGTCACCTTCTTAGTGAAAGGTCACACACCATACACACTGAAAGGAAAAGGGGGGGCAGGCTGAAGATGAGGGAGGGAAAGAGTGACAAAAAGGCTCTCTGGATTTCTTACCTTGGACTTTTTTTCAGTTGTTGAACAATGAGAGCACATCTGGCTGCTTTGCTTTGTTTTTGTCTCAGTTGTCCTTCACTCTTGAAAGACATTGCCTGGGAGGAAATCAGCCAGTGTTGTTGTTCAAAAGAAGGAGAGTCTATGGTATGTGAGAGTTTCCTGGGGTAGTGCTGTAGGCAGTGTTGTGCGGATCAATATAACCTTACTGGCACAAACATTTTGCCATTTAAAACGCTATTTAATTAAATCAAGATAATGCTATGTTTGCGTCTCCCAGAGCTGGCAGCAAGCAAAAATGACAACACAACACAGGGGTGTAAAGAACTTTAACCCTCAATTATTTAAGAGCTTATTTCTGTGATAACCACCTTTCACCAAACGTCCTTATTCTAATTAGAGCACCTTGTCAGAAGCAGAGAGGCGGACAGATGTAGCCGACGTTCATTAAACGTTCTTTAATTGGCTTTGAAAGGAATAATCTTTCCATCTCTCTGAGCTCCATCATTGGCAGACAGGCTGCATAACGGCCCTGCTCATCTGTCAAAACGTCAGCACGTTCTCAAAAATGAAAGCGACACATGCCAGCAAGTTGTTCGACGCCGTGTACAAATACTCCACATCATACCTCGGTAAAAAGGCCTGTCATAATCCTGTTTGAAGGAAATAGGAGTTTAGGTAAACACGACTGTCATGTGCAGTGTTCCGGAGAAAAGTTTTTCCTTTCTTATCTTGTAATCTTTAAAGCACCCTGGGTTCTGAGTAGAGGCACATTTCCATTCATCACGAAGCTTTTCTGTTATTGGTGAAACACTGACAGTATCTGAACATTTTGAAGGCCCTGGATCTTTGCTGTTGTCAAATTGAAGCAGTGGAAGCAGATTTGCTGCCCACCAGCATAGTTCCATAAGCCCTCCAGGTTATTGCCTTGATGTGTGACAGACGTGAGGTACCTCAGAACCAAACAATACATTGCATGCCCTCCTCTGATTAGCAGACAGCGGCGTGATCTTCCATGTCCTTAGCTGAGTTTATGCAGTCACAAGTGTTCAGTGAAGCCCCAGTAAAATAACAATGTGTGACTTGCCAGCTTGTCAGTCTGCTTGCTCCATTTCCTGCCTCACAGCAGTCTTCGTCTCTGCAGGCCGCTGTGTATCCTGGAGCTTAATAGACTGTAGAGGTCTCATTTGAAAATGTGGACGTGCCCATCAGAATCTGTAACCTCATTCGCCCTAGGTATTTAACACAGGACATCTAAAGGCGATAGCTTGACCGAGGCACGTCAGGGACAAATGAAAAGCTATTACTGAAGACATGCCGCTGTGTGCATGTGTGCATATGTGCTTGTTTGTGCCCGGCAGCCAAGCCTCCAACAATTTCCAGCCAGTGCATCAGTCCAAGCAGTAGTGACATGCGATGGCATTCTTTGTTTATCTACTTCAGGGCCACGCTCTTCATGTCTCTTTGTGTCGCTGTCACTTGTGCAGTAAGCTCTGGAGGAGGGATGAAAACACGGTAATAACAGTGAAGATGTGTTTGTTTGTTAAGACAGCTCCGGCTCTCCAGGCGAAGGGCATTGCAAGATTCATGAAACATGACAGCTGTTTAGAAAGGGAAGAAAAATAAAAGAGATTCAGCCGTCAACAACGCTGCCAAAGAACTTGATCTTTTCTAGTCTGCAGACTTTGTAATTCTATTTTAATGTAAAACTATCTGTTGTGCACTGCACATTTACATCTATTGACAGTGGTAAGACACTGACCCAATACCTTTGAGGTATAGAAGTGGATACAAACGTAAAAGAAAGCTTGTCTACATTTCAATTAAGGTACAGTTGTGACTACATGTCATCATTAACACTGCGGATTCTGCACGTTACAGTGAAGTACCGACCCAACGGTTCATGTGGATTAAATAAAGCTAAGCTCTATCATTTGGTGCAGATTTCGTCTTCAGCTCATGTGTTGCAGTTTGGTGTTTATCTGCAGTTCTACATCATTTTGCTTCACTTTATAAAACCTTCATGGTTAGAATAATCCACAGCATAAGCTTATTTTAGCATTCTTATATTTTTCTTCACAAAAAAGCAATACGTTTAATGTAAATTGGACGTTTTAGTGTCAAATAACAAATGGTAGTGATTGGAGTTTGAGTATAAACCATTTCCACCTTGCTGGCGCAGTATTTCTGCAGGTTGTTTTGCCCCCAGATGTCATTAGCTGTTTATGAGCGCGTTAGCTAATAGATTTGTATTAATGCATAAACAGAAGAATGATGCACTCTGACTCACGAGGCCCTGTATGATTTGTCATTAATCATTTTAAATGTGGCCAGAGCTTTCAGTGCAGCATTACGCAGGGCGGAGCAGGTTTCCGGTGGTGGATGTCTCCAGAGCATTCTGGGTGTGCAGTCACATGGGGGAGAGGAGAGGCCACAGCAGCACTCAGCTTTTAATGAGGAAAGCAGCGAACACATGCGTTCCCCTGTCATTGCTTTAAAGAGCTTGATTGCAGATGCTTTCGATGACAAAAATGACATCTGCGAACATCTGCTTTGGAAATTGAAGCCGGCCTTGTAACGGTACATTGACTTTGTTTTCTGTCTTTGAGGACCAATTAGAGCTAACAGATTCACACAGCCAGATCAATCTGAAAGCAATAATTGCATCTTTGTTATATATTTTTCCCAGTGATATCTGTGTGGCTCCACTGTGCCCATTAACATTACAGAACAGCAAAACGCCCCGACCTCCAACATCTTCCATCCATGTTGTAAACATCCCTGGAGACGCATTTTCCTTTAATCTATAGAGCACACAAGGCCATGTATGCGATTGTGTGAAAGTGTGTGCGTCTTGTCTCCTTTACCTCCCACTCTCCAGCATTCTTGCTGCAGTTAATTAACAGTTATTAGTGTTAGCGCAAAGCACCGGATAAGATGTCACAAATCATCAAGTCTCTAGGTGCAGTTCCAGCAATTAAGAGCTCTGTCGCACCTTCCCTCTCCACAGTCATTTGGTATGCATCCAGGTTCCCTTTTAGACCTGAAAGCACTAATCAAATCATTTCTTCTCAGTTTCTGACGTCATTATTTCAAAACTTGACAATGTGAGACCCTCTAAGCAGCTCTAACATCCCCAGCATGTTTGCAAAACAACCCAACGCTGCACTTATTTCTGCACTATTTACACATTACACACTATTTATTTTATACTAGGTGGGCTCTTCTGTATCCTGAGATGCTGATTCCTTTAGGTGCAGCGAGGAAGAAGTGCCCAGTTGAGTCGCTGTGTGAAAACGGGTGTTGTGCTAACAGCATGCAGGCTGTGACTTCTCTGCTCTGATAGCTTTGTCAGCTCACTAAATTGAAACTTAATTGCATCTGTCTGAGAAAAATAGACTGAGCTCTGTTTTGTTTTCAACGACCAATTCCTGCTTTATCTCCTATTATTTTATTTATTCCCTTTGCTGTTTCTTTTGTGGCTGACACCAGCTCTCTTAATGCTTTCAACACAGAAGTGGAGTAGATGGAGTGGCACTTAATGGTGCCAAAGTGGACCTCTGCTGAATGAGCAGCAGATGCTCCATAACTTGGACGTATTAGAAGAAGATTGTAGCGATTAAAACAAACATAACACAAAAAGGTAGATATTTTCAGCCTTGATTTAAAACCTAACCCCACATCTGGTTTTAATCAGAGAAGATTTTTGAACAGGTTATCCAGGGTTTACCGTCTTTTGTTCTGACTGTTTGGATTTCTACTGGCAATATATCAAACCTGAAGGTTTGTTCAAACCTCAGATGGAAAACGGCCACATTACTGTGTTGTGTCGGCTTCAGCCCATCTTCACAGCGGAAAGCAGCAAACATTTGCTCTCACTGCTATCAGTCTGAGACCAAAACAGACCAATGGAGGGAAAAAAAATGTGCATTTTTAAACAATCAAGTTTGCTTCAAGTTTGAAATGTTATGAAAAGTTAATGCACAGGGAAAATTATACTGGTAATTAAAGCTGAACAGAATTGAGTGCATGAGTGTATGAAGGTTTCTAGTTGTAGCATGTGTAATTCAGCTTTGTCTGAATGCAAAGTGGCAAAACAGGGAATCGTTTTTAAAAGGTTATATTAAAGTAAGGGTGGGGAACCTTTGCCCTCATACTAAAGGTTTTCCTCATCTTCCTGCTCCCACACACCATATTCAAATGACTAAAACACGGTGCGCATCTTAATAAGCTGTTGAGATGAATCAGGTGTGCTGGAACAGGAATACATAGACAACCTGCAGGACCTCTATAACAAAGAGTGTAAATAAGGAGGAAAAATAAAGTAATGTAACCTGTTTGTTTGTGCATCAATAAAACCCACAGTAAAAGCTTAAAATCCTGAGATTAGAAAAGACCAATTTACATAAAAGGATGTTAAAAATCTCATAAATACCACAGAAAGCATGAAAACAAGAAGAGAAACATTTTAATCCCTGAACTCATGTGATGCTAACAAATGTTAGGATGTGGTTACAGTGATATGTCTTTACAATGCTTCACTATTGCAGGTATTTTGTGAGGTGGGACTTGTTAAAGCCTAGATGTAAACAGTGTTACAGGTTAAATCTGTCCAGTCAGTGAGCCCTGCACGTTTTAGCTTCATTGATCTCTTACAGTACTGTGAAATAGGAAACAGCAAATATCCTTCTTTCCCTTATTTCCAAATTGTTCCTGACCAGAGTCGCGTCCTGTCAAGTGTCAGCAAAACAATCACAAGTGAGAAGTTGTTAGAAAGGACAAGAGGGAACCAGCATCGATCAGCCGAACAGAAAGAGACAGGCAGGCAGTGTGTTCAGGAAGCTCGTACAGCAGAGGCCGTAGCTCACTGCAGACAGGCTGCTGCCGTGACTCCAGTGCTTTGCTGTATCTGTCTGTTTTTCATTAAAGCAGGAGATGAGATCAGGGAAGTGCAGTCGGGTTGTGTGTGGGTGAGTCTCTGAACATGGTCAGCCTTTTGTGTGTCCACGAGGCATCATCTGGTGTGGCTGTATACACAGCAATGATAACTATCAGTGGTGTGAAGAGTGATATTAAGGCTCATAGTCCCTGAAAGGTATTATTATCCTCCAGTGATCCGGACTGAGGGGTCACACCCTGACAAATGCAGACAAGAAGCTCTGGCTTCCATGCAATGGCCACCTCCATGCAATGTTCGTTACTACATTACAATGTGTATGAATTGTATTTATGTACTTGGAGCTGTATTTATCAGCAAACCACCTGCATCTGTCAGTAGAAATTTGGTTTCAGTCTTCAAAAAACTTCCTAAATGTCCATATTGTCCTCACTGGATTAGTACAGTGTGAGCAAACACTTATGCACAAACACCCATAGGTGGTGCCATGAACCCATCCATGTTGTTCTTCCTTTTCAGCCTCTGTTAGTTAAAGATGGGGTGGTTCATTTAAGCTTTGTGTCTGTCTGTCAGTCTTTCTGTCTCCCTTTCTCCAGCTGATGAAGGTCTCATCAGAGTGTTAGAAACGAAGGGAACAGTTTCATTTTCCCCTCATTACAGTCGGCACTGGAGAATCATTGAGCTTCAAAGCTGCTTGATTGCATTATCAGGCATTTGGTGTAACAGGCATAATCAGTACCATGTGACAGCGAGCCCGGCCAACATTACAGAGCTGGGATGAATTCTGCAGAAATGGACTTTGAAATCTGGCCTATCAGGTGGTGAATCACACATTTAAACAAAAAAAGTACTGAAAATGTTACACTGGAGATCATTCTCTGGTGCGAGTTTGATTGGTGCTTCTTTTATTTTACATTTTATATAATTAGTATTTTAAATTTCCCAAGAATCCATATTTTAAATCAACACTTTATCTTAAAAGTTTAGTATAGATCTGTTTATATTTCACTTCATTTTATATGTTCCAGTCACAGAAAATGTGAAGATGTTGGAATAACAAAAAGAACCAAAAGGAAAATGTCTCCTCATTAGGAGCGTCAGAACAAGAAGGGGATTTAAGGGGCTTTGAAGGTGGCATGGTAGTTGGTCTTATTATTTCAGAAACAGCTGATCTACAGGGTTTTTCACATACAGCCATCTCTATTGTTTACAGAGAATGTTCTAAAGAAGAGCAAAGATCCAGTGAGCCATCGTCTGAATGAGAATGTCTTATTGATGTCAGAGGAGAATGGGCAGACTGGTGGTAGAAAGGCAACACAGGAAGTCGAATAAAAACTCGTCCATGCATCAAGTTAGCATCTCTGAACCGACATGTCCCGCCTTAAAGCAGCCCGGTGTGCTCTTCTGCTGTCCGCTAAGAACAGAAAAACTGAGCTACTCTTCACCAGATTCACCAACACAATTTAGCCTCTTCTGCTGCATCCTCTGCTGCTTTTTAAAGGTCAGAATGTGGCCTTAACATCATGAACACAAGGATACATCCAGCCTTGTGTAAGTGGTTCCAGTTGGTACTGGTGTAATCATGTGCAAGGTATTTTCCTGGCACACTTTGTGCCTCTTTCCTACTGAGCATCATTTAACCACCACAGCCTACCTGAGCTCCATTGCTGACCATGTCTATTCCTTTATGAGCTCAGTGTAGCATCTTCTGATACCTACTTCCTGCAGGATAATGCACCACTTCACAAAACTCCAATCATCTCCAACTGGTTTCCTTGAACATGGCAATGACTTCACTGAACTAAAACAGCTTTTACTGTCTGAGGGTCTTCTTGTTCACATCTGTGGCATCAAGAGTTAAATCAGTTCTGAAAACAAAAGGTGTCAACCCGATACAAGCAAGTTAGATCTGATGAAGAAGCTGGTGAGTGTAGGTAGGACTCACTCAGCCAAGGAATAATGGTTTTGTTAAGACTCGTCCTCCGTCCAGAAGTTTGTAGTTTTTATTACTTTATATGATTACATTATGTACAAACATTAGTAAATGACTTATTTTCATGTTTAAAATAATAGCTGCATGTAATCTAAAGAAAGATCCTCGTCTCATTCTAGAGTGCTTTATGTGTGAGGTCAGTGCTTTCAAAGGTCAAACACTGACAATCATTGTTTATCACTCTGACAGTCATTATCAAGATCATCTGCAGATAAAGAGCTATAAAAGAATTGTAATTATCGCCATTTTAGAAACTGTAATTATGGGCATCATTAGCATCCATCATCATGTTTAAGTGGGTCCACGGTCCACTAAATGAGCGTTCATCCCGCTCTTAGCCCGTCCTCCATCGCTTCCTCAGTGAGAGGAAGCATTAGAGGACGTTTTGGCATCAGTGTCTGGTCTGCCTTTTCCCACAGATCCACAGCTCCTCTCGTTTCTAAAAACTCACAAAAGGCTTCACCCTGAATAAGCGATCAGAGATGTTCACATGAGAATAAGAGCGTTCTTCTTCCTCAGCCAGCCAACATGTGCAGATTGTGGATTTGTAGAGCGAGGTTCACAAGGACAGTTCACAGCTTGTCTAAGGGAGCGTTGGAAGCAGAGCTTTAATAAACTGAGAAGTGAAGGAAAAACGTCACATTTAACAATCCCAGTGTGAGCAGTGATCCAAAGCTGTTAAGCGTAGCCCCAACTGCATGTCTGTATTCAGCTGCAGTATCATGAATATCTCAACCATAGCTTTCCTGTGTCTGGATTAGTATCAGAATGCTTAGTGCAGCGCTCAACCTGGTTAATATAAAGAGCCACTCAATTTTTCATGCCCACACCAAGTGTAGCCTTCAATGTAACATGTGCTTTTAATCCTAGGAGGGCTTAATTGCTTTGTAATGTTGAGGAACATGGTGTGGACGCATCAGGAATATGCAGAGAAAATCCAGAATCAATGTGTTTTCTGGTTTTTTTTGGGGGGGTTGGATAAAAAACCAAGCATGCTGTTTTGACACATCTGGTATCCCAGGGGTTTCTGGAGGACTCCTGCAGGCGGTGACAGTTTGTGCATTTGTGTTTGGTGGTGTGATTAATTGTGTGTCTGTTTTCCCACGCATCTGTTGCGGATATTTTAAATGCTTACATATATATATGTACGCCACTGGTGCCGAGCTTTGCATAGTCGGTCAGTATGTCACATATGTGCCGCATGTGTAGCCCTCTATGAGTGAATTCACGAGCAGTGTCAGGTGTTATTGCGCCTGAAGCGCCAGCAGATGACAGGTGTTTGCAGGCTTCCCTGGCCCTGTTAGATTCCCCTGTACGCCAGAGGCTGTTGAGGAGTCGGAGCATGGACTCCTTCAAGCATGACTAAAAGAAACTCTTTAATATCTCTGGTCAGCGAGTCAGTGAACTCACTCTGAATGACTTCCTCAGGGCCAGCCAGCCATCCGCCCTCTATCACATAACAATGTGACCATCGAAGCAGACTAATCAGTCGACTGCAGAGGAAAATGCAGCCAGTGCAGCCTTTACTAACAATTCCTTTCACACCCTTATTGTCCTGGGTTACAGACAACCTTTAAATGGAGGTCCAATAAAAACAAATCATAAAAATGCGACAGGAGGATATTGGAAATCTTGGTTTCACATTCCATGTATTTAATGAACACAAAACATTAGACAGGGAGTTTGTGGTTTGATATGATGTTAGCAGCAGTTAATCGTTTAATGCACGCAAACTACATGGTGTAATTCCAGCAGTAGCAGAGGTTTGTCTCTGTATTGCAAAGCCCTGATTCTGTGTTAAACACATTAGCATGAAGCTAAAAACTGTGACTGTTGTTTTGCAGGGTTGTACATTCAACCTTTCATCAAACTGAATTGTTATGAAGCTGGAAACTGTTTGCTCTGGTGTCAGCAGACCCAGCAGAGCGCAGGCCAAACCGCAGCTTCCTGCAGGGAAGCACGCCTGTGTTGCTGGATGTTTACCTGTGCATCCAGGCATGTGAGGGGGGGTCAAACTGTATGTGATGCTTCAGCTTGATCTCAGGATAAATGACACAGTCTGTCCTTGTTGCCAGTCCAAATCCTCTTATGTGTGTGTGTCGGTAAGACAGAGTAAGAGGGACAGCAAGCTGTCCCAGATCATCCTGTTGAAGCTTGGTGTTGGTAAACATACTACATAGTAAGCCCAGCTGAGGCAGGCACTGATGATTGGGCTTAGTACTGGCTGTGTCCTGATGGCCCTGAGGACTGGTGGTCCCTTTGCTGCCTCACTGACTCCAGGCAAAAACATGCTGCTGAAAGACATGCTACCTGCTACAGACTCACATCCACATAAGATTTCAGTCCAACACAGACACGTTTCTAACATCACCTCCTCTTTTCACTTTCTTTTAAAGCACAACTCAAAGGCAGATTGTTTAACACAATTACATAAACACTTACAAGACACCCATTTATGAAGTATCACACACACACTTTATGAGCATGCTCTGTGCCTGGGGAGTCTGAGGCCACTCAAATAACCCCATGGTAAATGTCCTGCTGTCAGGCAGCCAGCAGAGCAGCCTCACAATGTGCACATTTAGGACCAAGAGCCTGTCGGCGGCACAGAGTTTGTGGAGGAAAGCGTGGAATGCATCCCGCGGGCAGACGCGAGCTGCTCTCAAAGGCATCTCTATTACAAGCAGACAAGCAGAGCCTTATGTCATGATCACTGGTGGTGGAGATGCACTGCACCGAGCCAGTGCTCACCCTGGTGGAAATCTACTGGCCCACACTGCTGTAGAAATACTTCTTTTTTTGTTTGATATGCAGGAATATTGACCCCACAGCAGATCCACAGGTGCTTTGGTTAGACTCTGAGGTTTTTCAGATCTGGTTCTCACACCTGTCCTGTCCTATTGGATCACAAGTGCGCATATGCTAAGTTCACATATGGCGTCGCAAAGCTATCCCGAGTGACCGTCATGAGTCAGATCATAGTTAACCGCTCCATGTGCAAATAAACCCGTAGTCTGCGTCACACAGTCAGCTGTCAGCTGAGCAGCAAACAAGACATCAGCAGGTCTCTGATGTTCCTAACAGCATTCACCGATCTAAACTATCATAAAGATCATTTCACATTCGCTGTTGCTTTTAATGTAGAATTATTTAGTAGAACTTCAGTAAGCTAAGTCCTATACTAGACATGATATTAAAGGAGTAAAGCAGCATATATTTGTGATGTAGGGCTCAGTTCAGCGTACCTCTGATGCACTGAATCTTTAAACTGCTAAACTTCTTAGTATAGCCAACCATGGTTTTTTTTACCTGCGTCTCTGTAAGTGCTGCTTTGACCCCCATCTCTGCAGGAACTGACTAACTGCAGTTACCTTTCAGTGAATCATTTATTAGATCTTTATGTTCTTTTTGCAGAATGGACGTTTTTTCAGAAAGCAGAAAAGCAACAAAACCATCTAACAGTAGTTCAGGGGCCTGCAAGGAATCATTTAGGACCATAGGTGGTCTCAGAACATGTTCCCAGCATGGATTATGTTCAATTATGAATGCAGACAGCAACATCAGAGACCACCTCTGAATATGTTTAGAGTGATCAGATGTGAACATGTGCTAAATCCATGTTTACTCATGTTTACTGTCCACTTGTGATTGGATCACAACACAGACACTGTAAACAAGTCTAGGCTCTGTTAAAATGTCTGTGACAGGAAGGGTGCTTCAAGTTTTCTCCATTTCGCTATTTTTATCATCACATTTGATGTGACATCGTGTAAAGCCTTCCATTAAACCTGGTGTGATATAACTGAGGCTTGGTTAAGAAACATGAGCTAGCGTTGAGCGTGACAGCTCCACTTAAGTCTGTCTTCAGCTGGTGGTCCTTTATCGATAGTGACAGATAAAGAGCACTGTGATCTTGTGAAGCACCAGGCAGTAGTCTTGATTACCATCCCTGCTGATAAGGCTGCATGCTAATCATTGTAAACATCATGTTGTGGCTTTGACACACTTAGCCTTATCTGTAATTGGTGTAATTGTTACTAGCATTTAACGAGATTGTCTTCCAGATACTGCGAGTGCCAAAAGGGCCAAGCTACAAGAGCAGCTCCCTCAGATCTGCCTCGCTGATGGGGGCATTAGATTGACACTAACCCCTCTCTCGCTGTGTTATTAATGAAAGGCAGCCGCGAGCCAAAGCGCAAATCCGATAAAAGGGGCTGGAGATGAGGGGGTCATGAAATATTTAAATATACAGGGCTTCAAAGAGGAAGAGGCCTCCCGTTCTTGTCAACAGACAGACCCCCTGTAGCCCAGCTGTGGCCCCCAGTCTTTGGCCCAGAAGCCGCTTCCCATGTAGGTCACAAACCATCGGCTCATTTTTCCACACTGGGATGCCACCAGGGAAAAGGACGGGATTGACTGATGAAATTGCTCGGGACTCCAAACACACAAGGACTCGCACTCATTCTACTTCTTGCTTCGCCACTCTTCTGTGTTCTAGTGTTACATGGGGGGTCTGAGCAGCCGGGGGGGAGGGGACCAGGTCAGAGAGGATATCCAAGTCCAGTCTCAGTGGACCTTGACTTGTTAAAACGCCCAGTCACATGATAGAAGCTCGGATCCTTCACAGCACACACAGACCAACGAATGGAGGATGCTTTAAAAACTATCCTGTTGGGAATAAGATCAGCTGACAGCTTCTGAGTGGCAGGTCTGAAAATGTCTAGGATTATTCCACTCGTGATATGGCAGCTTTCTTCTGTTTTCCCTGCAATGACTGTCTCCTAAACTTTCCATTTCTCCCTATTCCATCACTCAACCCTCCGGCAGGGAGGCTGCTGGAGGCACAACGACATTATTTAGCTCAAAATACAATTAGAGACCCCATAAATGGTTGATATGCAAGGCAGGCAGTGGACACAGACATGAGATGGACACAGAGGACAGCAGTGACAGAGTAAAAGGACGGCTGTGGGAGGATGCTGTCTGTCACCCTGCTGGCATTTGATGTCCATCACCCATCTTGTATCCCCAAGAGAGCCTATCATTGGTTCCCACTGAGGAGCTGCTGAGCATCAAGACAACCTGGAAGGGGTTTGTTTAAGTGGAGCGTGGGGACTAAGGAGGGGGTGTCTGGGGCGGCCTCCGTTGGTGCCCGACAGAATGGCCTTGATGGAGCGTTTTAGAGGGCCTAATCCCTCTGACCATACTCCCCCAGCCAGCCAAATCGCTCGGGGGGTCCGAAGAAGGTCAGACAAGTTTTAATACAACATCTTAGTGGTGATTTCCTTTTTAAAAAAAGACAAAGCAGGTTGTTTCTTTCCACTCTGTTTCATCCCCTTGTTCAGCTCCTTCTCCCTCCCCATCTTGTCTGTCTCTCATCGTCTTCTCCTGTTTTGTTTTCTTCTCTGCTCTCTTCCCTCTAGTTCCTTCTCCTTTATCTCCCTGCCTCCCCTTGTCTCCTCGCTCCCATAGCGCTGCTGAGAAAAAAAAGAAACAAAAAGGGAAAATATTATCCCTGCCAGCACAGTTGCTCTTGGTTAGTATTAAATCGAGGCCTCATGGGGAGTTTCTAGCAGCACAGCTCTTTGGTTGGAGATGTCTGGTGGGTCTCCACGAATATAAAGACATGCAGATTAGGAAACTAAATTAAAGCACAGGGTTCAGCACCTTGTCTTTCATCTGCTGGGAATGTTTCTGTGGGATGTGACTCTGCTGTATAGCTTAGTGGAGAAAACTTGGGGGTGGGGGGGTTTAGGAAGGAATCCAGTCCCCATTTGTTTAATAAACATCCGACTTATACTGAATAAAATGATTAATACATTTGTACAGCAAACAATTATCAGGATGGTAATTAAAAAATTGCATTTAAGCAACAATTAGAATTGGACCTGACAAAACCTGCCTCTCCCAGTTTACATGAACAAGTAATTCACCAAAGCATACTTTTGTTTATGTGATTTTAAAAGACAGATTATTTCCACACTGTTTATGATCCTTCATTAACCTCAAAGTGTTATTGATGAGATCCAATCACTTCTTCCCCTGTGTGTAAAAACAGCTGATACGCTGTAAACACAAAGCATTGCTCCTTTAAATCGTCCAGTTTGGATTCAGGAATAAATAAATATCCTGACATTAAAGATTGATCTTGATATGGGAAATGTGTGTCTGCTTTGTGTTGGAAGCAGAGGGACTGATTGACTGATCTGAAATGATTCGCAGCGCCGTAGCCCACAGCCGCATTCCTAAACAATGTCTGTAATTTAGACAAAAAAACGTCTCCCATTTTCCTCGCGGCTGGGCAGTTCTGGTGGAGGAGTGTGGGTGTGTTTGGAGGAGGTGGGTCGGCTGCATTTGTGTGCTACTAAACCATCTGAGGCAGGAAAGGTTAAAGCAATTTTCTTGTCTGCGTTGTTTTCTAAAGTGAGTCCCAAAGCAGCAACATTAGACTGATGGCCGTTGTGGCGGGTTTGTTCCCGCTGACAGGCCAGTTCTTTTTCCAGCCGCAATGTCAACTGGATCTGATTATTGCCTACCAGATCCAGATAATGTCTGCCATTGATCAGGCCATTTATCTTGAACTCCTACAGCCCCGGTTTGCTTTCAGGGGCCATAGGGAGATAAGCAGATACAGATAAGCAGATAACATAGTCTCTGCAGACTTTTAACAACCGGAAGAAATACTTTTCCGCTGCTCAACTGTCTGACGTGATTTGAGTTCCATATCTCTGGGCTCAGGGAAGCTTTATTATAACACAAAGGATCCGCTTTTAGAGGTATAGTCATCGGATCTCTTAGACACTTTCATCCCCGCGTCCATCAATCTTCCTTAATGTTCCCAGAATGCCGGTCACATCCTTCAACACGTCTCAAATCCTTCATTCTCTTTATGACATTTGATTGATGCGTTCTAACAGCAGACTCTGAGCTTTTCTAAAAGCTTTTTCCACGTTGGCCACGTTGTAGTCTCCCAGTTTGTGTTACTGTTTTTAATGCTGGATGTATTTATCTTTGTGTGTTTGTGTGTAGATTTGTGTTTCATCCCCACATTAATGCTGCCAATGAGTGACAGATTAATTTATGTCTGGCTATGTGTCTGAGGAACTGGGAAGAAAGGACCTGTCGGTGCTGCTTGTCAGAAGGGGGTAGAGATTAGAGCTAGTTGTCATTGACAAACTGGTGCCGGCTCAGGGAGATAAGGTCGGATGCAATGACTTTAGAAAAAAATGTTTGTGTATGATATGATGAAATTAATTTAAAAATATATAAAATAGTCACCCGGCTTTTGAATGTTGGAAGAGGAGGTGATGTTGGCAGGCATAAGCATGTGGGTTTATGTGCAGTTGTGCGCTACATTTGGTCGTCTCTGATCTGAAGCAACAAGGAAAGTGTGATCTGAACCCATCCTCTTTACTGAGAACACAAGGATTTTCATGCTGCTTAAAAAGAAGCTTTTATTTACTTTGAGCCACACATATTCATGTTTAACTATGTTTTATTCTAGTAATTCTAATGGTCAGACTATCACTCCTGAACACATTACGACATGCTCTTCCACTGTTGGTCTACTTGTGATATGTGTCAGTTCATAATGTAATATCTAGCCACATCTTTTAATCACAAAACCTGTTAAATAGCTGTAGCGAACTGATCTGTTCTGTCCGGATTCTTCTATCTGACACACCAACTTAGAGTTCCCTGTTGAGTCACGGGTTTTTGGTGCTACAAAGATGGTTGTTGTTTAACCGGACTGCAACGCCATGGTAATTTAGGTCAAATCCAGAACCTGCTCTTAAAGAGTTTTATTTAAATTTAGTTTCAGAGTTCAAATACAAGTGTTTCACAGGTCATGTTGCCAAAACCGAATAAATATTTAATCAGGCAGAAGTACTGAAAGATCATGTTTGGAGCAAATGTTGTATTTTAACTGAGAAAATATCATTTAAAGGAGAAATATCCTGCTTTTAAATCCATCCTTTTAACATGTAAATCATTAATTTATTGTGTGTATAGAGTAGAAGCACAATGCTTTGGTCTGACTTCCTGCTTATTCTCGCTCCACACACACCTTATAACCCTGTTCTGAGGTGCGTCTTCAGAGCGACTCGTTTTGGTGCCTTCACTTTAAATGTGAATGAGGCATGTTAAGCCCCGCCCCCTTCCAGGTCAAAGGAAGTTCAACTCTACCCTATTCCGCCATGTTTGTAGCTTGATAGCAGCAATACGCTAACCTCCCAGCAGAGAAACATTTTATTGGTAAGTTTACTATAAATGTTAACGTAACAGATTCACCACATTGATTACCTGGTAGTCCACGATCTTATTTGGCAGCAAATATTGTGATGTAATAAATAAAAACATTATAGTATGACTGTAAAATATAACTAAAAAAATATAAATACATATATGTGTGTGCCTAAACTCTTAGAAGTGCACAAAAACATGTATTTAAGAGTTTGTTTTTTTTTAAAGGTTGATTTTGCATGATATTTCCACTTTAAATATTTTAGAAAACCAGTGAGGGTAAATTTAAAGCAACTAAAAGCACATCTGAGCTTTGGTTCCCCTCACAAAATAGTGGTGGGGGATTGATTTAAATATCAATGTCAATATCAACATTGGTATTCGTGTAAATCCATACAAGTATGATAACATTGATACTTTAGGATTGAAACCTGAGAGAATCTTCATAAATCAGGTTAAAGACATTTCAGGTGGACTCGGTTCAGTGCTGTGACTATCCTGAGCTGAATTCTGATTCATAAGGTTCAATAAAAAACTGAATAATGTATTTATTCCACAAATTAATTTGTTTTAACACATACGTTTGCTAGCCCTACTAAAAAGTGTCTGCAGAAACGGTATTACTATGTGTGTACTTGGTTTTAGAGTCATCAATCTTGCATCCTGTATTTTCTCAGAGCTGGTCTTTACGTTTTAGACATCAAATGTCGCCATTTTTATTTAATAATACAATGTTTATTCAGCAACGACAACATGTAATCATACTTAAAGATGAATTAACTCAAAATATCAAGATTTGCCTACAGAAATGTGAAGTTTGCCAACTTTACAATAAATCACAAAGTAGGTACTTTTCCATTGTGTTACCATAGAAACAATATGTTTAATCATTGATCCAAAATGGATTTAGTATGTTTTTACATCGTTTCTAGATGTGACGATGCGGTCTATATGTTACTTCTAATATCTGATCAAAGACAGGTAGACGTTACTGTCATTCAAACAATAATTCATGTCATATCAGCCAAGATCCAATCAATACTCAATACATTGCCCGATTTACCCATTGTTATGTGCCAGAGTTGAACGTTTAAGAGTTTTATAGGCAGCTGCTGTGAGAGGAACTTTGTAATTTTCCAACTAAATTTCTGGTCAGCATTCCCGTGTCGTCAAATCCTTAAAATTCACAATAACAAATTTCCTCATAAAATGCTCAAACAGCACATTTTGTGCAAAAGAAACCTCAGATAATTTAGAAAAAACTCATTAATTTATGCACAACTACTGAACATGGTCATGGTTATGTGTGAATGGTGGTGTTACGGTCACGTGGAGCCACCAAACCTTTAGTTTAGGTTTTCTCTCTAAATCTTACTGTAAGGTTCAACTTAATTCAAGGATGGATGAAACTGAATAATCAGGAAACATTATTCACAGTAAAACTCCTACAGCGATCCTCAGACTGATTAACGTACCCTGACCAAGTGGAATTCAGTCCACACTTCCGTGTTTCCCTCAGGATGAAATGTAATATCTTTCCATACGGCACCTTCATCAAGTAACATTTTTATTTGCTCAATACTCCCGTTTATGAGCAAACGTGTGCAGGCTAATAAGATTCCAGTTATCCTCCGCTGGCCTTTTTGTCTTATTAACAAATATTAGAATGCCGTAAGATTAACATGAGAGGGTAAAATGATCAGCATTATATCAGCATCAGCATGTTAACATTATTACTGAGAGTATGTTACTTAAACATGTGGGCGCAGCTATGCTTAAAGCTTATGGGGAACATTTTAATATTATATGTGAAGCTAGAAGCGAGTGAACGCACTCAAAGGTGAGATTTGATGGAACATGCTTATGCTCTGCTTCTCCTCATACACTCTATATTTGCACCTCAAATAAAACCTGATTTTAATTTAGATTTAGCATCTTCAGTTTAAAATATCAGCTTCATCCTGTGATGCCTCCTCAAGGGTAAAAGATAGTGTTGTCAATCTTTCTGACACGTCAATGTAACATGGAACTGGTGCCCACTCGCATGAGATCACCTCTCCTCAACACTCATAATCCGCATCTTTTAAATGTCAGCTTTATTAAATCATGTTGATTTTTTTCCCGGTTCTGTAACGTTTGGAGTCTGCGAGCATTTATACAAAGAGCTTTTAACATATCACATTGCCAGCACTCATGTTGCACTTATCAGTAATATTTTAAATGAGGTACGGATTTGGCATAATGGCAGGAAGGCTGGTTCCCTGTGATCGCAATCTAAAAGAGTTCCTGTAAAATTAAACCATGGTGTTTAGTGTGTGCTTCTGGTTTCTTTAAAGCTGAAAATTGGCATCCAAAAAAAAAAAAAACTGAATAAAAGATGACAAAATGTCAGTGTGAAGCTGATGGTCTATAGATAGAACTTGCATGCCCAGACAGCAATTACAGAGATACATAGCTCACATTCAGACAATGTGTTTGATCTCGACGCTTCATTCTCCTGCACAGACAATGTTTTTCTATGTGAAACTGTGCATGAATCTCATTTTAACATGCACGCTCTTTTTTTTGTCAGCATTTCATTTGAATTAGAAATAATGTGCAGTGTGACATCCGGACGTCAATTGTTGGTAGTGTGGCTGTAATCACAGACTTGTGGTTGCTCTCAAATCTGATAATGACCATATAAAATGGAGAACAGCAGCTCGTTCATAGCTGCTGCTTCTGAACAGGCATGTGAGGAGGACTGCTGGCCCTTTTCTGTCAGTAGCAGACGTGGTAATGCATATCTTGAAACAGGCTTTGTCGTGTGTTTGAAGCCAAACCCCAATACATTTTTTATATTTTGTCTCAAACGCTGCTTTAAATGTTGGAGCTTGTGTGATCTAATTACACATAACCGCATTTAGTACATTTCCAACTGGTTTTCACCATGATTGATTGTGTTTCTGCTCCACGTGCATGAATCATGGCTGTGAAGTAACAGGGATGGGGAAAAGCGAGTTAGAAGTTTGGTATTACTTCTGTAGCTGAAGCAGTTCAGAGCAAAATGTGTGCAGGAGCTTGTAGCTTGATGAGCACATTCTGCTATTTCTTACTGACCTTTTGGGATCAAACCTTGATCCCAGCTGGATCAAGGGACAAGTCTTTACCTGGTCTTCTGAGGCCAATCCCTCCTGTAGCCTCTACTGCCTTATGGTAGGTAATGTTGTGTGTTCTTTAGTTGCGCCATCATAGTACACAAACAGTCTTTCAAAGTCTGTGTATAAATTATAAAAGAGGACTGGGAGGACTAACTGCAGTTTAGAGAAAAACGCTGCTGTGTTGACTTGAAGTGAAGATTTGTTTTGTCATTGTGAAACACGGGCCACTGTATATCCCATTTCCCATGACCTCATGTTTGTATGTCTGATCGGAGCCAGTCAACAGACCCCTCGATCTGTCCGTTACCGGGGGACGGATTAGCATCTCAGCTATGAGCTAAGTCTGTTTTCTGCTCTGCAGTTGCTCAAACAGAACTGGCAGGGAAAGACTTCTGCAATGTCCCTCTATTGTGCTTCAACTGACCTCCCAGCCACTAGGTTAATGCTCATTATACAAGCTGAAGGATGCTAAAGTTTGCACTGTTAGGAAGATTGTCCAGTTATGTCAACCATTAGACTAGGATTCCTAAATATAAGAGATTGCAGCAAAGAAGGAGGAGTTCCTCTAAGCTAAGTATTATTTTATATCAGTGAATCCAAACAGTTTTGCTTTAAATGTGTGCTATCATAAATATACAGGCTGTGGCCTTAACATTGTGAAATAAATTAGATGGTGGTCATTTGGATGCAAAATACTTTTCTGTCTTGCAATCACAGAGAAACAAAACCTCGTGAATCATGCAAACAATGACTCATGCCTCCCCTGTCAGAAGTGAGGACTGCCAGGGTTTTGTGTCAGGGTGGGCCATGAGCTCAAAGCTGGATGACCCAAAGTGTATTTCATATTTCCAATTGACCTCCCTTCAGGTCAGTGCAGTGGGAGCTGATACAAGTGGAAGACAGCGCCTGTGGGCTGCAAGGAGGTGCATGCTGCTCATAAAGGATCGTTTTGTTTTTCCTCCTCTCACGGTAGCAGCACCCTACTGGGGAATTCATTAGTGACTGACATCATCTCAGTCAGTATGGAGTGAAAGAATATCTTTCTACCCAAGCTCTCCCTCCCTCTC
Organism: Kiunga ballochi; assembly: GCA_037177335.1. Classification (NCBI taxonomy): domain Eukaryota; kingdom Metazoa; phylum Chordata; class Actinopteri; order Atheriniformes; family Pseudomugilidae; genus Kiunga; species Kiunga ballochi. Next base: position 1,494,079 of record JBAMIG010000016.1, on the reverse strand, counting down.
TCATTTTTCTCCCTCCCTCGCGCGCGCTCTCTCTCTATCTCCATCTTACTGCCTCCTTGTCTTTTGCGCGCCATTTACGCAAAGATAAGGCTTCGCCGCGCCACTGCAATCCAGGTCCAACCGTTTCAGAAGCTCGGGAAAAGGAACGAGTGTTTATCATCTGAGGGAGCTACTGAGGTTGAATCCAAGTCCGTCTGGAAATCAGGAAGTGGGAGGACCCGGCCGTGAAGGCGGCATCGGCAGCAGCAGCTCAGTCAGTCGTTGGATGAATGGGAGTTTGTCCCGTGCTTGCGGATGGGGACAGGCTGCTGTATACCCAAGATCGGGATCTTTCCAAAAGAGCTCAGCAGACAGGTTCTGCAACTAAACACACAGCGGCAGTGGGTCTTCACCTTGTAGGGGTTTTACCTGCTGTCTGTCTGATTCGCCTCCGTCTCTTGTTTCTGCTGGTGCGCTTTGTTGGATTGGGTTGCTCCATCGGACGCAGCCCCCTCTCTGCGCACGGACACGCCAACCCACCCGGATCCTGTCTGTTACCTCTTACGGATAATTCCGAAAGGAGGGGATATATGTGAGAGAAAGAAACACAAATTGCGACGCGGAAAGAAAGCTGGATCAAAGGATTTTTCCCCTCTCGTCGCCTCAGCGCTGTGGCAGAAGCTCTCCTGGCAGACACATGGTTCCCTTTGTCCAAACGGCGCAGTAGCGTTGTGCACGGCTTTGGATTTTTTTTCTTGGAAAGGCTTCTTGTGTCTCTGCATGGCTGTCTTTGCTTCAAAAGGAGTAGACTTCACCGATTCTTCTGTGGATTATATTATTTGAGAAGCAGAATGTGAAACGAGACCATTTTCACCAGAGAAAGTATTTCCTCACTTTTTCTACTTGCTAACCTTGCAAATCAAAGGTATGCACTTTCCTTCTGACTCGTTTAGACCTTTTATCTTTAATAAATTATATTTTCTACGATCATCCGAATCGATCCACCATGATTCTGACCTTTACGTTGCCATTTTTCTGCAGTTCATGTTGTTTACATCGTGACCGTGTTGCATCAGGGCATGAAACCCCATTTTCCCCAACAGTCTCTTGGAAAAACAAAACATTTGTGCATTATTACGTTTTATTTTCTTTATTTACTCTGCTTTTCGTGCAGCCGAAGCTCCTACGTGGAGAGGACACATGCGCCTTCAACTGAGCTGTCACTGGATGCACATTTTGCAGACAGAGATTATAGAAGAACTCAAAGGAAAGCAAAGACATGTTTTGCTCACATTTTACTATTCTGTGATTAATGGACCCCCAAAGCCCTTTAATAGAAGTTCATTTTAATTCGGAGTCAGTTTTCTTGCGATGCGAGGCTCAGGTGTTCTGGATCATCTCCATGTCGCTTTAATGTGCAACTAAATACACTTTTACCTCACAGTCACAGATGAAATTCAGTTTTCAGTGACTTTGTTGTGTAATTCAGGGTTAAATCTCATCACTGTTGATTTTTCTGGCGACACACTGATGGTTTTGGTGCCGACCCGGACAGGCTGGCGCGCGCTGGGCAGCTCTGTCATGGAGCAACAGTGCCATCAAGTGGTGTGAAAATGTTGTTTTGTTTGGCTATATGTTCAGTTTTGGTCATTATTACCCCTTTTCCTAGTGATTATTAACAGAAATAAATAGTTTCTGAAAAACAATGGTAGGATCTGTTTTAACTTAATTACAGTCTAACGTTAAGAACTCAATTAACTCTTTATTATTTATAATTGTGTAGAAGTGCAGTAAGGTTTTCTTTAGATTAATGTCTTTAAAAAAAACAAAAACAACTCAAGTCCATTTATAAATACATGTGATTTCGAACATTGAGTTACAAAAAACAACGGCATACTTTGTTGGAATATTTGACTTATTCTGTCTCTTTTTCCAGGTTTCTGATGCCAGTTCAGAGAAATTTTTCAGCACCGCCGCAGTTAAAGGTAAAGACCTTTTTTTATTCATTTGTGAAATGTTTATTAATGAGATGATGCAGCAATCACCATTACACGTTAAATCTGTGAGTTACCTGATGCAGAGACCATGTGTGTGTGATGTAATTTATAAGAAAGTCAGGAGCCTTTTATGTGCATCTCCTTTCACATATAAACATGTGACCGTGATCATTCAATGGGTTTAATAAAATGTAAAATTCTGAGTCATAGCCTTTATGTGTCTCTGAAGTTCCATGTATGAAACATGCAGTGAAGCTGCTTCAGTGACCTTTTGTTGCAAACATGCTGAAATGCACCAGAGCAGGAAGAGGAGGGTGTGCTAATGCTACAGGGAACAGAGTGAGGGCAGGAAAGGCATCTGTTTATGGCCTCAGTGTGCCAACACCACATGTGACCTCATTATCAAGTCACTAATTTGCTGTTAAAAGCAGCCCTATTTTCTGTGGCTCAGGGATAATAGAGGTGCCCCCGCGTGAATGGACATTCCTCTGTAATGGGGGGGAGTTACCACGCAGGCCAGGAGGGAGGCTCGGAGACGAGGGTTATGACCCCTCCAGGCTTGTGGTTGAAATAGTGCAGATTGCTGATGATAGGCTCTTGTACCGCTACCCCCACTGCTGTTCCTCGTGTCCCCTGCACTTTCTTCTGCACAGACCTCCAGACACATTTCCCACATTCTGGCCTTTGATTCCTTCCTGGGCTTGATTTGTGGTGTGCACTGGGGAGCTCAATGGCCATGCTTGACAGGGAGGTTTCCTTTTGAATGTGCTCCTCTGTGGACTGATTTGGATCCCTTGAAAGGATTAAGGCCTCCTTTGTGCAGCCTAAATCAACAGAGGGCCACCCTCTTTTCCCTTCTATGAAAGGATCTGACTCGGGAAACAGTACACAAAATATGCTTTCTCTCTGCTCCATGATAAACCACTCTCTTGCCCCCTATTTCCATTTAAATGTCCCCTTTTTCCTCCTTTTACCATCTCCAGCCCCTCCTCCTCTCCTGCCATATGCTAATGTCTGTCACTATTGCAAAAGGCGAGTAAAAGAATCCAGGTGCACAGACAGCAAAGACCTCTGGTATTTTTATGGAGGGTGGTGTTGAGATTAAAAGAGCAGAGTGGGTTTTTGTTGGAGGGGATTACTACAGCTTTAATGCAGCCAAACCTCGACTCAAGCAACAGCTCCAACTAAAATAGCCAAAGAGGGTTCGTTTGTGGGATGATTAGTGTCAATATTTGCCTAAAGGCAGGTGCAAAAAGTCTGCATTTGTTTGTTGGTTTGTGCACTTTCATTTTAATACAAAGTCTCTTGTTTTCTTTACATATATATATA
>JBAMIG010000016.1:1479532-1490366 GCA_037177335.1 Kiunga ballochi | reverse complement strand
TATGTATGCTTCACTGCAGATCACCTGTACGCAGTGGTCTTAAGTAGAGCTTAGTCACCACCAGCCTTCGATTGTGTCTGTTTTTCTCCCTCTTTCCTCATTCGCTTCATTCGCTTTTGGTTCACTTTCCCCTGGAATGGATTTCATTAGCTAAGAGTCATTAAATGTTATCTCTAATTACTATGGTTGTCAGTGCACCTGCAGGTGTCGGCTAGCTAACCTGATTCATTTTCCCTGCCAGAGAGTAAAGCACCAGTCAGAAAGCGGAGGCCTGGTCTATTGGCCACGTGTGAAATAAACAACTATTCTGAAGACTGAACTGCTTCCAAGGTGGAAATCACTAACTGGGCCTTATTAGTTCCCTGACTGCTGTCCAGGGAATGGACTGAACTGCATACTGCTGATGACAAACTAGCAACGTTTGGCACCACAACAGTCTGCAGGCGTATCTGTTAGATGTGTCCAATGGTGCTCATATCGGTTTTATTTGTTCATTGTGGAGCTCGCTCCTCATTGTTTGCTGATTGCAACCCGGCAGTAAGATAGAGAGAATACCAGCCCTTCCATTAATCAAAATTAAAAATTTGAATTAATTTAGGATGCATGATTGGCTCAAAATAAAAAGAGAGAATAGTAAAAGGAGTCTTAGTGTAAATATTATCACCTTCTATCCGTGTAAAGGATATTTACACCATGGCTACCAGCAGAAATGACCTCATCCTGTAGGTCTTCAGTTAAGAGTGTAGCACAAGGTTCGCTTGAGATTTCTTTTTAAGAATCCATCTGGTAGATGTATCGAAGAATTATTTCCCCCGTGAGACATCTCCTGCAGCTGTGTCTGCGATGTGAGACGCAGTTCAATGCGGGGGTGAATTGAAGTGCACAGTGCAGTGATTCTCAGTTTCCCCCCTTAGCGCAGGGCTGGTTTCACCATGCTTTGCTGGAGTTAATGTGAAAATGAAGCAGCGTTACAGTGAGACCCCGGGCCGACGCCAGCGTGAAGAGCGCCGCTAGTGAAGTGTGTCAGGCTTGAGTACGTCTGTCACCAGGGGAGAGAAAAATGTGTCATGTGGAAGGTGTAATTTGCGGTGCTGATGGCATTGTTTAAAAAAATAGTGGAAAGAGAGAAGCGGAGGTGAACTTTTGTGGCAGATATCAGAGCTGAAGAGCTCCCTGGATTGTCATAGAGAGCTTTGCTGGCAGCGAAATTGCCTGTGAGCGTATTGCTGGTGTGTGGGAGGGAGCTGAGGGCTTGTTTTTCTCTCTGCCTCATTCTCTCTGTTTCCTGAGAGAAGGACTGGTGATAGAGCCATGTGTGCTTCCAGGCTGTGGGCCGCCACCTGCTGTAATCTCAAGTGATATAGAGAGCAACAATCACGCCACAAATCACCCTGGCAGCTCCCTAATTCATTCAGTCGACTGGAAAGAGAGGATTGGCCTTTTGCAGCGCTAGTGTTGGTTTACTGCCCCAGGCTCCCCGCTCTGCCCTGCTGCTGACCTCTGCCGTCTGTGTGGGTTTGAGTGTCAAGAAATCAAGGCTGCCTGTGGAACTTGACCTGATGCACAGTGGAAAGATGACCTGACTACTATTGGCCTTTGTGCATTCTGAGAAATGGCTGCAGTCAAGGACAGTCTCTGTTTCCCTAACGGGGGCTGCGAGGTCACAAAGAGGTCCAGACATAATTGCTTGGAAGAGAATTCAGTTCAAATAAAAATTCCCATGTAGCGACTGATGCTGGTTCCTCTGTTGTCTTAGCTTCTGTTGGTCCCTTGCTTGGAGCATTTTATGTATTTCCAAAGGCTACAGGAAGCTCAATATCCTGTGCTCCATAGAGAGACCCCCCCACCACCACCTCTGCCCCCCTCCATCCTCCTCCATCCCCAGGGCTGGGACAACAGACACAGAAGCTGTATTTCATGAAGGGGCTGCTCCTGCCATACCTCATCTGCTGACACAGCCAAACAAAGGTTAACAAATCAAGGGAAGCACTGGCTGATTAACTGCTTTGCTGTTGCAAACGGTGGGTCCAGCCTCCACAGAAATATGGCACCACTTCCAATTGGACATAGTTCAAAATCACATTTGAATGCTTATATTGATTACAGCCCATCAGCCCTGAGCGCAGCTGCATGGGAATGTATTTCCAGATTTCATTATTTGGTTTAAAAGCAAGCGTTGCATCATGGCTATGAGCAGATTTTTTTCTGCTGAGCCTATTTTCTGATTTTCTGAATGCGATAATTAACTTCCCATATGAAATTTTAAACAGAAAAAAATTTATATCCAAACTTTGAAGGCAAATAATTGAAGTAGTTCATATGAGACTTGGTGTTCAGACAAAAGATTCTGTGATTTGGGTCTGTTGGTGCTGAAGATACACACATTCCCTCTATCCCCACGCATAACACAAAGAGGTCATTCAGAGTTTGTTCGCTCAGTCCCTGAGGTTAGAGACTAAGTAAATCCATCCATCTTAATGCACTTATTTCAGCACCAGGAGAGCTGGAGGGAGACTGTGTAAACACTCCTATATCCGACATGCCACGCTAAATCCAGAGAACCTGGAACCCATCAGGCCCAAAATTAAAGGTCTACATCTCAAACACAAACATTAAATGGGCTGAACTCCAGAGATCAAAGAGAAAAGCCTTAGATTTCCTGCTAACCCTCTCTCTGTCTGCCACACTGAGATATGTGGTGGTTTAGCAGCAGGTCAGGGTTGGATGTTGAGCAGCTTTACATGTGTCTTGATCTGATGTGTTGAGGGCTTTTGCCTGAGGTAATTTAGAATGATTAATAATGTAACCCCGCTCGTCTTATTTAGAGCTATGGCATAGTTACAGGATACTTTTGGGATCACAAGGACAAAAATCTCCACTACTGGATGTAACAAGAGCCAAACCATGGATGTTGTCATCATAAAGAGCCATTATATGAAGAAACCTAATTTGTTTTAGGTGTTTTAATGTCACTGTGTCATTGAAGATGTCTCAGACTAGAGGAAGGGAAGGGGAGGTGTCAAAAACACCCCTTCCTGATCCCAGGAGAGACACCCCCCTCCATCCTCAAATATGGCATTAGCTACTCCCTTGCCAACTGTGCAGCATTAACAGGGTCAAAGCACACACACACACACACACACACACATCCCACTTATCAAGATTCAGCCATTCCCAGTTCACTGTTGGTGTGTTCAGGCCAATTATTCCTGTGTCAGTCTTTGGTCCCTGCGGCTGAGGTGACATTGCCAAAGAGGGAGAGCGAGCCGACCGCCTTAATGAGGCCTCAGAGGTGCATGTGTGAATGCATGCATAAGAGCAGGAGTGCTGGTTTGCAATGAGCCACTCTCCTAACATGATCTACCATGCATGTCTGACAGTACCCTCAATTCTCAGGATCTTTTTTATTGTTGTTGTTGTCGTAGCCCCGCGATTCCCACAAACAGATGTTAGCAGCAGTGAATAACTTGAGGCATCTGTCTTAGAAATGCAGACACGTGTTTTACAAAGGAGATGGGATTAACGCAGCGGATAAGCGGATATACTGTGAAATGATTAAGCCGTGCTGCGTTGCTGCTGCTTTGAGCAGCATGAAGTGGTATTTAGTTTGTTGAAAGAGGAGAAAACACACCCCCTAGTCTCAAAGTTTGTGGAATCACCATTTCTGGATTATATGGTCACAGAGAGTTTATCAGATAAAAGCAGTGTCCGTTTTCCTAAAGATGTTTAAAGTATTAAAGATTAATGCATTAGTTGTGGTTTTCAGACACTGCAGGGGGTTGTTGTGATGTCCATGTTGATTTTGTTTTTGCCTTTTGCAACGTTTATGATTCTGTTGTCACTGATGGACTCCAGCTTACAGCCACTTTTTTACAGGTTAATAAGAGGTTAGGTGAAAGGGTCTCTGTTTCTCTGTCCTTTCTGAAACACCAACCGAGGGAAATGAATGTGTAAAGACAGAAAAGCAAAGACAGAGCAAGAGCACCAAGGCTCGGTTCAGGATTAATGAAAGCAAAGCTTTAATTGCTCCCAAAAGAAAAGAGGTCCCCCCCTTTTCGCTCTTTTCCAGTCTCATAAATATGCAGTGCAGAAATAAAGCTCTGATGAGCCTCAGGGCCGACTGGAGAGGACTAGAGAGCAAGATCTTGGTTTGTTAGCAGCAGTCCGTAGATCCCTTGCATGTGTTTCAGCTCGGCACGCATATTGCATGGCTTTCATTTGTCTCAACCCACATGTCATGATTTTACCACAAACTACTGATTCCCCTCAGACAGGCGCGGCGTGCTGGGAAGCTGTAGCTGCCAGACCTTTAGCTCAACACCACCCCCTTGTGTTGGAGGCGCTCTCCAGACGGTATCGTGACCTCTGAGCAGAGTTGGTGGGGATAACATGTTTAATTTGTGGTGGATCTTTAGTATGTGCATAAAGCAAGATTGGCATCACGGAAAGGACATTTTAAAGCATGTGTGTTTGATATAAACATAGGATAACGGAGAGCACAATGTTCCATTTTATTACCATCTTCTGCTTCATCATCACAAGCTTTTGGCCACTGTTCTTAGAAGCCTGCCCAAACCCATCAACATCCCCTCAGACTGTTACCATCTGTTACAGATTAACATGCTTCTGGAGGGAGCGATTTGATTTCAGTGCTCTAGCATCCCCTCCTTGTTCCATGTGTCAGATTTTACTGTAAACACTGTCATACAAAAAACCTAAATCCCAGAAGAGGAGTGTTTCATGTCGAGAGCAAACGGGCCATTGCGCCAGTATGGGCCACACGTCTGGTTTAGCTCTTAACATGCTGAGGGGGGTCAGGGGGGTTCTGCCGGGCCATTTAGAAGCAAAGCTGGGAAGCTGTGTTCTCTAAACCCTGTGTTCGGGCAGTGTGCAGTGTTGTGATGCCGAGCCTGACACTAGCGAGCCTGTCTGAGCCCACGTCTTCAGTGAGGAGGATGCCGTGGACAGAGCCTGCATTGTTCCCCTAAAGTAACCCAAGCTCAGAGTTGCTTCTGCCCAAAGGGGGATATCAAGTTGTTCTCTCCCCACCAACACCACAATCCTAGCTTAAGCTCCGGGGCTTGAAGAGGGAGCAGGGAGGCAGCTGACTGTTTGGACGACAGCACAGTTCAAATAAACAGCTCAAATCCTAACCAGCCTCCCCTACACTAACCCTCCCTTGCCAAGTATTGCAGTCCCACAGCCATAGCTCATCACAGTGTAGCTTGCCAGCAGCCCTCAGCCAATTTGTGGTGTTATTCTGAAAAGCACGTTGATGTGGCTGCACTGAGGTTTTCTGACACAGGGCTGTGAGCCCAGAGCAGAGACTGAGAACTTAAGCTTGTTCTAATCGTCCTGTTTCCCCTTTTTTTGTGAATGATTGGTGCTTTTGCTCCCACATTAGCAGACCACACAGCATTTCCAAGCTAAAATGAAGGTGGGACAAAAGTAAACGTGGCTTGTAGAAGAGAGACGGCCATTACCACCTTTTGTTTCTGCTCTGGGTGTCCCACTAATCTGACTGCAGTGAAACCTGAGTGAAGGGGTAATGAGACAGCACTTGACATGCTTACACACACACACACACAGACACACTGGCAGCTTCTGTAATGTCGGCGAGGATTTAAGAACAGAAAAGGCTACATGCAAATTGATACTTCACCAGATTTTCAGATACATGATCCCCCTGGAATGAGTTTTTCCTGAATCATTTTTAACGGCAAGTGCAGGTTGTGTTGAATCTGATCCTTGCAACTTGCCTGATTGTGCTGTGTAGATGCGTGTAAAACTAGTTGGCCCATTTGGGAGAGTGAAAGAGACCCAGACTGATGACACCCCGGGGACAGATTCCTCTTTCCACCCCTCCATGCTTCTCTCCCCAGTGAAATCATGGTGGTGTCGGTGTGTCAGCTCAAGCTGTCACTCTTCCTGCTGCTGCAGGCCAGTTGCTACATACTTTGCCCGCTGGCTGAAGATAAAGAAGGGAAGCAAAGAGCTGAAGCATGAGCGAAGGCATTGTGGGCTTTTCTACTTGACAAGACACATGAATAAAGCATCAACACTCTGAATGCAACTGAGAACGCTTGAAAATAACAGAATAAGCGAAAGGCTACTGACTCAGTAGAACCAGCTGTATTATTAGAAGTCCCCCCCTCCCTGCAGGATGGTTTGGTACAGTCCTTTTGGCTTTGATGAGCTAATGGGGCTTCATGGAAGACAGTCGGCACAGACCTGCAGGACATATTCCTCAACCAGGGTGGCATTGGACCTGTTGACTGGTAGAGTTTCCTGTGCATGGCTGAGAAAGATGTGTGGTGTGTGTTTGTGTAAAGGATTGGCTGGGTTTTATCATCATGTGATTATAATGTAGAACTACCGTCTGCACAACTACTGTGTGCTGTGTCACTAAGCTGCCAGAGTGACTGACAAGAAACATGTGTTGCGATGCCAGCAGGTCTGTTGTGAAATGTTTGAGTTGTGCTAACACACATCCCCAAGGTTCTTCCTTATGAGAGCACAGTTGTGTTTTACACATTATTTCTGTCCGACTGACAGCTGTTTAAGGATTTATGAGTTTCATTTGCATGTAATGCACATATGTAAACACATTGTTTTACAGTGAAGGTTTCTGATGGGAATCTGTGGGGTGTTGCCTCATAGCTGGTGGTGCACAAACATTTTCCAAAGGAGGAAGCATCGAGTAAAACACAATGTGCAGTTGTTTTAGCTGTTTGGGGTAAATTGTTTAGTACTTTTCGGCATACACAGTTGTTACTAATCGTAATGCTATGATGCAAAAAATGACTCCGCTCATAATTTCAGGTGACTGAATACAGTTTTCCAAGCAGCTTCCTGCTATTTTGTGAGAAATTTGGTAGCAGAAAGTCAAGAAATGCAACCTGAAATTATAGAAAACTTGAAGCTTGTAAACAATGGAATAAGGGTGTGTGTGTGTGTGTGTGTGAATGTTTAGAATAACAGAGTTTTACATACATAAATATGTCTAAAACCTTCTTTTTAATTTAACATAAGTACCTACGGGAACTTGTAGAAGCAAAGTCTAAATGAGCTGACATTAATGGAAGCTGATATTCTCCCTGCAACATACCTGGTTAGCAGTCAGATATGTAATTAACTATGAGGTTAAACTGGCAGAGAAGTGACAGTTTAATGACTGGCTGACAGAATAACACACTGCAGGCCTCTCGGCAGTTTTCACACACAAAATGACCACCTACCACTTTTCACTTGCTGAGATCTTATATCCCGTGAGTCCAATCAGCCGGCTTGTGTGTCTGTGACATGTACGAGGTGAAATGGTCTGATCCGCTCCACAGCTGCCTCATTTCTCAGTGTAGCTTTACAACACTCTGACAGTGTGTGTGCATGCCTGGATGGATTTTAAACATCACACGCTACTGTTATTTCAAAGCTTTGGTGAGTCTGGACATGACAGCCAAACCTGCAGGGAATCTGTCAGCCACCGGCCTAAAGAGTCCCCTCCAAAAGCTGCCCTGCACAGACCCCTGGGTGGACGAGTCTGGCAAGCTTCTCAACCACTCTTTTTGTTGTTCACCTGTGCCAGTTTGCCCGTCATCAAGTCCCCTGACCCAACTCTTCTCCCGTTACGTTCCCTCCAGCCTGACCTCACACCCTCGGGGATATATAAAGATTTGTGCACAAAAGGGGAGCTGGAAATGGGACACCCTGTTGCCGCTGATCCCGCTGCGACATCCTCATGTGCACATAAAGATGGTGATGATGGGGGTGGTGGGGCTTTGGGGGAAGATGGCCAAGTATTTAGGCCTGAAGAGCACATCTTGGAGGGGAGACTTTCCACATGTAGCTGGGATGGAAGTAATACATACATACAGTTTAAAGCTGTTGCAGGGACAGCTATAATCAGATCCACTGCAGGAGGAAGAATATGTTCACTGCAGCTCGGTTAGTAAATGGTTTATGACTGGAGAAAGAAGAGACAGTCATCTTACAGACAGTATGAATGGAGCACAGATGGATATTAGTAAAGATAGGAGGCAGGGCTGAGCAAGTTCTTTTCTCTGTTTTTTACATATCTCCTGTCACTCTTCTGTTTGCCTCTTTATCTCTAATGCCCTAGTGATTGTTCTCCACTGTCTTGCTGCTGTTTGTACATTTGTCAGGGAGGTTCAAAACTTTCTGTGGCTTATTACGTACAAAACTTTGATATAATTGCAGCAGTTTTATGAAGGATCCCAGTCTCTGGCAGTTTATCAGCCACAAGTCAAAGTCTGTTAACCACTCGCTCCATGCCAGATGACATCCCTACATTTATACACAGTATTTATACTTGCATATGCACTTGCTTTCCAAATTGTCATGTAAAATGAATAAACCATGTGAGACGGGGATGAAATATAGATGTTCACAGAAGGAGATTAACAACATCCCATCTTATTTTGGCCTTTTGCTCAATCACAGCTGTTTAAAGCAGCAGTTTGACTGAAGTGATATCAGCGTGCTGTGGTTTTTACATTGACAGCCTACATGTCACGGTCTAGCAGCCAGAATAGTTACCCTGTTCCCTTAACCCTTCTGACCCATGCCATCAACTTTATTTCTATCAAGTTCCTCACTCGGCCACCCCTGGGAGTCACTAATAAAGCAGCTCCGAGCCAAGACCTCCACATAGCAGGAAGTCGGAGCTGTGTAACCCAGCACCTCTCTTGACTCTGCTGCTGACATGACGGAGAGTCTTGGTGGGACAGTAAGGCGAGTGTGTATTATCGTCAGCCCCCCGCTGCCCCTTAACACCCCATTTGGAGGACATCCAACAAGAGTGCTTGCGCACCATGTACTCCTAACTGAGAAGTTCTCTGGTACTCTGGAGACAGAAAGGTATCACTGCAGGTGGTGTTACTGCTCTTGGAGAAGCTAATGCTCTTAAAGTCTGAAGAGCTGAAGAACAGAGGGATAAGGAGCTAATAGACTGGATATTCTCTGGGGCTTTTGCAATGAGATCAGGGAGAAAGCTTCCCCAGTTAAATTTACTGCAGCAGCTCCTCTGTATACTGATATCATGAGGCCAGAGTGCAACTTTAAACTCCTGAAAGTAACTACAAGATTTAATTAAAAACTAGGTTAGCATGTTGCTATTAGCATTGCAGGCAATATTAAAGCAGCTTCCTGTGCAAAACTTCACATTAACACCACAAAGTAATGTATCAAAGCACGGTGCTTTGATGAAAGTGTAAAGAACAATGTGTAAAAGTAGTTATTTGAAATAAAAAGGTACGTTATTAAACGTTTATTTACCTATCTTTATGAGCAGTTGTATTTCATTGTAAATGCTTGCTCAGAGTAACTCGTTGCATGATCTGCACCAGGTGTGTGGTTTTTAGGACTCCTGACCCCTCTGCAGAGCCATCGTAGGAAGCAGCCTTCTAAATAATATCTTTTCTCAGGGAAACTATTCCTTTAGGCACAAGAGCACAGAAACAAGGGATTTAGAAACGCTTTTCCTTTCCACATACGTGACAGATGTTCTCCACTAATGGAAGCTCGAGGGTATTCCAATCAGAAAGACTGATTCTTCTCAGTGGGTGAACATCCAGTTCTTCACAGGTTGCAACAACTGAGGAAATGATTACTGCATTACTTAGCTGTAGCCAATAAAATGGACAGGTATTGGGAAATGACTTCCAAACATACAAGGAAGGATAGATTGTGTTGTGTGGCATCGTGCTCAGCAAGCTCAGACAGAAACCGGTGGCCTGCTGTTTATTGTTTTCTCCTGTGTGGGAGGGAGATGTGTTAAAGATGTCGGCCATTAATGCAACTGCAGGTTTCATTAAGAACAATAAACAGAGAACAGTCCCTCACCAAGGAGCACATGCTGTATAAACCTCTCTCTAGGTCAGACAACTGTCGACACTTGCTGCTCAATTACAAGTTTAATTTTGTTGTCAAACTAAATCTGTAACGAGAAGAGGAGCAGGTTTTACACGGCTTTCTCTTTTACTGATTTGTTTTCTGCAGGAACTAAATGGTTTCCATCCAGAGTCCAGAGGCAACATTATCTTTTAAAACATCTGACTGTGATTTACTTTTAAAGCAGATTTTATTTTACTAGTTTCTGAGTGCCCTTTCCAACGCAGAGGGAGCTCTTGATTGTAATTACTGTTTACTGAGACATACCACTGCAAGATGGAATTTTCTATGCAGGCCATGAATATTTATTCTGTGCAGTGAGTGCTTAAATTGATTCAGCCTGAGCAAACAGCCCTTCTCCCTGTGTTTATTTTTCAGTTTTTCAAGAAGGGGTAGCAAGATGTATGTGGAAGAAAAGAGGTAAGGGGTAGTTGTAGTTACTGCTGAACAAGGCCATTGCTGTTATGCTACATTGATCAGGCCCTTATAATTTCCTGGCATCATGCCGTGGTGGTGATGATGTGGTAAAAACATTTCCTCTGTTGGAGCAAACTGGTCAGTGAGAGGTCTGAGTAACTTTCTGTTTAGAGGTTAGATAAGCCATATCAGAGATGGAGTAAGGAGATTTATGGGTGGCCAACAGCTCAGTTTCAGAGTCGACAGCACTCATCCTCTCTCTTTACAGTTCCAGTCTGCCGTACCAAAGCCTGGAGGAAACGGTTTCCCCTCACATTTCTCAGTAAAATATCACACACACAAGTTATTTTGCAGCATTAATGTTCACATGAAAAAGTGTTCATGTAACGATGTCACAATTCTTACAATCATGATCCTTACAGAAATACCTGCACAGCTGTGTGTGTGTGTGTGTGTGTGTGTGTGTGTGTGTGTGTGTGTGTGTGTGTGTGTGTGTGTGTGTGTGTGT
>JBAMIG010000016.1:1460981-1475549 GCA_037177335.1 Kiunga ballochi | reverse complement strand
GTAAAAATGATTACAGTGTAATCTCCTGCTGTCTGGTGGTCACCAGGGTCCAGGAGACCAGTATCATGTGGTAAACATCAACATTATGAGTGAAGTTTCTGCCATAAAGTGATGAAACATGTCTCAGAAACAGTATTTATCAAATATGCGACATACGTCCATAAGGGGTTATGGGCCAAAAAAAGTGCATTTTGCATGATATGTTCCCTTTAACTGAGGTCTATGCATTATACATAGACAGGTTAAAATGGCCTAAAAATCAGGTTGAATTACTCGTCTTAGGGAAAAAAACTTTCACTAAGCTTGTTAATTTTCCAGAGCTGTAAAGAGTTCCACTTTTCACGTTCACCAAGAGCGCGAGCAATTTTTCTCATTGTATAGGAAAGTCCATGTTTGACCATTGTATCCTACATCATTTGCAAAGCGCTGATGCCTATAAGACTCCTTATAATCTGAGACTCTAAGATAGATTCTTTAGAACCTACTCGGTTCCATCAACAGCTTTGCCTCACAGGCCGTCGGGACTTGGCTCTGCCTGCTTCTCTCCATGCCAGCGCGCCAACATGCCCTGGCAACCGCTGTGAATAATCACAGCCGGGGCCCACAGAGTAGAGCGAGCGCTGCAAATGAGCTTTTAGGCTTAAGCGTGGAGCTGCGGAGACGCAGGCTCTGTGACTACCCCCTCGGGAAAATCCCACACACACAACAAAAGGCTGTTTGCTAACACATGCATACACACCCCGTATCCCTCTCATCCCATTTCCGATGCACATGTTCACTACCTGGCTCTGGAGGAAGTGCCTTAACAGAAGCTGTTCAAAGACAGATGCTCATTCTGTTATGTTTGCCAGCGGTGATTTACTTGCATCCAAGGGTGTTGGGAATGTGGTGTTTTTCGCAGATCGTGTTTGCCCTGGATTCTGTGAAGCAGGGAGGCATTTGCAAATGGAAGTCTGTTGAGGTGTGAACATGTTGTGGGGATGGAAGGCTGGAGCAGATGGAGATGAGGGGATGTGCAGGAACAAGTGTTAAATTTGACTGATCACAGCTGGCTTAACCTTTCTCCGATTTTCTTGTTTTTTTTTTTCTTTGCAGCAGCAGCAGGAGCAGCACTCCAGGCACAAAGGTCCACAGGCCCTCTACTCCATCCTTACATCTTCCCCACCACCACCCGCCTGGTCCTCCAGTGGCAGCAGCAGCCTCTACCTTCCCCCTGCCTCTGGCTGCTAACCAGAGCACCCCCCACAACTTCCCCTCTGCCTTGCAGTCCTCGCCCCACCCACATCACCCCAATATGTTTGCGCCTCCAGCAGCATTGCCTCCACCACCACCACTGACGTCTAGCACCCTGCCAGTACCTGGACATCCTGCTGCTGGGAGTGCCTACTCAGGTAAACCACCAGCCGCTTCCAAGCACACTGCCCTCATGTGGCGTGGCAGAAGACTCACTTTTATCTCAGCCAATGACTGCATCGGGTTACTAGGATGTGTGAAGCAAGCAGAATAATCTGATAAGAAAACCTTTAATATGAAGACAGATGCATAAACCAAATGCTGCTGTGAATTATTCAAAGAAACAAATATCTTAGTCCAGAATGATCCACATGCTCTCCGTTCTTCATGTGCTGAGTGTTTATAGACATGCAGACCCTGTCACGCTGTGATTGATCAACTACACACCACCCTGCAAAAGCCCATTACAGACCCCTTGTATTTCCACGGTGCTGTCCAGCTAAATGTCAGGGTCAGTGTTTGTTGCCTTGAGCAATGTTCCACAAACTTCCATTTTCACCTTGAACGTGTTCATGAGCAAGGAATCAATTTAGAACGGAGCAAGCTAGATTTTGTTCAAAAGATACTAATGAAATTTTTATGAAGAGAAAATTCCACCTACACTCCCAGCCCAATAAAGTTAGAAATGAATGCAGAAAATGTTGCAGTCAGTCACTGTGGAATAGAAAGGATAAGGTTACTCTCGGGGAGATACAATATCTCACGGCTGGTTTTGTTGAATTTAAGGAAAAGCCAATGATGGCTTGTCTCCACACGCTGTGTAAAGGTTATTAGAATAACAGATGCTGTTGTCCCTGTGGGGCAGCATTTCACAGGTCCAGCAGTCACAGTTGTAATCATTTCAAAATAACATGCTGATACTAACATTAATTTCCTGCCTCTGCTCAAAGCTCCCACACTGATCCAGCTTTCCTCAAAGGGTTCAAAGGTCAATAAATACCTGAATAAATAAATGAAAAATAATAAAAATGGAGAAAAATGTTTAACTCTAGTTACTGTTATAAGCAATGATAAAAAAATTTTTGCAACTTTAAGAGTCAACTTTTTCCGTTTCCTTTCTGTAGAGCAAGACCTTCTTCGCCAGGAGCTCAACACCCGTTTCCTGGCCTCGCAGAGCGCGGACCGCGGCGCCTCACTGGGCCCCCCACCCTACCTGCGCACCGAGTTCCACCAGCACCAACATCAGCACCAGCATCAGCATCAACACACCCACCAGCACACGCACCAGCACACCTTCACGCCCTTCCCCCACGCCATCATGCCCACCCCAGCACCGCCCATGGTGCGTACCCCTGCCAGAAATGTGAGGATAAGTAGCACACACCTGTGTTGGGTTTCAAGGGGTGGACTCGCCAACGGCAAAGAGTTTTTGTTGTCTTTGTTCTAATAATGACTTTTACAGAGGGGTGGGCGGGCATGGCACAGAGAGTGTTTTTACTTTGCGGTTCTGAGAGCGAGGATTTTATGCAATCTGGACATGTGTGTGAGCAGCAGGCCACAGGGACCTAGTGGGTTTCTGTGGCGGCTTTTCAATGATGACCATGTGTGTCCTTCCACAGCATAGCCGAGCCTTTATTCTCCCATAAAGCCTTTCTAGTGTTTTCTCTGGCATACTTTGAAACTCCAGACTTGAATGCTGTTATTTTCTAAATTGGCAATAACTTGCCCAAAGCATGTTAACTTCAGAGCCAGCTTTCAGAACATAATACACTTAATTCATTCTGAATTTAATGACATCATTTGGTCCCGTTTGGGGGTTTTCATTACTGGCAAACGCGCTGCATTAAAAAACACCCGCTGTCTATTGGGAGCGACCACAGGCAATGGGTGCCTCGACCTGAAACTCACAAACACGCACACATTCATAACTGCCTGGCCCACAGAGCATTCGCTTGGCTCTGATGATACCTCAAAGGCATCATGGCGAGGCCTCTGACAGCTAATGAGGCCATAAAAAGGCTCTTTATGGCTGCAGTGTTTAGTCTTGACAGTGGAAATGTTCGCCCTGAGCCTGCAACCAAATGAAAGCCAGCCCACACTAGTTTACAAGGTCTTCACATGATCACAGAAAAGGAGAATAAAACAGGCTGGCTCGGGGAGTCGGGGAAGTAGAATCTCATTTGATTTCTCAGATCTAGATCTGGAAGCATGTCTTTAGTTTTGTTTTCATGTTGGACTGAAATGAGTGGTTAAAGGTAATTCATTGACAGCGCCTGTAAAGGTTGTCCTCTCCGTTCTGTATCTCTGTACTTAGTTCTCTTTCATTTCTCCCACAGTTCGACAAATACCCGACAAAAGTTGACCCCTTCTACAGGCACAGTGTGAGTTTACCTAATGCATACTTTCTAGCTGCAGAGCAGTTTTTCACCTTCTCATTTTGCCACTGCTGCTGTTACAGCTGTGTGTGTGTGTGTGTGTTAAATTCATCTGCTTCTTAATAGCTACTGTGAGCTTCCTTGCTTTACCATTTCACCCCGACACATGCTGTGATTAGTTTGACACCGCTGCATTGTAGATGTTGGATGTGCAAATGCGTATTCAAACTGAAACTGGAGCGCTGTTACCTTTCCTAGTAACTAATCACAAGTAAAGCTTTGGTGGAAATTTGTTTGGTTGAGCCGACATCGCTCTAACCTTCACAGTCCAACTGAGCCTCGTGAAACCAGATTACTATTAACTCTTCCAATCAATTATACTGAAAACAGTTTGATGACATTAGTGGGAGAACATGAGAGATTTGCTTAAATTGTTTATTTGTAAAACTGAGTAAATTATTTGTGGGTGTTTGAAATATAATTTTTTTACCTAGAGAGACGTGTTACTTAAATATCCAGTCATATTATTATAGCTGTTAATAAACTCCCACTTCCACTTGAGGCTGAACTGGACTAATAATATGGAAAATGAATGAATAAATTAAAAGATGAACTAAAAAAGCTCCAACAAAATGAAGAAAAGTGCTTTTTAAAGGCAATTGGAGCCCTGAAGGCCCCATGTTGTCACTAGTAACAAATACACTGCATTTAACAGCATCCATTAATTTTCTATACCTCTTAGTCCAATTCAGGAAGCTGGAGCCGGTCCCAGTAATTAGCAGGAAAGAGGCAGGTACACCTGGACAGGTCACTTTATCTAATCTCACAAGTGTTACCATTAAAGTAATGGCAACCCAAAGCTCCAAAACTTCCAGTTTTCAGCCCTAAACAAAGGAACTGGTTGGAAGTAGCTTGCTGTAGGATGTTCTTGTAGTTGAATTCACCAAATACAGCAAATTAGAAATGTAGTGCAAGGAGTACAAAGCAACTAAATGCGCTGACATTTGTCTCAGAGCCGTTCAGATGTTTCACTGCCGGAATAACTTTTTTGAATGTTTAGGAAACATGATCTTGTCTATCATCAGAAGAAAAACTAGTTAGTTAAATCTTGTTTTGTGCTTGTTGGAATATTTCCTATTTGTCTTTTTGTCTGCTAACAGCAACCAGTGTCTCTTTATAATGAATTATTATTCACAGAGGGACTTTGTTCTAATTGCTCTCCTGCTGCTGTTTGTAGCATCTGAGCACTGCCTTTGCAGATTTGAACAATGTCTAAATCTAAAGTCCCTTATAGCTGAAATCTTATCTTAAAATTAAAAAATATATATATTATGATCCTTAAACCTGTTTTAAAAAGTTTTTACTGAAGTTGTTCTAATTTCTAATAATCTCTGTGTTGCTTTCATAAACGCAGCAAATACCCTAAAACTGTTTCCCTTTAACACCACAGCCCTAAATATTGTGCTTAAAAAGCATCTTGCATCATATCCTGCAGCCTAACTTAAAAAGATCCTGGTGCAGCTCTCATGGTTGGTGAATACACAAACACTCTGCTTTGGAGAATGATTGACAAGACTAATCATAGTACGTGGTTGATTACATATCTGTTTCTCTGCAGGAGAAATGTATGTAAGCCTTCAGCACTTGTTTGATTAACATGTGTTTTGCTGGTATTACAACACTCTGCTTTCCATATCAAAAGGGTGTTTTCCCATTTTTAAACCCAATGGGAGCCAGCAGACATCTTTCTTTAAACAAGCAGTTTGTGAAATAAGGAAGCAATCATTGTACATTTAAGCAGTTTTAGAAAGAGACGATTAAATACCGAGCTTCCTCTACCATCCACATCACCTCATGAGCCGCTGCTCTGATTCTCACTGACAAACTGAAAAATCCTCACATTTTCTCATCGTCTTGTCCTCCTCAGCTCTTCCACTCTTACCCGCCAGCCATGTCTGGCCTTCCTCCTGTCATTCCCCCAACCGGGCCCTTCAGCTCGCTGCAGGGCGCCTTCCAGCCTAAGGTACAATCAGACAAACATGCCACCACATTGCCACTAAAAAACAAGAGATGTTCACCCTGATCCATGTGTGGTCCTCTTTAGACCTCTAATCCACTGGATGTGTCCACCAGACCCGGAGCCGTCCCACACACTTTCTTACAGAAGGACCCCAGGGTAAGAGAGAGCACGTCACAGTAAATCTAAAAGATTTTATTTGTGGTTTGTTACTGGTAGAAATCACTCATAGAGCTCTGTTTAACATCTAAATGTTTCATTAAAAATTGAGCAGAATAACAAGCTAATTGGGTTTATAATGAAAGTCACTAATTAATGACTAACTGGAAGTGATTGACAGGACAGTGTAATAATGCAGCTTTTCTCCTCTTTCCTGAAGCTAACGGATCCATTTCGGCCCATTCTTAGGGTGAGTGCTCCCAGTCTGGCATTTACTCTCACACACACACACACACACTCCTACAGCCGTGATGCTTTAAAGGGTTTCTGCTAATGGAGTTGATTTTCTTTAATTAAATGAGGGGTGCACTTGGAGGCTGAGTGCTCTAGTTTATAATCAGACTAATTTTAGAAAACAGGCTCTGCATTTCTAAATGTTTTCAGACTCATGTCTGCATCACAGATATGATCACGATGCCTATGTTGTTCTATTTAAATAACTCCTTTAGGATGACTGATGGGTGAAAGGACAAAATACTGCTGACTGATGCTGCAGTACCATTTCTGACTAAGCTACATGTTAATAAGAAAAAATAATAAAAAAAATCACCCATATTTGTTTATATGTTTTATTACAATTTTATAGGAAAGTAAGAAAACAGCACGTTAAAAAAGAGAAACTAATGATCACTCACAACATTGTACAACCAAATAAAAAAATGATCACACAATAGTTATCAAATTAAAGATTTCTTCATGGATGTTTCATTTTATTGACAGTAATCAGACCAAGTTCTATTTCTTATTGTATGATGTGGGTCAATGTCTATTTTCCCATCTTTTCTCAGTCTGAGCAGAAAGGTGCATTTCTTAAATGATCTGCAGACAATTGATTGCTTTTGCCTGTTTACTCATCCAGACAGGGCCTGAGATAGGGGTGGTGCATGTCCACTAAATCTGCTGCCATACAGTATTTATATTTAAAATGAATATAAGTTTGGCCAACATAAAAAATGTGGTGATGGTTCGTCTCACTGTAGTTTCTCCAACATTTATGTCTCTCTCTAATAAAGGCTGTGGGTGTTCCTCTACCTTTTGTAACACCTTGGTAAAGTTGGGAAAAATAGATTTAATCATACCCTTGTATGCATTTACAATAATTATATTATTTCACTGGGTTTGCATCTTCCTTTCCCCCCAATTTAAATGAAATGTTGTATTTGTAAATATCTGGAAAAGGTGACTAGTCCAAATTTTATTTCTGTCTCAGTATCTAAAGGTGTTGTTTTACCGTAAGTATGGCGGCTGTGACTCAGGAGGAAGAGCAGTAGTCCTGAAAGTTGTTGGTTTGATTTGAGGCTTGTCTGGTATATAAAATAAAGTGGTAAAAAGCATCAATCCGGCGTTTAACTGCAGAGACCATAGTGTTTGGTTTCCATGTAAAATGCAACCCACTTTAATTTTCTTAAGTTCCTGTTTGATAACATCAAACCGCTCGGTGTATTATGGGTAATACATTTCTTATAAGTGCTTGTTAGGTCACCGATCATGGCTAATCTTGGGATGTATTCTTTTGTCAGAAACATTTATGTTGTTAAACACTTAATGTCTTCTCATTTATGTAAATCATAAAAACATTGTTTTGGACTTCATTCAGACACTTTTCCACTACAGTGAAAGCATTTTTATTTTTATCCAATGATCTTACAGACATTTAGGGGCTTGATCTAATTATTGGTCAGAGGTTTCCACTGCTTTGACTCATGTGTCTCCACTTTCTGTGTGCAGATAACCTGAAGCACTTTTCATTTCCATAAGTTATTTTAACAAGTTACTCATCCTAAAGCAGAAATCCTTGTTGTTACAGAAACCAGGGAAGTGGTGCGCCATGCATGTCCACATCGCCTGGCAGATATACCACCACCAACAGAAAGTAAAGGTGAGACCTCATCTGACCCCTCTCTCTGCAGTTATACTATTCATACACATTGGTTTTTAGACATGAGGTCAAAGGCTTACATTACATTATCCAGCAGTTTAGATACTTGTTCGTACATTTTCCTATGCAAACATAAACACTGAAGCAAATGGTGGAATTCCACTGTGTGTTTAAATTAACTCATTAGCTGCCAAAAACATCTTTTGCCATTTCTGTAAATGGAATGGTGCACGAGTCACAAATGTCCCTAAAATGCACCCAGTAAAATCAGTCCTCCGTATCTGCAGTCTCAGAACTTTAAATTCCCAAAACGCTAAAAAAGACCAGCAGCACATCCATTAACTGAGAGTGTACACGTGAGGTGAATGAATATATATATATATATATATATATATATATATATATATATAAATAAATTTTCCCCACAGGCAGTCAATTATTATTTACATCTAAGTATTATTATCACTTATTGTTTTAATGATGAGGTGATAGTGAAAGTGAAATTGTCTTACTTTACTGCAACCGGTCTACCCTGGAGGCTTTATTCCTGTGAAATCTCATAACATGTAGGACTCACTTAGTGCAGTATTATTAATAAATTTCAGCTGTGATAAAAAAAAACAGTTCTTACTTTGCAGTCAGTCCCTGACGTCATAAAGGCCGTTTTTCCTTGTGTGCTGCTGTGAACTAGCATCGACATCGCTTATTTGTGGAGTGTTTTTACATGTGTTCCTGTGTTTTGGTTTGGCGTCTTCCAGCAGCAGATGCAGGTTGATCCTCACAAGCTCGACTTCGGACTCAAGCCTGAGTTCCTGAGTCGACCTCCAGGTCCCAGCCTCTTTGGCGCCATCCATCACCCCAGCGACTTGGCGCGACCCGCCACGCTCTTCTCTGCTGCAGGTAAGTGAAAATCATTGTTTTTTAAAAAAGGACCTCTCATCAGAAGGATTGATGCTACAGTTTGCTTTATGCTTGTGCCCTGATAAAACTCACACCCTGTTCTCCTCTGCTTGTCCACAGGTCCTGCACACCCATCAGCTGCGCCGTTCGGCCACCCACCCCACCATCATGGAAACTTCCTCACCCCAGCATCACATTTAGGTGAGAAAGCTTTTCAGCCCAGTTTGTTTCAACAAAATTGAACTGTTGATTGAACATGTTGCAACATGTCTCCTACCAGAGCCTTTCAGTAGGCCTTCATCGTTCGGAGGATTGGGGGCTCTGAGTACATCGGCCTTTGGTGGGCTGGGAAATCCAGCACTAAGTGAGTTTTAGCCTTATGAATAATGCCGTTAATTATAATATATGTTTCCGCATGTATAGACTGAGCCAAACGACTGAGATTCGCATTTAACTTGCGTCCTGCTGTTTTTCCACGTATTGAATCCCTAACAGCGGCCAACTCCATGTTTGCCCATAAAGATGGCCCCAATGCACAGCAGCACTTCAACAATAGCAGTAATAACAGCCACCAGGAGCAGTGGAACCGCCTGCACCGCACGCCGCCCTCTTTCCCAACACCACCTCCCTGGATGAAACCCGGAGAGTCTGAGAGGAGTGCATCAGTCAGCTCTCATGAAAGAGACAGAGACTCTGATAAACGGGAAAGTTTGGTCAGTAAAGACGACAAAGACAGGTGGGTTCTTTAGTTTCTGTGAACACAGACATAAACTCAGTTAATGCAGGATTTATCAACAATTCCTGTTGCTCACCAGTCTCGGTGCTGATTTATAATAAACACTTTTAAACATTTCTTCATACGCTCACTTGCTTTTTGGTTTCTTCTCAAAGAAATTAATTACAGATAAAGCGTTTTATGGTTTCACTTTTAAGTCCATCACAGCTGGATGTGAAGTTACTGGACAAATATTATTTATGCAGCCGACTAAGGAAACTGACATCATGATGGTTTGTTGCAGACAGACTGTAATGTTAGTCATTTTCATGTTACTCCTCCTAAAATGCAATGGGTTATGACCCTAACCCTATATAACAGTGATGAACAGTTTTGATTTCTCAACTGGAGAATTTTTAAGCTGTCTGTTAGCCCTGTGCTAATTTAGCATAACTAAAGCAATGATGTTGCAAACAGACAGAAAATTGGCTCTACCATATGGTAAGAACTGATCACAGATAGTGATGCTGTGTACGACACACGAGGAGCCGGAGGTTTTGCTTCCTGTTAAAAGGGAGTTTTCCTTCCCACTGTCGCCTCATGCAGCTCAGGCTGGGGATTAAAACCAAGTCAAGATTCAATGCAATCTTATGGTTTCCCTTATCTAGGCAATTTTCTAGGATTTGTCTTATTACGACATCTGTGAAGCACCTTGCGATGACACTGTTATAAAGGGGCGCTATACAAATAAAGTTGAACGTAAATGGAAAAGCATGACCAGCGAAACAAAGCGAGGTGAACTGAAGAGTTGCTGCTATTAATTTCACATGGGTATGAACTTACAATGCTGTGACGTTACCTAACTGTAGCTACTCCCTAATGTTACTGAGAGAACTGAGGGTTGAATGGAGTAAGAGCTCCATCTAGTGGACTAACACCGTAAGGGCTTCCATGTGACAGACTCTTAAGAGCATATATGAGAAATTAGGAATTAATCAGCAAAACAAGGGCCGATGAGAAATTTTGAAAAGCTCTACTTATGACCAAAATAGTGAATCAAACCTGCTCATTGATGACCATTACAGTCATTTAACAGACGCTTTTTTTACTGAGACAATGGTAACCAGCAGAAGTCTATGATAGATCCTGCATTAAACAAGTGAATAATTTGCCCCTGTATTGTGTCAGCAACATGTTTAGAATATAAACTTATATAATATGAACATGACAAACCTTTTTTGTACTTCCAGGGACTCTGTTGAAAAACGTCACCCAAGCCATCCATCCCCAGTTCCCATCACACTCCATGGTCACAGCCGGCCCCCAGAACACCATAGGAACCACCTTCCTCCTACTTCTGGAGAGCCTCCGAGGGACAAAGAGAACAAGTCCAAAGAGAGAGAGAGAGAACATTCAGACTCTTGGAAAGACAACGGTACAGACGACCACAAGCTCAAAGACAACCAGCACAGTGACAAGGACACACCTGTTATCCATGATGGCCGGATGTCAGAGGACAAAGCTTCCAACAGGGGGACGACATCCCCATATGTCCGGCAGACCAGTCTGGAGCGTCCCAATGGTGGTCTGAGCAGAGAGATCCTAGAGAAGAAAATAGAGCTTCCATATGATCACCAGAAGAAAAACAGCGAAGTAAAAGTGAAGGAGGAAAGGAAAGACGAGCAAGATGGAGCCACAGAAAGGGCAAATGAGCACCCAACACAAGCACCTTCTACACCAAACCTCCACCCTCCCTCTTCGATGCCTGTACCCATGGGCATGGCTGGAGTCCATCCCATCAACAGCATTAGTGGTCTAGAAAGAACTCGTGTCGTGGCACCCTTTATGGGTATCAGCCCCATCCCAGGAGCTGAGCGGTTCCCTTATCCCGCCTTTCACTGGGATCCAATGAGGGACCCTTACAGGGGCCTGGACATTCACAGACGGGACCCTTTAGCCAGGGATCTTCTGCTAAGGAATGACCCCCTTCACCGTCTTGCAGCACCACGCCTCTATGAGGCAGAGCGCTCCTACAGGGACCGTGAACCTCACGACTTTAACCGTGACCATGCCCATGCCCATCACCTGGCGCTTGAGCAGAGGAGGGAACAGGAGCGAGCCCAGCTGGAAGAGCGTGAGCGGCTCAATATGCTCAGAGAAGACTATGAGCACGGCCGCCTCCAACCCCCAATGCACCATCACGCCCTGGATGGACACCTTCCCCACCCTGCCCCTGCTCTTATGGCCCCTGGACTCCCAGGCATGCACTACTCCAGAGTGAGCCCATCAGCAGCAGCGGCAGCAGCAGCCCACCAGAACAGCATCCTGAACAAAACTCCACCCACTGCATCTCTGAGTGCTCCACCTCCCCTCATTCCCACACTGGGCGCCCGACCGGGCTCACCCAGACGGACTACTCCCCTCACCAATGATATCAGAGACAGACCCCCTCACAAAGACATTGAGGCACGGTGAGCAGTAGCCCCAGTGTGCCCCCTGCAGCCCTGTGCCTCACCAACACTGAACTCACACCAAGCACTTAGCAAACTGTAACATAGCTGTGAATAATTTATGTGGGCAGAGACGCGCCTACACAAGGAATTGTTTTTGTATAAAACAAAAAGATAATCTTTCTCCCCTCTATTGCTCCTGCTTTTTGTGTGCATTCTTTCTCTTGTATAGCAAAGTGATGTGGAGTAATACTAAATACGTTGGGAATGTACAGCTACCTTAGCACTGACAGACGTGTAGATAATGTGTACAGTCGCTGTGCTTACTCTGTAAGGATTAAAAAAAATCATGGTACAAATATGCAAGAGAGTGTTTTGAAAGCTTTACTTTGAATAAATGTAAATATAGGAGTATTACGGCTGTGAATGTGCTTTTTTTTGCTACCCGTTTTATTTTTATTTTTGACACAAGTGATTAGCATGTACCAGAGACCCCATATTCAACTATGCAACACATGTCTGGATTCCCTTTCTGAAAGCTGGTCTTTTCAGCACTGCTGAATGTGCACCAAATAAAAAAAGGACAACAAGGCTGCAAACTCTCCACAACTCAAAAGTGCACCCGCACACAAGCTTTAACCCTGTGTGCAACGTTTCCAGAAAGATTTTTACCACGTGATGAATTGTAGTGACAATCTAGATCCAAAGTATTGAATTTAAAAGGATTTCTAATGTAAAAAGTCAGCAGCACAAATGTTTAATTGTTCCTGCTAACCATCAGTCTGGTTTTGGGGAGAGTGCAGCCATTAAACACAGTGACAGCACATTAGCCCTACTGAAGGAGTGTAAAGTACATGTTCTGTTGGTCAAACAGTGTATTAAAAAGTGCTTTCCTAAGTTGTTGTACCTACAAAAATCAAAATACAAAAAAAGCAAGTCTCGGCTATGGGCAGTTTGTTTCTAACTTGCAGAGATCTATTTTAGTAGTCCACTGAAGGTTTAGTTGTGCGCTTCAAACTCTGTGATATCCTGTTGTGCAGTGTTTTTTTTAATTCAACATAAAAAATGTCCACCAGAGCCATAGTGGTTAGTCAATGCGTATTGCAAAAAGATTGTTCAATGAGAAATTTTTTGCTGTTTACCATGTACAGGAGAAAAAAAGGCTTTCTAGATCATGTACAAAAAAAGAAAAAATGAAGCGACTGAATCTTCAGCATGCTCCTCATTTAAACTTGTGTTATGTAAATTGTGCCATGTTATTAAAAAACGTGTACTAACTCTGTCTTTGACTGTTATTTCTCTATCCAACTTCCCGCAGTCTATTAGGAAGGAAATATTTCACGACATGCATTCTTTCCACATTGGATAAAATGGAAAATCTCTGCTGACTTCCAAGGAAATTGCCTGACATTTGCTACTCTGTCAAGTGAAGGCTTGTGCTCTGCTCAATAACAGTGCTTTAAAAACATCAGCAGCCTTCACTGATGAATCATGGCACAGTAATTGTGCATTCATCAGAGGATGCAGGAGTTATTGACATTCCCATTACACTGAATAACCACAGCATTCACACAGCCCTCTGTGACTGATGTTTAGCTCTGAGTCACCCAGGTTGTGCATCAATCAAATGAAGGCTTCATCCATTACTGGTGGGAAATGTGGGTTGCTTTTATTACCTACAAGTAAATACCACCAGTTCTACGCTAATTTTCCTTTCCCTAGACATATCATTTGTAACAACCAAAAGGTGGAGACAGGGCTGGACCCACAGCATAAGCATCCCAGCAGAATATTCAGAGAAAAAAAAATGAGAAGCTGCATTTTCTGAACTTTATATAGTGATGAAATTTATCACTCCCTCTCCTCTCCTACCATCATTCAATACCTGCCTGCATTTCTCTCAGGCCTTCACGTATTCTGGTTTTTTTTCCAACATAGCAAGGCCTCTAAATCCTAACATAATACTGATTGGCTGCACAAAAGCTTTCACACAAAAGAGCTTAAAGCACCAAAAATAGCAAAGCTCAGGTAAAAATCACAGATAGAGGCTGTACTAGACAAGCTTCATCATATGAGCCAGTTTCTAACAGAATAACCTCTGTTTTTATCTTAAAACAATTAGTAGTAATGCACATCTCACTGTCCTACATGGTTTTTTAAATCACTAAGCTACGTTTCCTTTGTGACACATATAGATATGAATAAAACCGTTGGCATCCCTCTGTTGATTAAAAAAAAAACCTGAACAGTCAATGAAATAACTTGAAATACACCAAAAGTAATAATATAATCTAATAAAAAGTTAGCAAAAACAGAATCAGACGTTGCTGCTGTTTAATTGTTCAACAGGATCATTAAAATACATTAAAAAAAAACTTTAACTGGGATCCAATAAAACCAGCCTGGACAACAATGATGACACCTGTCATAAGACTAAAGCACATTTGTTTTCTATTTATCATCACTGTCTTTAAACTGGTCTTATTTTAAGCTGACTATTATGTTGGAATAAAGACAAACGTACACATAAAAGCAATTAGATCATCTCCAAACATCCATCTTCTGCTGCTTATCTGAGGTCGGGTCGCGGGGGCAGCAGCTCAATGAGGAGAGCCCAGACTTCCCTCTCCCCAGCCATATTCACCAGCTCATCTGGGGGGACCCCGAGACGTTCCCAGGCCAGCCGCGAGATGTAATCAGTCCCTCCTCCCACAGGGACGTGCCCGGAACACCTCACCAGGGAGGCGTCCAGGAGGCATCCTAACCAGATACCCGAGCCA
>JBAMIG010000016.1:1439791-1451501 GCA_037177335.1 Kiunga ballochi | reverse complement strand
TGTGTGTGTGTGTGTGTGTGTGTGTGTGTGTGTGTGTGTGTGTGTGTGTGTGTGTGTGTGTGTGTGTGTGAATTGGCACAGGTTTGGACTGGACTCCCTCTCAACAAGCAGGCTGTTCAAGGAGACATACGGTTGAGTGCCATGCATGCTTGCATGGTGACACATTGATGTTATGCCTCCTTTTCCTATTCCTGTTCATTTGACATGGCACAGTGACTGTGCATTTAAAGTTCAGACTGTCAGCTTTAATTTGACAGTATTCTCAGACAGACTGTGCTGTTCCACACTTCTCAGTTTATTCATTTTTACCCCTGGTGAGCCCACATGTGATAGCACTACACAGGTTTAAGCACAGAGCGCTTTATGTTTGAAAAGCCGCTGCAGCATTCAGTGTCTGCCTGCATGACTAGACTTTGGAGTCTTAATTATGCACCTTAATAGACTCATCAAAACACAACCGAGACCAAAAAAACAGTGTCCAAAATTCCTCGGGCTTCTCAGTCATTCACCCGATATGGCTGTAAAAGCTCACATTCATGCAGTAATCTCTGCCATTTTACATCCAGAGTGCCGAGCCAAAATGTTAATGTACTGCTGTGCCGATGGAGCTGATGGAGCTCGCTCTTCATACATATGCATATTCTACTACCCAGAATTCCCCCTGCAACATGCTCCCAACCTGACTGAGGTTTCTAAAAACGGCAGAAAGCTTAGCGCCTGTGACAGCAGACGTCACACCGGAGGAGAGCAACTTTGATGAGACCCATGCTTTTAGAGGCCTCTTTTGTTAGCAGGGAGTGAATCACGCTTTACAAGATAAATCATCCCGCTAGCAGCCCGGCTTAGACTGTGTACAACCAGATAAGGTTGCCAAGGAAACCCTCCTGGAGAACCAATGAGCTTTTTATTATTATTTTTTTTTTATTTTCTGCCATACCAGCCTTCTTGATCTCCGCAAACAATTAATACCTTTCCCAGGCAGAGAGGAGGGAGACGGGGAAGTGGGAGGAAGGCACAAATCCCCAGGTGCTTAGCAAACACCACTCTGTCTCTCTCATATGTGAATGAGGACAGGAGGCATAAAATAGGAGGAAAAAAACGTCACAAATGGATATTGGGCTGGAGGACAGAGAGATGATTTATGAGTCATTCTACATTAACTCAATGAGGGAACAGCATTTAGTCCATAAATCTAATCTGTACACGTGCAACAGCACACATCACTAATGTCCTTTTAATGAATGTTTTGAATGCACAGCCATAAAAGTGCCATTATGTCCCTTCTACATCCATTTGTGAGGTTGCTGCGCTCCTGCTGGTATTGCTGCAGCTGCCTAACAGAACCCCTGAAGAGCAGAGCTGCTATGGAGTCATGAGACTTTGACAAGTCACAGATCAATGCTCCGGGGCCCTATCTATTACTGACATCCAATTATAGCAATGGACGTCTGCTTAGCACTGCTGCTAAGTGCTTTAGTCTTTTTATTGACTATATGTCAGCAGGCTACACATAGTGGAGCTGCTGGCTAATAATCAGGCATTGATCTATCCACATGTAAAGATCACCAGCATGTTAAACGTGCACGCAGCACAAAAAAAAGGTGGCAGTGATAAAAATGTACACACACAATCACATATTAATATGTCTATAAGTCATTAATCAGTCATTTTACATCACTCAGCATACTTAATTAGAAAGCCAATTATTACCAGCTCTGATTAGTGCTGGCTCGAATCGAAAGTAATTACCCAACACATTAACCGTGGAAGGAAGCGGGCTCCAGTGGTCAAAAAGCAAACTGTGAAACAAATGACCAGGAAGCAAGAGGAAGGCCCGTCAATGAGGAGATCCTTTACAGAACCTCAGCACCAGAGGGGGGAATCGTTCCCTCATCCTGAAAGTTTTCCAGCACACCTAATTCATATGAATGAATCATGTACATCCTGATAAGCTGATGGGTCCATTTGGAGATGCCTGGACAACCTGCAAGACTCCAATCCTGGATGAGCAGAGTTCCCCACCCTTCCCACTGATCAGCAGAAACATCTCCAGGACATTTTATTAATCTCCTCTTTTAAATGAGAAAGTACAAAACTAAAAACATGTCTATGAAAACATGGTAGCACAGCAAGCAGGAAAGAGCGGTCACTAGCAGGAAAGGTTGCATGTCGGTTAGAGGAAAAGCTGTGGAGGAGAGGTCAGACTCTGGGTGGAAAAATAAAAACATGGTTAGCACAAGATAAAAATTTGTTTGCAGATTTACAAAGGGAGCTTCGACTTACACAAGCTTCACTAAAAATATGGCTAAATTGCTTGGTTTGGATATTTTATGCAGTTTTTATTTCTGAAAGGTTTCAAATTTTGATCACTTTACCATCATTTAATCAACTCAACTCTTACAGTGCTGTGATAGCTAGCTAGCTATCACTAGCTAGCTAGCTAGCTATAATATTTATTGGTTCAGCATTTAGGTAAACTCAAAGAATATAAATTAAAATAACATTGACACATATTGCTAATCAAAAGGTTTGGCGAAAGGTTATGCTAACCCTAATTATAAACTTAGAAAGCACTCAAATCTATTTTCAAAGAAGTTAAAATGAAAAACAACTAAACAATCTTGGAAAAGCTAATACACAAAATAAGTTGCATAAGCCTGACTCATTCTTCCTGGTTTATACATTTTTCCAGAACTAAAACTTTTTTCAGATCATTGTCACACCTTTTCTACAAACTTACATAAATCAGAAACACACCTGTCCTATATATTTTTTAAAGATACTTTACAGAATCTATGCTACTTTAAACTCTACCTGATCATTGAGTTTAAGGATACTTAATGTAATAAATATATATGTAGGCTTGTTATCAATGTTTAATAAAAAAACATTGTTTAAAGTGATCAAATCTGATCATACCGTCTGATCTGGACCCCCCCTTTCCTTATTGATTAATTACAGTCATCAAGTGGTTGGAAAGTCACCTCACCTGGAAGGAGCTGGAATTCAGAGCCTGATTAAAATTAATCACAGTAAAAAAAAAAAAGAGCAGCAGGAGGCCAAATCCCAGGAGAGGAGAGAAATGAAGTTTTAGTCACGCTCAAGACAACAGCAATCACGGCCGCTTGCAATTCATTTCACAGACTTTTATTATGAAAAAATACAGCACAGAAATACACACAAAGAAAAATGGTTGTCACACAGTGTGCACCTTTTCATATAGCATTAGTACGCTCATTTCAAAGCTATTAATAATGTTAGTAGAAGTTGACAATGTCTAGAGCATGGGGGGACAGTGGCAAGCCATCTCCTTAACAGCTCTGTACACTTTGTTGCCAAATGAAGATTAACTAGATTTCTACAAGGGCCCCCATCCTGATTAAAAATATGATACACCTGCTCTCGCATTCAGAGTTTAAGAACAGAGAGATGAGATTCATTTGTCTCAGCCAGCCTGATCCCGTCTTTTCCTGGTGTTCCCAAATAACGGAGATTAAATCTTAATTACAGGATGTGAGACGCCGTCACGTTCACTTCCCCCTTGCATACATACACATGCTCACACAAGTCTGAAAATTCCCAATCCTACCAAACAGCATCTCGCCACAACCCGGCAAAAGTACAAGGTACAGAATCGCTAATAATGGCACATCATCACATATACATCCATATGATCATCATTCAGTTTTAGCAGGTGACAGGTTATTTATATGCAGAATATGTTGTCTAAAAAGAGCACAATTACTGAAAATCATCTCACAGCAATAGTTAAAAAGATAAAAAATATAACTGTTAAACATTTAGCTAAGGTTTAAGAATCTTATGAGGTGAGTGTGGGAAATCCAAGATCAGAGCCAATCGCAGCAAGGGAAAACAATCAATAGCTTCCCTGTGCAAGGATTACAGCGCTTCTTAAGACAGTGATGGGCAAGGAGAAAGATGCTACTGCAGAGCCGACTGGCAACATGGTCGGCACGACTTAACCGGGGCAACAAGGCACAAAATACGTCATCAGAATCCAGTTGAGAGGAAGTGAACTGAAGGGAGAAGCGTAAGGCGAAAAATAGGGAGAATAAGGCATCAGAAAGAAAGTTTGTCCATCACATACCTGCTACTTTACTCGTAAAAGGAAACAAACGGGCAAGAAAAATATGCTCAAAGACTGCAAAGGTTACACTGGTAGAAGCATGGAGACTCCCAAAATGAAGGTCAAACCAGAGAATTGCTGCAGCGCAGACAGAGAAACGGAGCACCAGCCTAAAGCCGATCCGATTTATTCCACTCTGTGGGAACTTTTTCTGCACTCGTAATTAATATCCTTCATTATATCCTTCAATTAATGCTACAAAAACCTCCAAAGGATTTGATATTGACCCCAGAGAAAAGGTTCATGGAGATACGGATCCCCTGTAGCAACAACAAATATGCAGGATTACATGTGTTGCACAGTGTAATACGTTAGATTTGCTGCTTTTTGTCCTGATAATTTGGCATGTTGTTTGTGTTACTGGGAGGTCCGACCGAGAGGGGGTGGGTGGGGGGTATGGGTGTAGAGGCAACCAGTTAAAACACAATCAAAGCTGATTGCTCAATGAACCTTGCTGTCCAGCTGCCCCTGTTACTCGTCAATACGGCCCATCAAAACCTCAAGAGAGGGGTTGGACGATAGACAATGGTCCCTTTTTAAGCTTGGTCAAGAGGCAATAATCCACCAATCACAATATATGGTGGGTGAACCGCCGCCTCGACATCAGCCAACCAAACCCAGAGCGGGTCTTTCAAATGGCCAGCATGAAAGCCTTTCAGCTTAATCAGGGATTAAATCACATTTTTTGTTCTTATGAGCCGTCGATTATTTTCAAATATCAAAGAATCCCAGGAAATTAGTGAGATTGGGCGCCCTGACATAGAAACATGCTTTTACCCAAGATTAGAAGAAAACAAGTGAACTACACATTTTCCAGACTTCCATCCACACACACACACAAACTGCTGCACAACTACATGCATGCATACAGCCATACACTGTGGGCCCGGATAGGAAACCGGACCTGGTCCGAACGTTTGCTACGTCTACAGCCAGAGTATGGAAAACAAAAGGAAATAAAAAATAAAGAACACATGCATTCACATATGTACAATATAATTTGACCATTGTGTTTTTTTATCTACACCTATTTTAATTCCTGTGAGAAAGTCCGGGACATAAAATGCATAAAAGGTTGGTTTTTTTTCAGCATTTAATAAAAAATGTGCTCTGTTGTGATTCCAGCACTAACCCACAGCAGAGCCTGGTCTTCATTAGAAGATCTGTAAATAATGAAGAGGGGAAAAGGTTAGGCGAGTCAGCCCACCACAGCTTCTCCTCCATCTTCACTGGCTTGTGTCCACCTCCCCTCCCAACCCCCCACTCCTTTCCCCCTTCCTCTAAACAAGAGTCCCTTCTCGAAAACGGGGGATGTGTTAGACAATTGAACCATCCCTGTTCTGAGCAGGAACCATGACAGGAATGGCACCCATGCGGCTGAGATTACGGCCGGCCATCCTGGCACCAGCGGGTGGGGGCAGAGGGGCCACGCTTGGGGGCCTTTCATACTCCTCCGATGAGGGGATCTTGTCGTACTGAGGCTTCAGGGCGTATTCGTGCAAGTTGGAAGGGGACATGGATCCCAGAGAGGAGCGCTGGCTGCCCACGAAGCTGCGTGCCGTTGAAGCGCGACTCTTAGGAGGAGGCACATCCTCCCTAGGAGGAAACAGAGACAGCAGACAGTTAGGCAACAACACAGGAGACTAACTTTAATGATGAGCTTATGTGGTGCAAAGCAGCGACAAGAGCAAACACTCAGAGTCTGCTTGAGTCGTTTCAAGAGCGAAACACGATTTGACTTTATAAAGAAGGACAAATTATCGGACTGGGTCCCTTTTGATTGGTCAAGCGTTGTCTGCACTGCTAAATCACACTGACTGCTAAACAGCCTGTAGAGATTGAGCAGAGCATCCAAACACAGTTATGCTCTCCATTCCCTCTGCGACCACATTAACAACTAATAAGCAGCAATAATCCAGTTAAATGCTCAATCAAACGGAGCCTCGGGGGTTCCAGCTTGTTGAGTCCAGAGCTTCATGCCGTTGTGTGTCTGTGTGTACGAGACGGGACCAGTGATCTAATCCTCTTTGTCCTACAGTGTGAGCAGTGTCACATTGTGGTCTGAGACAGATTCAGTCCACAACAGAGCGATAGTAAGCCCGGTGGTTTGCAGAGCCGATGGGCCGGATGGAGAATCGGACAAGGGGGGTGGGGTGGGTGGCAGCCAGAGGCAGACATGACACAGGATCCACAGAGCAAACAAAGCTTTCAAACTGATTACCACAGCTGTTTATTTAAGGAGAGAGAGAGGGGGAAAAATGCTGATGGAGAAAAACCATTTTCATGGTTGTTAAGTGTTGGAGGCGTGTGTGTGTGTGTGGCACAATGTGTGTGTGTGTGTTCATCCAAGTTAACCACAGGTCATACTAGATGCAAAGCTGGGAGAAATAATCGCATGGTTTACTTGTAATCCTGCGTTATACAACAGATTCCTCGTTATCCAGGAAAGACGAGATAGCGACACAAAACATCCATCAAAACGGAGTTTGTGCATCTGTGAGCCAAACTCCTTGATGTTTCGGAGAGTGTACCTTATCTCGTTGCAGATTTCCTTCTCGTATTTCTTCTTGTTACGAGCACGACAGAAGCAGAAGAGGATGATGGCGATAATGAGGAGGATCAAAAGAAGAGCGATAATGGTTCCGGCCACGATGCCTGCAGTGTTGGGGGCTGGACAACAAAAAGAAGAAAGAAGCTAAAAGGTTTGTAAATGTATTTAGGTAAATAAAGCCACGTACCCAATAAAAACCTGTAAAAGCTGTCCATCAATCATCAAGACTCTTAACACTGAGAGCCTTTGCTTCCTGCTGTGCATGCCACATAGATGCACAATGAAGGGCAAAAAACATGATTTGAAATAGATTAAGAGTAAAAAAAAAAAAATCAGTGTAGGACATTTCTACATGTTAGCTTCAAAGTACACACCATAAGAAACAGAAAGGATAAACTGTTCTCACAGCAATACCTGCTCCTGCATGCACGATGACAGCGCTTTCCCAGCATGCTGTGCTGAAGCTCATAGCACACAAAAAGCCGACATGCGGCCTAAATCAAACTTAAACTGCTTTTTTTATACGAGTATCACTGCAGGAGTTCAGACCTCTCCATTCACAACACATGCTTTGGTTTCCAGTGTCCATTTATTTCTCGTGTTTATGTGATAAAAACAGATATTTTCAGTCGACTCCCTCTGAGTTTGTCTTGAGGAAATATAAACAAGTCACCGACATAAAACAGGAGGAGCCGTGTGAGAGATAAGACGAGCGAGTTTGAACTATTTCATTTTAATCACCTGACCATAAATGGTCAACATGAAATAAATCTAATGGTAACCAGTAGAGAAGGGTTTTTTGTTTGGACAGTTCAGAAAAATCCAGACTTACTGGGAAGAAATTAAGAGAGAAATGGAAAAAAAATTCCCAAAGGGACCAAATTCAGTTATTTTAGAGATTTACCGCATGGAAAACCCAGAAGATGATTTTAGATGTGTTCCTTTTAAAAAATCATTGTTTTACTTTATAATAATACAAATGTAACTACAGCAGATGTTAACATCTTTTCCTTTAGACCAGGGCTCCCCAACCCCAGGCTGTGGACCGGTACCTGTCCATGGGTCATTTGGTACCGGGCTGCACAGAAAGAATAAATAACTCACATTACTTTTGTTTTATTTATTTCGGAATCTGAAAGATGTTTTATTTTGAAAAATTTCCCGGCTCTGTTACATCCGTCTATGCCACTCTGGACGCAGGTCAAGGCGCTTTTCTCAGTCACGTGATACGTTACGGCTAAAACAAAACCCAGAAGCTAGCTAAATGAGTAAATATCAAACGTCTTTAGAAAGTTTCTTCCATAAAAGTCTGATCCAGGCAACAACTCTGCCGGTAATCTGGATCAAAGTCATGGCTGAAAACCCCGTTTCTATTTCCTACCTGTGTGAAGCGGAGTTTCCTGCAGTGACGGCAACCAAAACAAAATTACAAAGTAAACTGGACATAACATTTAGGGTGTCATTGGTACCGCCTGGTTGCAGAAAAGCCAGCTCCGGGCTGCCGCTGATTCAGCAATGTGGCGAGTTGTATTTTTCATGCGCTTTGCTGTGTATTTTATTTTGAAGTCACGTTTAAACGTTACCATAGCGACCAGAGAGTGTTGCGGGCAGAGAGGACATTACGCATGTGTTTATTAATATGTATAGAAAATAACCCAGTTTTCATGCAGGTCATATTATAATATTTTGTTGTATTTATCCGCTACACCTTAAAGGCCGGTCCCTGAAAATACTGTGACATTAAACCGGTCCATGGGACAAAAAAGGTTGTGGACCCCGGCCCAGGACCATTTACAACCACCGTGAAATGTATGGATCTGTCAGGAGGATGAAGAGCGGTGGGGCTAAATAAGAATTCAGCTTGTGGGAAATATGGACAATTAGTTTGTTGAATTAAATTCTGGGATATCATTTAAGTCAGATGATGTTTAGACACATTTGTTATTTCAGTTTTATAACTTTGCAATGAGAGAAATGCAGAAAATACACTATTAACATTGTACTAGATATTTATTTAGTCTCACTTATTATGAATACATAACATTTCTGAAAACAAACCTTTTGACAGCAGCAGATCTCTGCAGCAGGTCTATATGCAAAACAGGCTTAATGCAGCTTCATGTGTAAACATTAAGTTCACTGGATACTCACGAGGTGTCACATTGAGAACGAGTACACACTCCTCTGAGCCAACACGGTTGCTGGCAATACAGCGATAAGTACCAGATGCAGTGGCAGATGCATTCCTCACATTAACCGTCCCTCCCACAGGATCTGTTTTGAGGGCAAAAAAGACAAACATTAATGAAAAGATAAGATTTCATCATAAACCAGCTCTATGACTGAGACTAAACCAGTTTTTAGAATAGTAAGCAGATGATTCACCCATTACGGCAGAGGCAGGAAGTAGCTTGCTATCGCTGGTCTTCTCCCAGCTGTATTGCAAAGGTTTGCTTCCCTCACTAGATAAGCACCTGAGCACAATGTCTTTGCCTTCCTCTGTGGCTCCTTCGGCGTAGCACCTCGGCTTGGTGGGCCGCACTGTGGAGGGAAAAGAAATAGTGTGAAATAAATGGTTGACATGTCCAGATGGTCAATATAAACACTCCTGGTTCCACAGATCTGTTTCTTTAGCTTTGCATTTTGTGTTCGCTGTGACTTGTTCACTTTTTAAACACGTAGTCATCATCTAAATGAGAGCAGTAATCAGAGTAATTGATACAGCTGCTGTCATTACAAGAGCTGTCATTCAGAGAGAACAAGGGAACTGTGTGTCTTTGGATACACAAACACATGTATAAAGTATTCAGCATTAAGGATGGGAAAACAAGGTTTCTATCTGGAAAGGAGGGCAAAGAAAATGAGTGCAAACATGCCTCAGTCAGTCTGTGGAGACAGGGGAATGGAGGGGGTTTAAAACAAACATCTCCAAAATTAAAAACAGACCAACTCCCTTGAAGCCAAGACCCAGTGTGCCAGGCGAGGAGGTAAATGGGAGGGGAGTAGAGAAAAAAGGGACTTCGATGGACAATGTTTGGACTGAGAAAAATCCAAGGCCAAAGTCCATGCTCAGTGTTCGCTGACAGAAAGCTGACTTTATGTTGTGGTAATGTGCTCAGGAACAACAAAACACAGGAGTGGGCCCGACTGATTTGAACCAGGTGCCAGGCCGGCTTAGCAAACATAAGCATGAGGATTAACCGTACACGGACAGCACTGACTGCTCTTACTAATCTAATAAAAACACACAGAGAAAGGACTTTGGGGAGCAGAGAGAAAAATTAAATGAGTTCTGATGGACAGATGGTAGAGGGATGCAACCAGGGTTGTATGACTCCTGGCTCACTGGCCTCCTTTTTATGGCCTTAGTGTTGCACCTCCACGCAAATGCATGCACGTCACAGTAAATGTCAGAGAGCTATGACATTTTGAAAGCATCTTTTAAAAGGTGAAAGTCAACACGTGTGGGGGCTACAGCGCAGCTTCTCATATCAGGGCGACTGTCTGGTGATCAGATTTATTTGTTTGAAATATGAGGTCAAAGAAGAAGGTCGCAGCAACAGAGGGCAGAGCCATACGGATCTCTGTTAAATGAACAATGAGTGGAAATTTATGAGTAGCACAAGGCTATCGTGCCAACGAGATAAAAAAAAAAAAAATAAGACTTGATTGAGGAAAGCATTACTGCTTCAAACAGTGATGACTGATTGTTGAATAGTCAAGTGAAATGCGAGTGGCTAATGGGTCCAGGAGACAAGCAGACAGAATTAATGAGATTGGCTGTTGAGCTCTGCAGTGAGCTCTGGGTTCAGGCACAGCTGAACGGGCTGGGCATCCAGAGTACAGGTATTCACAAACAGTCGCATGAGTTGCTGACATGCAGTGCCAAACTGCAGGTGGATACTCGCCTCCTGTTAGCTTCAATGTCTCACTGCAACGACGGGAGAATACAGAACAAGGCACCGTACCTCCTGCTTCCTGGTCAATGTGCAGACATGTCAGCATGTATGCAACACACACATACAGCACCATTTGTGACAAGCAGCAGCCAATAAACTCAAGGTATGTTTATGTTTGTGTACACTTATGCATGCACGTCTCCTCCACAGTGAGGGACCGTGCATCTTGCGACAAGATCAAGCTCAAGGTAAAGTGCAGAGCAGGCAAGTTGTCCCCACCTCTCCTTGTCAATGTTATTTCATTCAGCACACCCCTGCACCTGAGGTCAACGGTGAGCAGCCTGTCAGCTTCTGTAGCCTCGAGCAGCCTTTTATTCTCATGCATGCACACATTTATTCCTATGTATAAACAGCTATGTACCAAACAAGACTTTATTTTAAATCCCTCATAAATCAAATCAGATTCAGTTCAAAATACTCATTTTAACTAAGATTTTTTCATACTTGTGTGAATCACAGAGGTACCAGATGCATCTACAATAACAGATCAGATTAGATTAAATTCAGTTTATTGCATCTACCTAGAAGATACGGATAACCTGGTGTAAACTTTAACAATGTGGGTTAAAGTTGCAAAACTAGAGCCTGGCTTTTGTATTTAGTACATTTTTTACACCTTTGTAGTCTAGAAAATGACACCAGATGAAATGATGCACATGGATATTAAACTTAAACATCCTGATAGTGCAGCTTTAATGGGTAATTACATGGAAATAATAAACATCTTTGTTGTCGTGTAGAAAATTTAAAAACAATCACAACAAGTTTAACATATCCAAATCCGATTTTAAATCGATTTTCCCCTCCACTGTTACAAAAAAAACAAAAAAACAATGCAAAGAACAAAAAATTATTATTTTTAAAAAATACTTTATTGCAGTCAAGCTAGGAACTTAGCTCAATTTAAAGTGCAACAAGCAGCAGACACTGCCACTGTAAACAATAAACACAACACTTAGTGCAATTCCACAGTGAGCTAGTTTTAAGTTTTTAGCATACATTTAGGAACAGGCTTCACTTGTGTCACTGTTTGAATTTGAACATAAACTAAAA
>JBAMIG010000016.1:1404701-1439377 GCA_037177335.1 Kiunga ballochi | reverse complement strand
CTAGTTTTAAGTTTTTAGCATACATTTAGGAACAGGCTTCACTTGTGTCACTGTTTGAATTTGAACATAAACTAAAAGTAATAAATAAAAGTGCATCCTCTTGGAGCACTTGGAAGGTGCTGGGGCAGCAAAAAAAATCTCGATTTTCATAAAAATAAATCTTCATTAACAGCTAATTTGAATTAATCGATTAATCGCCCAGCCCTAACTTGTGGTAACTTTAATATCTTTTAACAGGGAAATGTTTACTGTAATTTCTGGATCATAAGCCGCTACTTTTTTATACACTTTAAACACTGCAGCTGACGTGCCGATTGCTACGATTACTTTACCTTCACCCTAGGGTGTGGCGAGAAGTAATTCATATCGTTTCTGATGGTAGCTTCTAGTACAGTACATAGAGAAATTACCTTTTGGTCAGCCAGGATTGTACATGTAATCATATTTCTGATCAAATGTTATTATTATTTACAGTACAGCCACCAGAAACCAAGAGGCAATGATCAAAAGATCCCCAAAATGCATTCTCCGGGTTTGTGCACAGGGCGCTATGAGAGCACTACCTGAACACGCCCCGATTTTGCATACA
Source organism: Kiunga ballochi (assembly GCA_037177335.1). NCBI lineage: Eukaryota > Metazoa > Chordata > Actinopteri > Atheriniformes > Pseudomugilidae > Kiunga > Kiunga ballochi. The sequence goes on along the minus strand of JBAMIG010000016.1, from coordinate 1,438,788 downwards.
TGCTACATTATGATGCAGCCATGATAAAAGCCAAATGCATCAAAACCCTGGCAGCGCGCTGTTTTCTAGCTGGCAGAAACCCTGCAGAAAAAACTCATTTGTATCCGGGATCTTGTCTTTTCAGTCATGACCAACAAAGTTCCTGACCATAGGTGAGAATAGTCCAGAGAATCCAGAACCGATGCAAAGGAAAGTCAATCCCCTATCAGCACAAATCCAAAGGACTTGTCCAACGGTTTATTTTGTCAGTGTATACACCCGCAGCTTTTAAGTCAGGTACAAAATTAATTTTCTTTCTAAAACTATTAACTACGGCCTAAATATTGTTGCGCTCAGCAACCTGGAATTTACAGTAAACAGGTAAAACCTGTTTGTCTACATTTGAGTCACCTATACATAATAGCCTGTAAGCAGAAAATGCAGCCGCAGCGTCTCTCTATTCATTACAACAGCAGCTGTTCTGATAACAGAGTCCATAACAAAATGCAGCTTACATCACAACATTGAACACAGTTTCACATGTGGGCTGTTTTTCCTTTATGCAAATGCCAAGCGAGTTTCGAGAGGCGATTCACTTTCGACATTTAGCTGGTTGACTGACCAGCGAGGCCACTGCGAGTACGCGTTTGCCTAAGGACCAAATCAGGACTTGCACAACTTTGATGTGTCACGCATCTTTTTTTCTCTGTGCTAAAAAGAAATTAAAAGAGAACATAGACTTAATTTCCTCTTGGTTGTCTGAAAATTACTCTCAATATCCTGAATTATACTTGATTATATCCCGTAACAAAAAAAAAAAGTCATCCAAATGATCATTTTAGACACAAATAACACAAAGGGGACAATGCTGTACAGCTGCTGGGAAGGTTATGCGCTCCATTTTTTTTGTGGATTACATCAAAACAGCAAATGAGGACACAGGTCGTGTGATTTTGTGCACTTCCACAGTGTGGGAGAATTTACCCTGTGAGCATAAAAACACAGAATTCAGTAGTCCGAGTTGTTCTAATGTTCGCTTTCACTCACCCATGACGATTAGCAGCATCTTCTTGCTACCAATACCGGGGGCCTTTTTAACTTTACACTGGAAAGTGCCCGAATCCAACGACTTCAGCCCTGACAGAACGATGGAGGCGTCACCGGTCTTTGGGTCTGGTGAGTTGAAATGAACCCGACCCTTCATGGGGGCATAGTAGTCCTCATACACCCGATCCCCTGAGTACAAAATGACCTGTTTAAGGAAAAAACACACGGAAAATTATACAATGTCATATTTTTAACAAAGAAACTACTTATTTTCTGGAAGGACTTCTAACATCCAGGCCATGAAACTAAGGCCTTGCTCACAGAACAAAAGCGAATAAAAGAAAAGTACCCTCACTTTTATCCCTGAAATAGCCTTCAACCTGACAGCTTGTGCCATTTTGGCCTTTTTGAGCACAGGCAAAATGAAGGTAGAACAAACAAAGACACCACTGTGAAGCTAAATCAACACCTGCTGTGTCAACAAAGCACACACACATTGAGAGCGGGTCTGAAATAAAGGCTCGGTGGAGCTAGCAAGAAGCCTCATCACTAGCAGGATGATGATGGTAGAGGAAGAAAACATTGCACAATGATGGAAGCAGGGGGTGTGAAAGACACGCAAACAATAATGAAAGGAGTTCTGATTCTCTTTTATAGACATTTGTGTCGTATTCCTCCACATTTTTATGATCAATGAGCTTCTGTAATACATCTACAGCAACACAGCAAAACCCGAGTGAGAAGCAGGAGAGGAAAAACTTTACAAGTCAGGAGCAGAAAAAGAATATTAAATACATCAGAGGAGACAGGACACCCAAAGGAGGTTCTAGTGTGTCTGCAGAGTATTTATGCTCCATTTCTAAGGCTAGTTTCCAAAGAGGGCTTCATCTTGCACACATTAGCCGTGTAAACAGGTAAATCTGATAACATTCCACATTACTCTCAGGGGAGGAAAACCAACCCATGCAACTCCACTGGGGATTGAAACATCAGCAGTAAAAACAGTTATGCGAGATGAAACTACAAAAGAAAGGAAATTAAATCGCCCCCAGCTCAGACAGACAAGAACTCTCATTTGGGCTTAGTCACTTCACAGGCAAACAGATGGTGTTGCTTACACACATGCACATCTCCATCGAACAAAAAAAAAAGTGCAATAACCTTGAGAATTATGATCCAATGGAGGAAAAAAAAAATCTCATAAAGAGCCTGGGAAAAGAACATGACAAGGGCAAATGACTGGGCAAGCTGGCGGGGGCAGCGACGGAGTAAAAGAGCACGACTGTCTGTGTGCTGCATTTCATAACAGGTAGCACGCTCAGTGATGGGACCACCACCTGACCTGACCTTTACCAGTGAATAGATCACACTGCAGAGGTAAAAGACCTCTATTGGTCAACCTTAGTTTAATCATAGGATGACATCATTGTCATGTGCCGCAGCTGCTGCTCAGGGAATAAAGAGGAAGACATGCTGCTGATTTGAGAGGTAAAGCAGAGCGTTGCATTACCTGTATACTCCAACAACCCGCAGAGCTTAGCGCATTGTGGTCCTGCACTCCCACTGAGGCTTTTAAAATGAATGACTCAAAGTGCTGCTGAAACAGCTTGGAAACAGGTCTACTACAAACTGCTCCACAAGACTACCACTGAATCTTTAGCTGAAATTGAATTAGGGCCATTTGATATTAAACACTAAAAATTAAATGGTAAAAACAATTTTCACCACGGCTTTACATCCAAATCCTCAATCATTTTGTGATTGTTTCTGACATATTGTCAAACAAACAAAAGGCTCTGCTGTTGAACTGAAGGACAAAAGGGTGACATGGATAAAAGTATGCACCCTAAACACAGTCATCCTCTATCCACACATCCTGGATTTGGTCTCTGTAATTGTTTTTTGTCATAGTTCTCTCTCTGGTGGTAAACATTCAGGGCACACCCTTCTTTCAGCTAATCTGTAGCCAAGCAATGAGGACAAAATGCAAATGACTGTCAGTGTAGGCATGCATGGCATCTCTCATTCAAATCCAGCAAAGAAACATGAATTAGCCATGCTACACTAACCACAGAAAGACACTGATAATACGTGGGATATGTCAGCCAAAAGGGGCCATCGTTCTCCTGTAGACACTGGACTGAATGAGTAATGTGCCAAAGCATTATCTATCATTAGATAATGCTGAGGCATTCTGACGGCATCAATGCAAAGTTTATAACTGAAATATATGGCAAACATTAACAAAATAGTTTAAGTTAGGGTTATCTGTGCAGGAGTTTGAATATAATCCTCCCATTTTAAAGAATATAAAGTTGACATTTTGTGTGGATGTATTGAGCAGCTCCCCACTGCATAGATACGTCCAACAATGGCTGTGCCTTAAGTCCAGCCTGGATTTGCTCATCTCAAGCCATCTGGGAGCCTCTGGCTATAAAGTTCAACTTTCAGTCTTATTTCACTGCCTGGCGTGGTAGCTTTGGTCCAAGCAAATTGGCCTAATTCTATTGAACCCTGTCACATTTATCAAAAAACAGCCACTTGGAATTAATACGCCACTAATTGCAAAGAATTTATGCCATGCATGACTACATGTTGGTTAAAGGCTACAAGAATGTGAGCAAGTGATTATAGTGAGCAAAATGTGATAGGTCAAGGAGAACAAATGCATTCAGAGAGCTGTCTGGACTGTTAAAATCCCTTTAAATGTTTGGCAACAAAGTGTTTGGACACTGGACCATACACATAATAAAAAAATGATCTGGAGCACTGGATTAATTAGAAAACATCTGATATATATTTATATTTGCAGAGATGAAAAGAAAGAAGTTCACCAAAGTAATTACCCACACTAAATGCTCTTTTGTTGTCATTAGGAAAAGAAAACTCCAGACTAAAACATTGGTTCATCTCAGAAAAGTTAATCATTTGTTTATGTATGTATGAAATGGTCAACGGGTTAAGGCTGGGATCCTTTTCCAACATTAAAAGTTAAAAAAAAGAGCTAAAAACACTAAAACCACAGGACAAAAAGGCTTTGTGACAAGTGGGAGGTTGGGGTGCCAATGGAGATGACCACATCACATCACTGATTTGATCAATGGCAAGAAACCATTTCCATGTCTGTTTAGCTCCTCAGACTGAGTAGTGAGTAGTGCTCACCGTTTGTTACTGAGGGCCATGTTACAAAGTAAAACCTATCTTTGTTCAAAGCAGCACCTGCTGCTCTAAAAGTACAACATGGCTGTGAGAACAAATACTCCATAGAAGTGCATGCAGCTCAGATTACACTTGTCTTGCTTATTGTACGCTTATGTAAGAAGGCAACACCTTCATACACAAAAACGGATGCCACCTACCACAGAATCATTATTTTAATTAATTCACAGGGGGAAAAGATGATCCAACACTTAAAACTTATAAAAAATAAAGCAATGACTACCCGTTATTACTACCAATATCTTCATACGTTTTCTTCATATTCCTCCCTTGTAAGGCTTTTATTTACATGTGTGTGTATTTGTATGTTATATATATTTAATATGTGGTCACTTATTTCTGCTTGTTTCCTGCACTTCACTTTGAATTACCAACCAAAAGAAACACTAAAGCTTCTCTGTAACAAATGAGAGCGAAATAAAAACGAAATGTTTGAGAACATCGTAACACTTACCACTTTATCCTCTTTCTGGTTGTCTGATGCCAGTAAGCTCCATTCTATATCCAGTGGCCCTGAATCCTCTGAGGCCAGGGTGAACTGGCATTCCAGCTTTACGCTCTGACCACTGGCCTTTTCAATTGGTGACTGTCCAAAAGACGTGATTTCCAGACCCCAGGCCAGACCTATACACAGAGACACAAAGGCGTTAAAGATGTAACATACATAATAAAGACAGCATCACTTAGAATAAAAGATGTGATGAAATACAGGATTTCTGCACGTTTTATTCAACCGCAAACACACTGAATACATGATGGAGAATACAATTAGACTTCCATTTTGTCTTCTTGATATCAGCCAAAGGTTGACCTTTCAGGAATGTATAAATCTGACAAGCCACAGTTATTGCTGGAAACATTTAATTAATTATTTTGCCAATTTTTTTCCCTTTAGTTTGCCTGGTATTTACTCTACAATCCACATAATTAAGTCTCAGTCTGTGTTATTTTTGGAGTTTGCAAAGAGGAGATTGGAGGACGTGACTGAACTTACAGGACAAATCATCATCAAGTTTAGTTTAGCTGACAGAAAGCAACTCAAGCCACTCACATCTTTAGTCCCTTCAGAATCAGCAATATGTCTCAAAAACAATGCTGAGACACCAAAACATTCACGTTAAAAGAACACAGAGGGTAGATGCAAACACTGAGCAACAAGGCCTCAGTAATGTAGCACACACAGATACACAACATATCCAGGGTGTACCCTGCCTTTCACCTGGTCATTTCTGAGATAGGCTCACGTATAGGTATAGAAAATTAATGTATGAATAATATGAGATACAGTTTAACAAATTAACAAATTTTCTTTAAAAACTGAGGTCAATCACAAAACAGCAGAGACTCATTCACGTTTATTCTTAGAACAATATAATATTCTGGTAACATCAACTAGGTCAAAATTTTATATTCAATAAGATATTTAAGCTTTGACAGGAATATAGGTCCATACTGAATGGAGTTGTCTCATGCGGCTTTAATGTGTTAAAATCCTCCTGACAGCCGTCACCTTCCAACCAACAAGCAGGGGCAGAATATCAAACAAATGACTATTAAAAACATTGCTGCTGTAAAACACTTTAAATAGATAACAACCACTGCACAAACACACACAGCTTAGTGAAAAGCATCTGCTGCCAACAAAATAGAGCCCTGTCACTAACTAAAACATTATTTAGCCTTAGCTACGTCTGCATTTCATTAAGGTGATTCAACCCTGACAGACTGAGCTGACTTCAATGTGTAATAATAATAATAACTGGAGAACAGGAGCCAAAACCGTGAAACACAACTGTAAACACTTTCACAGAAATATCCACTGCTTTAGTTTCTTTTTTGTTTTTTACCAATGATTTTCCCATAAAAACACACAAATCAAAGTGTATGTAGATCCATGGAAACAAAAAGAAGTATAAACAAATGTTTAATCATCGTGCATGGTTTTTTACTGTGACTCCAGCTAGAAATAATACACTTATTTCCCTTATTTGCCATCTTATCTTCATCAATTTGACAACAGAGCAATGTATAATGCACAGACAGTGAACTGATTTATCAATTATTATGATATACTATAATAAATTACTTAACAGATCACATTTCTAAACCTGTACCTTGGAGGTACAGGAGGTTTAAATTATAGGTGGAGGTTTCTGTCAATTCCATGTCAGCCTTAAACTTGTGTTGCCTCTGAGCTTTGCTAGATAACCAAATGGGATGCACTACAGGGGATTATCCACATGGTATGTGAGAATCTCAGTCACATCCTCTGGTGTTGAAGCTTAGAGCCTGTAAGCATTTAATATTGTAGCAAAGCACGTGCGTGGTTTCATTACGCGGCAGCTGGTCGCTTCAGCCCACAGATTCTGACAGACGCCCTTGACAGGAGCGATCCATCCCCTTCGGCAGGAGCAGGAGAAACAGGAAGCCAAATAGAGAAACAGAGATATGTGCCTATCACTGTCAAAACAGATATTCAGCTTGTCATGTGCATGAGGCAAAGCTGTGTCAATTCATCACACGTTTAGTCAAGCCTGGGCATCATTCACAGTTGCTCTGAGAGGGGAGAAAATTGTATTCCAAGAGGTAAAGAAAGTACCCAGCTGGACCAGTTTGGCAGAGTGACTGATATCTTACAGGTAATAAAGTACACTGTCAAATGTATCTGTTCAATCAATGACAGACCTCCAAGACTTTGGGAACCATTAGTTTATATTACAGTGCAGCTTGAAGTCTTTTTAACTCAGCAGAACAAAAATAGGAAAAGGTGCTGCTTTGGGGAAGTCATGCCATCAATACGCAAACTGATGTGCTTGCTTATACACCTGAGAGTCTGAGTGGATCCAAAACATTACAACCCAATAAATAAGCAACACTGGGACTGCCATTTTAAGTTGATTTTCCATCAAACGCAGCACACACTTTCCCCTCAGAAGGTATTAAATCATACAACTGCAAGCATGGTAAATAATATTCCTAAAGTACTAAACAGCACAGTAATTTCTTTATACTTTAAACCTCTGACTTCTACACTAACCTGTTTTGATTCTTTATCTTTCTACATAAAAGGAAGTTTGCAGCATGAAAAGTGGATAAATGTAATGTGATGCATTTCTGTGCAAAAGAATTAGTAATGATTACATCAAAATGTCCAAGTTGTGTGATTGCCATTTCATTTTTTAAAAAGCCAACCATGACATTGATTAAAAATACATTTACACTCCAGCTCTCTTAATGAAAGATCAAGATTAATTACATGAAATGAAAATCTTTAGAATGAATATACCAGTTCAGTAAAGTAAAGCTAAAGTCAAGTTAATAGCAGCTTGTCCTCAAAGACTAGGTGGTCAAACTTAAGTATACATATATAATTTTAATTATATTTTAGGGAGGAAATATCTTGAACAGAAACAATTTAGTTAATAAAGAAAATATGAAAAAGAAAGCTGTAAAAGACATTTACCTCAGTAGAAATTATGTAACCATATATAACCAGAGAACAGAATAATTCCTGTTTTACAGATAGGAAAACAAATCCTCTTTTACAGTTTGATACACAAACAACAACAATGGTATGCTTAAAGAAAACAAAACAGCTCACAGGTTTAATCAGTAACTACGAGCAGTCAGCACATACTGTGAGCTCTGTGGGAACTATGGAGGGAACAGACATGAACTTACTGGGATGAAATTCTGCAGCAGTGTCCTGCATATAATCATTGGCTTATACAGGGTGAGCAGCAGGCTTTATTTAGAGTAATGGCACCAGGGCTAAAGTAAACTGGCCTTCTTTCTTGAAGTAAAAATAATCGACTGATAAGAATGGCCATCATTACAGCTCAAGGAGAACTATGAAAAATGGAGAGCCAGTGAATGCAGCCATGCATGCACACCAGACGCACATTTATTTTCCTACAGCTCAGTGTGTGTGTGTGTTTATATAAATGTTTGTGAAGCATGCACACTGAGCAGTGAGAAAAGGGCACATTGGCTAATTAAAAACCTATCTTAATAACTATTTATGACTGCCTGAGTCTTTGTGAGCCTCTTGTTTCCATCACTGACGCAGCAAACCCAGTATGGTTACTGGGAGACTTGGAATGAGTTAAAGGAATCCAGGGTGTCAGCATGCTCTGCCTTACACCCGACTGCCAGTATCTCACTCAATCACCACCTCCTATGTCCCATCCTGCCAGTCCCAGCCCTCCTCTCCATTAAACACAGTCACAATTGTGAAGTGTGAGCCCATTGGCCTCCAAATCTCTGTGGTCCTGCTGATTGTAACCCCGTCACCCACCCCCTCCACCTTTGTTGGCATACAATGGGGAGTGAATCCTGTCTCCTGGCAACCAAACCCTCAGAGAAGGTTACTGTGGTGCTTAAGAGACGGTAAGACAGAGAAAGAGATGGAACGAGGACAGTGATGGCGGTATAGAGCCCGAGAAACAGGTTAAGTATGAGGACACATGTGGGGGATTTGTTAAAAGGGAAGTTAAAAACTTCTAAAGCCTTCAAAGAAGTCAGCGAGTCAACAAACTATGTAAACAATGTAAACATTGGCTCAGGTTGATGAGAAATAACATCACAGATTAGGTATTATAAGCTGATAAATAAGCTCTAAAGAGTCAGGTACAATGTGAGAAATCATTAAAACAGTCATTCTAGACTTTCAATGTCACTGAATCAGATTTATGTACTGGGAAGAAAAACATCCATAAAGTTATTCCTAACGACACACCAATGAGGTAGATGTTACCACTGTTGCATCGCCCTGTTTCACCACCATATTGTCACCCTGTGATGGATGTGAGCTGTGGAACGGCCACACTTTCATAAAGAAGCTGACTGGCACTTGTCTTGTCTTGGCCTTGTATAAATGTAAAGCTTGCTTTATTATAATTAACTAAAAAATGACCTGTTGATTCTATTAAATAAGAAGAAGCTGTAGTCATAAAAAAACTTTACTTGGATTGATGTGGATAAGCTTTAATGTTCCAGAAAGGAAAACTGTGACATAAAAATGATGTAATTTCATTTTCTTTTTACCTATAGTACAAATTAATGCTGACCAGTAGGATAAAAATGATACTATTCTGTTCCAATGTATGTGTAAACACATTTTCTGACTGAAAATGAGAAAAAAACATGTCAGAAAAGTTATAACTTTGTACAAAAAGAGCAAAACATTTCACTGTTTAAAGTGTTTTCATTACACTCTTGAATTTACCTCTCTCTCTCACAGCACTTAGCTGAACCGTGTATTTGGCTTTATGGATTCATCCACCACTTGTTTTTTATTTTGTCAGTCAGTACATTTAGCAAAGACGTCTGCCAGTAAAATGAGACGAGAATATCCACTAGTTCTTTCAGTTTTACCTGAGTATGCAGAGATTGTTATTAGTTTCATACATTTTTCACAGTCTTAGGCATGTTTGCAGCGGTGTCGACTCCTCAGCATCTTTGGCTCAATTGCATTTGTAGCAAACAGCTGTTTAAATTCTGTCTGACGGTGTTTATTTCAACCAAAGTTCTTTGTGTCATCACGTTCAGCCTAAATGTAAACTATACATTTATTTTTGAGCTTTTGCCATCCATTTTTACTGTTCAAAACCAAAAATTGGGGCTCTCTGTTTAAAAAAAGAAGAAGAAAGAGACCCTCAAAGCATTTTACTGAGATCTTCCAAAAATTGTTTAATTTCATTGATGCATTCATATCACAACAAAACTAAAAACTAGTTTTTGATATGAAATAGTATTTAAACGCTGCATGTTAAACAGCCTATAAGTGAAATAGATTAGCTGACATTTTGAGTTTGTTTGTGAATGAATGATGAGTTTCTTCTCAAAGTCCACCGAATGCTTTTCCAACAGGGAAAATCATCATCTAAATAACATCATGTAGATTCAGAAATGGAGAAATCAATGATTAATACATCAGGCATTATCCTGGTTTAACTGTAAAAAATATTTAGAAAAAAAAAAGACAAAACTGGAATTTCTATAGAAACAAATTCATTTTCCTTCATAAGGATATGAAGGGAATAAGTGTTAAAATATTCGGTATTGTCTATCAGTCAAAATGACTCTGCAGCCAGGAAAGATTAGTTTCTCAGTGTACACAGATTTCAGAGCACAGGTACAGTTTACACTGAAGTGTTTTGTCAAAGGTCTTCTAGAGAGATGCAAGGCTAAGCTGCGTGCTAAGGGGAGTAGTTTCAACAGCAATAAACCCTGAAACCAGGAGACAGTTTGACAAGCTAACCTCTCCTGACCCAAAGCTCAAGACCCTCAGAGTCTTGGCAGAAACCAGAGCAGATCATAAGCTTCTTCTGAACCCTGGAACGCAGAGTCCTACCACAGCGAGATAAAGCTGGCAGCTATTTCAGGCTCAGAACGCAACAACAGTGACAAAAAAAGCTTGGCTAGGTGAAAGAGGCGAATTACGTTTCACTAGGACTTACTTCTATTTACCCTTCTCCAAGGTTTGCACATCTTTAATCCACTTATACTACGTGTTTTGACTAATGCAAAATTCAGCAACGGTGACATCTTTGGTCCTTACACATTTCAGCCATAATAGAAAACAAACATATGAGCAACAGTGTTGCAGATATGGATTTCTACCTTCTTGTCTTTGCACTACAAATGCATTATCCCAAATTATTTAAAAAAAAACACAAATATTGAATGAAGAAATGTTTCAAATAAAGGATAAAAAAACAGCAGCAAGCTTATCGTCTTACATTTTTCTAGATATGTAAAGGTGGAGCTCCTTACATTACAATGATTCTGCAGCTTATTTAATCTGTTAACCCCTGAACCCTACCAAGACAACCTACAAACAATTCAAAGACAAGTCAACCCCTGCAACCGTACCAAGGAGCATTAATTATTTCATCTTTGCTTAGCTGCTACTCTAAAAGTCTTTGAATGCTTGCCCCGGTGCTCTCATTGAAACTATTCAATTTGAAGCAACGTGGGTGCAGTTTATGTAGTGTAGCAAAGGGCTGCGATTGTTGAACCACACTGATTGCGTAGTAATACACCCTGAAAGCTCCACTTGCCACAGAGAGCCGTCATTAATCCCAGTGCAGATGACCTAAAGGCTGTTTTGACATAATTTAATGTTAAACGGTGAAGGGGTGATGAATGACAGACACTTTGAACGGCTGCCTGAGCATTCGACAGCCTTTAAACAAGCCTGTAAGGAATTTGTTTAATACAACATCTGTGAATGTCCATTGCTTACAACTGATGAAACGTCTGGTAACTTTAATGCTTCAGTTATAAAATAAAACAACAACAACCTGGGATTGCAAATTAGCATGATATTTATTTTAATTATAGATTAATACACTAATGAATTTGCAATATTATATTTGCTCAAATCTGGAGTCAGTGAGAGGAAAGCAGAAACTAGGAGAAGGAAAAAGGACTTTTTTTTTTTATTCATTCCACAATGGATGATTAAGTCTTCATCACAGGGATTTTTCAGTCCTGGCCTTGGAATTAATATGTCCTTTATAAAAGTGACCGAATTAGCATTTTATAAGCTGCGGTATGCTGGATTTAAACAGCTGCTCCTTGTCTTACATCTCTACCACCATGAATTGTTCTAAAGCTCCACTCAACCTAATAAAAGTGACTTTTTCTAATTACACATCCCTTCCTCCTCCTTCCTCCCTCTACCACCTCCATCCCTGGAAAAGCAGAGCTAATTTATCTGAAGCCCCCTGAAGAGTATGATAACAATGCAAAGCATCTGTAGTATCTCTGAGACCTGTGGAAGCTCACACACATAAAAAAAGGCCTCTGTCCTTGAGAATTTGTTGAAGCTCAGGGACATAGTGAGCTAGTGACAATATGGGGGCTGGTTACGGCATAAAGAAGATAGGCAGGACGCCAATGCAAGCAGCAGCACACAGATAGCTGATAACACACTCATACAATAGAAAATACATCAATGTAGTTTGGTAAGAAAATAAAAGAGAATGAAAAAGAACTGATAGGAAGGATAATGTGCTTTAAGGAGAAAATAAATTAATGTTTCTAGAAATGTCTACGCTGATAAAGATGTCATACAGAAAGGGTTTTGTTAAACAGTAAAGGATGTCAGCAGGGTAATTAGAGAATCATGTTCCTCTTATTTTGCAAGTGGAAAACAACAACAAGATTTCTCTGCATGTAATTAGTGAACACTTGAAAGCATTGTGTCTGACTTGTTAAATGGTGCAAAATACTAATATCCCAGTGCCTTCAAAGAGCATCCAATCTTTGTGTGGTTTTGCTGACACCATTTTCAAATGAATCCCAAGTTTTTGGTAAAATAAGAGAGCTGAAAAGGAATAAATGATGATTAAACATCTTGATAAAAATGTTTTTTGTAAACAAATGAGGCTGTTAAAAGAAACAATGTCTATAAAATGCAAGCATTTGCCTTCTAAGCTTGCAGCAGTTTACTGTGAACCAGAAAAATGAAAACCACATGTCTCAGTGGGGTTTAGCCATGGGGCGTCTCTTTACCTCTCTCTCCTGACACAGGAGTTTCTATGAACAACAGGGAGGTAGCCATGCTAATACCTATCCTATCCCCCCCAGCCCCCAAAACAAATAAAGTGTCTGATACAAGACAGGCTCCTTTCGGCACCCACAACCTTTGCCTGGGCCCCAGGCACAATGCCAACTGGGATCAACTTCGCTGGTCAGACATGGAAACACTAGTACAGCTACTTCATTCAGACTGGGTGAACTGAATTGAAGTGTGCGGGAATGTTATGAATCTCACAAGTGCAAAAAAACATTGAAAATGTGTGTTCCTTTGGGGCAATGATAATGTCAGTAAGGTGAACACTCAAACAGTCAGCAAAGTGTGAATCATCACAGAACATCTCTCGAAAAAGATAAATTGTTCTGGCAATTTCACCAAAAAACTCCTTAAAGGCAGACTCCTTAAAGAAGAAAACCCCACAATATAACATTTGTTGAGCTCAGGCAATTTGGTCAGAGGAGGGCTGAATGTTGAGCTAAATAATGTTTACTGGGAAAAACATGAGTTGCAATTTTCTACTACTTTCTCATCATAACTAAAACAAATCACCGATTCCAGCAAATTATCATGTTGGCCCACACAATAAAGGAGTTTTTTTTTAATTCAGCCTTAAAAAGGTGCCAAGATAAACACATAACACATAATATTTATGTTAAAAACACCTATGGAGACATATAGGCTCTCGTGGATCCCTGCCAAGTCACTAAAAGGATTAGGGAGTCCATCCACATAGTGGACGGCTCAGAGGTGAGTAAAACATCAAGAAGTCAAACACAAATGGCTCAGAGTGAATTCCTGGTTTCCTCCCTGGTTGCTTCAGATAAAGCTCAGCATACTTTGTAACGTAGTCAGAGCCCTATTAAAATAACCTTCACTAACTCGCTAATCAAAGTGCTTATTTTTTTTTTTTATTTCTTCTCAAATAATCTTAAAAAAGTAAGTAATTTTACCATGTTTGCTTATACAAAGACTAATTTCCATCTGAGACTTTTACCCCACAGATATACCGTTACCAGAAACCGCAAGAGTGTAAAGCAATCAATTAATTACAAGTCTCCAAAAACAGCTAAATAAGAAGCGCTTTCTATTGTCATGCTCCAGATAACAACCTGATAGAGTTCAATCAGTCACTCATTTTCTAGACTGCCTAATCCAATTTAGGGTCACGGGGACGCTGGAGACAATCCCAGCAATTAGCAGGCGAGGCGGCTAATAGATCAGTCTAAAAAAGGCAGTGAGAACAGAACAGAAAGGGTTACTGGATGTAAAATTCATGGCAAATATTAAATATTTCCACCAACTTTCAGCTGTGGAAGAACTTCCCAACACTGTTGTGAAAGTGAACGTCTCACATCTTGTGTAAAACAGTGGAGTAGCAGCAGTGTACTTTTTAACCCAAGCGGTTAATCTACAGCAAAATATTATAAAAGCATTTAATAGTGAAGCTGTGTTGTCAGTGCAGTCGTACATAAAACTAAACCTCTGCAAGAGTACAACCCAAATGCTGCAAATTCTGGCATCCAGGACAAATTGGTCATCTATGGCTCCAACAGTATCTGACTCCATTTTAATCCTTTCATTTTAGGACACGCATATTCATCTTATACATGTAACCTAAATAAAGTAATTCTTAAAAGGTTTTACTTGTAGGTTAATGATTAGAAACATAACACACCAAACATATTCAGAGATACCAGTATCACAACAAAGTTGTCTCAAAGGGCTTCACACAGTTACTCACACAAAAGCAGATATAACAATAAACACAGGTAATGATTACACTAAACTAAGCAGATCTAGGACATCCCTGTCCTTAGACCCTCCTCCTCAGTAAGAAAAAACATATATTCGTGCATATGCATGAAAATATTCACCACCTCTGCTTATGTTATATATACACATAGTAACCTATTTTCCATGTTGTTTTCAGGCATGTATGGCTATCGGTTGTACTGGCCAGGAGGCAGTTAGTGAGTCTGCTTTGCTCATGCCATTTCCTCTAGGTTCTGGTCTAAAATTAGGCCTCCTGCCCAAAGGACACAGCATGATGGTAGACTTCTGGACATTGGCTGAAAATACAGCTCTGTATTTTATGCCAACAGGATGCCATCAATAGGTTATGTGTCCAACATGGCGCATCTGATTGGAAAAAATTATATCTGATTGCTTCAGAAATCTGCCTGAGGACACAAACGAAAGCGGGATGTTGACAAAGTACTTTGTAACAACTGCTGAAACGTCAATTCCTTTTATATGCATTTAAAACATATCCTCCTCTCTAAACCCTCCTCATCCTGTCCAAAGCACTGAGCGCAGGCAGAATGAGGTCTTTGTGGAAGTGTAACAACACAGACAGTCCCTTCCTGTCCTCTATGTGACAGGGACACCACAACAGGACATTGAGATAAGGCTGCTGTTAAAAGATAAGATGGATAATCCTTTTTATTTGCTCTTATTTCTCTACACAGGAAGTGAAATTAGATATTTCAAGGCTGGAAATTCTTCTTCACTTTGAGGTTCCTGAAGCCAGGTGTAGTAAATGCACCTGAGCAGGGAGCTTTGTAGGAAGCTGCAGGCGCAAACTGTCAGTAGTTGTTACAGCTTAACTAAGACTGCTGGGTTTATTCATGCCTCCAGCTTACTCTCTCTGCCTGAACATGAGGAGAGAGCTCAAAACGACCGGGCCTGTCGACATTCAATGTTAAGCGACGAGACACGAATGGTAAAGTTAAAAATAACTTTTCTGCACTAGTTCATCTACCCAACACAAAAGCAGTTCCTTAGTTTGCTCGTGACATAGTATCTACATGCTTTGATCTTAAACTGTGTAGAAGATCAAGCTGGTCAACCTCAAAGACAAGCAGGGAGTCTGGACAGAGATAAACGCAGTAAGCCCATTAAGGTTGCAGAGCTTAGTTTCAAGGGTTCAAGATACTAACTTGCTCCAACACACAGCACAAGTCTTATTTAGACCCTGATGGGTTCATTAGATCCATTTCAACAATCCAAGAAAGAACCTTAAAGACCTGATTGCTATGAACAAGCACGATACACATGAGAACATTCAAACCTTTCATGTCAACATAATATTTCCACAATTATGTTTAACTCCAGGCTATAAAACTCAGAATGAAAGAGCAGAAACCGTGCTACTTTGCACCCAGTGGCCAATGGCCTCCCTTATAATCTATTCCAAATTATGAATATAGGTGCAAAAGACAAATTAACAGTATCTGTCATAATATACAACACTGTCCTACATGTATAATGTACGTCTCACTTAGTATCTGTTAAAAAAGGGGAAGCATCTCAGACCTGCTTTAGGTACAAGCATTGTTACCATGGAAACAGCCAGTAGGTATGTGTTTACCCCTGCAAAAATCCATCTAAACATTTAACTTGTACAAAATAAAAGAGTAACAGCTTGTGAGTGTTTACAGTGCATCCAAACAAGATGGGTCTGCTGTAAAATATTTACTAAATATTTCACGTCATGTTACAAGGTCGATGTGGCCGCTCATGATTCATCACCCTCCCTCTAAAACCTAGAAAACTTAAAAGTCAAAAGAGATCTTGTTTTCTTCAAACACATTCTTGATTTCCAAAGAGCACTAGCTGGAATGACTAACACATCATGCTCCTTTTGGGTGCTCCACATTAAAGCACACGCTTTATTTCACTTTTGATTGTTTTTTTATTGGAAGTGGCACCTGAAACGTTGAGCTTCCTTCAGCAGTAACACAAAACAGCACTTAAAGAAACAGAATGACGACTTCAACGTGACATAATTGCACTTGATTATGTGCAACAACGTCTTCCTGTGAAGCCTTTGTTCTGAAGCACAAATAGAAATGCTAAAAAGCCTACCATGATTAGTTAACCATAGGGCTGCGGTATGATCAAAATATACACTATTTCAAAATGGTCCTGTTGCAGACCTATACTATATTACTTAGAAAGGAAATAGAAACGTGTATATTTTTGGAAATTCTTTAATTTAACACGAGGTGATAAATGACACAAAAAAGTCAACAGAAACCTTTCAGCTAAGATTCTGCAAGGTCGTCTGGTTGGGTGTGTAGTCCCTGCAGTCCAGTGCTTTTGCCTGAAACCTGCCGTACGAGCCAACTCCCTGATGGCTCTAATGACATCTAAAAAGGTCTGACCCCAGAGTAGTCTAGACAGTCAGCCAAACCCTGCTTATAGTACATGTTGGATCAGGCTGACAAGCAGATAATCTCACTGAAAGTGTTTGAAGCATAGGATGTCTTTTTACCTACTAGTCTTTAAAATAGGGCATTAATGACCATGGTAAATGAAGAAAGTGAGTTCAAACTAGTTGCTAACCAAATGCACTCACCATTTTCATGTTCATATAACATCCATGCCAGTCAGACGCCTCTGCTGTCTGACTAGCATTAGTTAGAAAACACACCAGGTGACATTGTGAGCAGACAGAGGATCTTTTTATATGCTCATGGGTCATTTTATCTACAACCGTAGCACTGAGGTGTGTTACAGCTCTTGCTTTTGTCCATAAATCAGGCCTTTTATTTCCATCAGAAAGATGTTTTATCTCAGAGGGATTCAATAAAAAAAGCAGTCCTCTTATACACCTTGTGAGAGAAAATAGTTGCGGTTTGTGCTTGTGTGGCAGATCTATTCTTCTGCCAATTATTAGCCTCTCAGAGAAAGCCCGTTACCCAAACAGCTCAGTGTGGGCCTATGAAATATACATGGAATCCATTAAGACACCTAACAGCTGCTTCCTATGAAACTTACGTGGTAGAAGCTACATCCTGGATACTCCTGCATGCCTACTTATTAAAACAGCAGCACAAGTCATTAAGGTTGTGTAGTAATGTGTATTCTGACCATCATAAACCAGCAAGTCACAGAGCTATTTTCAGTTCAATTTCATCTCTCTGGAGGGCAACTGGGCCAGCTGCAGATTTCCTCACATGGCGGCGAGATGCACTACAGTAATTAAATGTCTGTTGTGGCTAGCTGACCTTGCTACGGTTCGGGCACTGTGTCTGTTCGATATCAAACACTGGCAGATGTGTTGTACCTAACAAAAACCCAGGAGACCCTAGGAGTAAGAGCTTCAGAAAGGGGGAAAAGAGCAGGTAATAGAGGCTGGCATGGTGTCAGACAGTCACAGTTTTAAACATCTGTTTGGAAAATGTTGTGTGCAAATGGAAGTCACAAGTTCACAGGAATCCTCAACAGAGCATGTTGCGTAATAGTGCTGAAAACTGGTTTTAAATCTAAATGCAAGACATTATGACAAGCAAATGTCAAAGAGTGCAACTAATACACATGTTAGATGTCGCCTGATCCAGATTTCAAACATGCAGCACCAACGGTTCTACTTTAGATGTATTTACTGTTGTCTTTATGTAATGTTAGGGTCCTCTGAGTTGAAGGAAAATACATAAAAAGCAAACAGAGCGCAGAAATGTAGAAATGTCTGTCACAAATTTCTATCTCCATTATTTTTACTTTGCTTTTGAATGAAAAAAATTTAAATTTTGACAAACTGTGTAACCCCCTTTTGTAGAAAAATAGTATTTTCATAAGTACAATGTGACAAAAGCTCATTGGGGCTAAGCAGCAACAGCATGTAGCCTTAATTTAGACTAATCATTAAAAAAGGAAAATAAACTCCTCTTGGCAAGGGAAAACAGAAATTGGCTAAACCCCAAAATATCACAAAAAGGGTGTATTTTCTGGGAGTAATTATTTTAAAGTTAGTTTTCTCCAGATACATTATTACTGCTCTATTCAGGCTACGTCTAATACACAAGCTTATCTGGACATAGCTGATCATCACATGACTGTTACCAGCATCAAACAGATTGATTCAGATCAAAATGAAACAAGGTTAAAAAAAAATAATTAAGGAAAAACTTATGTTGGTCTTTTTCACCATGCTGACAATAAACTGTCATGTTTTTGATAAGGTGCTAAAAATGGCTCCTTCAACAGATGCTTATTCCCACCCCCATTGTCAAAATTCACCTCACCATCTGTTTATAATGCTGGAAGACCAAACTTAATCATAATCAAACAACTCAGGTTTGAGCATGACCGTGCCTGAACAGCAGCGGATGATAAATACCCGGTAAAAACACAATGCTAAACTACAAAAACTGCATATTAGGTGGAACTGTATACCACAATTTGACAGATAAATCATTTCCCTAAACCTATATCGCTAAATAACAAGCAATTTATTAGAGATTCAAGCATGACTGATGAGTTTATACCCTCCCAGAAAATACAGAGCAAACAACACGTCAGTACTAATTATGCAGCACTTTGTATTCATCAGCATTCTTCACATTATCAAAGCAAAATAACATTTTTATCACACTAAAAAAGAAACATTTCAGCTACTGCTGCAAAGAAACAATATCTTGATATTCAGTCGATCAGACATGGATGGTGCTGTGCTTCATCCAGAGCCATTTATGTCAATGAGCTGTGTAAGGCTAGAACAAGCCTCCAATGTGCAGAGCAAGCTCCACACAGCTCAAGGTCAGGCAAGATGTCCACATGCGCTGCAATAAAATAGTTTAAATGTGGGTACAGTGCTGAGGAATGACTGAACCAAATGAAAACAAATGAAAAATGTTGCCAACCCCCGACCCCAGATAAACCACCACACATTGTATTGTGAGGGCTGCCTGAAATGGAGTCTCATTAATTATGAATCTCCTCAGGACTCTCCCAAACAGCCACAGCAGACCTGGAAGGAGTCAGTGCAGCGACTAGGTCTAAACTTCTCTGAACTCTTGTGTCGCTACCAGGATAATATGAACCCACAACCTTTTTGGATGCAGCTCGTGTCCTGCTGCCTAAAAATGAAAACCAGAGCATTTTTATGACTGCTCAACATATTCATCCCAAGTCTGCAGCAGGACAAAGTATCAACTTCCTGTAAATGTTTCTGGTTCCCTATTAAATGGAATTGAGCTTGTGTAAGGATTGCTAAACAATCACATTGCATAACACATTCTGAGAAAGATCTCCCTGATATATTCATCTGATGCATGAAAAGATGGATAAACTTTCTGTGATGCTACCCGCAGGTTTCTTATAAGCTGAATTTAAGCTTATTGGGCAGTTTCCACTATGGCCAACTTGGCAGAGTCACACATGCTGTCATTCTTAGAAAATATAAAAATGGGTAAAGAGGTGAAGCTGAGATGGGGAAAGTAAGTGTGGAAATGGATGAATAAAATCTATTAAGCTACGATCTGCAGCTAAGAGCTAACAGGAGCTAACAGAAGCTAACTGAGGTAGGTGGGCTTAAGCTAAGGCATGGTTAGCCGGCTAAAAATTGTAGTTCTGCTACACCCTCTCTTTGTGTTGCTGAATTGTGCATTTTTAAATCAAATTAAACTTTATTTATACTTTTCATGCATAAGCTAAACAAAGTGTTTAACATAATTAAGGACAGTTTGTTACAACATTCACACTTATTAAATTAAGAACACACATAACTCGATATCCTTCCCACAAATATGCTCCCCTCCCACCAAACAAACACACATATAGACATCTTTATCCAAAGTTACAGACTCCTAACCAAGATGTAGATATGAAGTGATAGATTTAAACATCTGACTTTTAGAACGTCTCTTTTCAATGCAGCTATAGGTCCTTTTTAACTTGGAGGTTTCTGCTTAATCTGAACCCTTCCAGACCAATTTTCTTATGATTTCTTAAAAAAGCTTTTTAAAGAAAATGTGAAAATTGGTTGATTTTTGTTCCATTTTCTGTCTAAAGGATGTCACACCACTGGCAGATCCATACTAGCCCTTTACATTTGGATCTTAATCCATTGGCTCATATATTTAGCTTCATTTGGAGGATTGTAAATGCAGGAATAAACTGAGTCAGATCAAAGGTGCTCTGGTTTGCCTACAAATGCAGGGCTTAATTTGCTTCTAGTAAACCGAATTTAGGAAGTCTATCACAAAACAAAGGCACTGTGGGTTAGTACAGGGCATTGTGGATAGTGCTGTCAAGATTACAGATTTACTTGGTAAGATCATTGTAAAAAGAAAAAAATATATAATTAGTATGAATTATGTTGCAGATACTACAAATGTGAAAAGTCATTTGAACGCTTGATATATTTAAGTTTTAATTAGGGATGCCGAAGTTGATAAATCTGTGGAATTAATGCATTTCCTTCTCTTTTGCATCAACTCATTAACTACAGTTATTGCTCATGTCATATTAAAAATTTACATTTTATATCATCTGTATAAATGCAGCCGATTATGGGCTTCAAAGCATATTATTGTCCTTATTTATGAAGCTTCTGACAGTTTCCAAGCATTTAGAGGAGAGCTGCAGTATAACCCTTTTGGGTTACCAAATATCTTTGCTTTTCACAGACCAGTCAAGCTTATCTCCTGTTATGGTTCAGACATAATCTTTTTTTTTGTGGAAAATGGCAGTGATATTGAAGCATCTTTACAATGAATTAATCCTGGTGTTTAATCCAGTGATAGTGAAATTAAATAAATGTGACATTCTTAACAACCAAAGCACTCCCGCATGTGGGACATGGATGACGGGAATGCCTCGCTGTCGCATTTGGAGAAAAATTAAAGTATAATCCAACAGAGAACCACTAGAATCTGATTCAACTCTGTGGTAGAAACAGAAATCGCCCCACATGAACTAATAGATGAGCAAGTTTTTATTCTTCTTTGCAAGTCGTCTTCTTTTAAAGACTGCCTCATGGTTTTACATTATATATATATATATATATATATATATATATGCCACCAGTCACATCTTTGAAAACATTTTACTTTTATATCCAATGGGAATACACACACATACACCGAGGTCTACTGTAATGACAATTAAGTGAAGAGGTCCCTTTTTCTGCTTTCTGGTCATTTTTTAACTAAGTTAAAATCCGTTATACGGTTCAGACGTTATGATCATAAGTCATTCTGTCAGCGCAGACAGGTCCTTCTTAGGAGGGTTAATCATCCCCTCTGGTCATACAGTCACCCATCTTTTAAACGTTGGTGCTCCCCTTTAACTCACTGACCGCCACAGATGTCTTTACAAATCCCACCGTTTACTGGCAAACATGTCAAAAAGACGTCTTCTGTGGTTTCTGTATATGGAAAGCTGATTTGACCAGGTGTGTGGATGCACCTAGAAGACACACATCTGGTCAAATTGCCCCTACATACCTGTAGTACCAGAACTCAATACTCTGTGGGTCCTGAAAGCTCAGCTAAAATGCTTCTAAATGCTGGCAGTTTGAGACTCACTGCTATAACAATGAGTTACGATGAGTTAAAAGCCTGCAGCGGTGCAGAAGCTGTTCGTTCTCTGAACAGTTTGATAAGTCGTTATCCAATCAAATAGAAGTATAAAGAAAAGGACAAATGTCATCATATTTAATTTATTTCGAATATGTAATTAGAAAATAATAATCATACATAAATTGGTAGACATAAATAAACTTCACAGCCTGACCAGCAGTTTTGTCCAAATCCTTATCTGTAGATTTACAAACTTTAGTTTTAGAGGCAACATCTTTATGCAGGGTGATGAAACTTTGCAAATACAAACATTTAAATGTACATTCATTTAAAGTTGCATATTAAGGTCTTATATTTGGGTATAAAACTTAAGTAATCTGGCTTCATAATAACTTACAGTTTTGGTAAACAAACAAGATGAAAGAACGTCTTGTGTCGGCTCAGGTGACTGCAGTCCTTTTCCCCACCGAGATGCTATTATAAATGTTTTTCTCCCATCTTTTGTATTTAAATTAACTCTGCAACTTGTTTATTTGTTTAGTTTGACAATACAGTAAACCAAAACGACGCAAAATAACTGATAACACTGTATCTGTTTAGGAATACCATCCTCCTTGCTAGCAGCCGTGATTCTTTATGCTTTGGAGATCGGTGCACACTGTGGGTGTCTCTGCCGGGGAGACTGGTGGGATGAGAGCTGAGTCCGCTGCCAAATGTGGACACTCAAAGATGCATTTACTGCGTATATTAAGGGTGTTATAAAAAATAAATTAAAAGAATAAAAAAAAGGGGGGGGGATTCATAAAATAAAATTAGCATAAACTACTCATTTAAATTAATCAATACACTTTATTGTCCAACACTAGCAGTATTTGTTCATTAAATGCACACTGAATAGCAAAAGTAAAGGAAAAAAAAAACAATTTGCTTCACCAGTTCTACCAGTTCTTCCTCTGATCTATTTTTTGTCTTTTCACAGCAGTCTATTTTTTAGTCAAAGCACTCTCAGATGTAGAATCTGGTATATCGTCAATGATTCATCTTTTCTTTGGAAAAGAGAAGAAAAGTAGAGAAAAAGTCTCTGGTTATGTCTGAGAAATGCCCAACATGACGAGTGCTCATCACCACAGAGTAGACTTTATTCCTCACAGTCTATTATTCCTCATTAGAAGCAGAGGGCGTTGTGGGAGCTGCAGAGCCGGGCGTGAAGTGGCTAAGTGATGAATGTGCTGGGGGGGGGATGGTGTGTGTGTGTGTGTGTGTTTATCGCCCTCACATTGCGACATAGTGATGATGACCGATGGACTCGTGAAAGCAGGGAAAATCCGCACTGCTGTGACCTTGTTCAACAGATAGGCCGTCCCTCTTCTATCCGTGCGACCCATCTTTCAGCATAATCTTTTTCTGCTCATATTTAAACGTTCTGCTTCTCACTGGTGTCAAATCTGCAAGTCCAGTAAACCAGAATCGGCCCATTAAATGTCTAGCAGTTGCAATAATTCAGGATGTTTAAATGTTAAACAGTTCATGTTTATTACACATGCTTATTACACAATGCTACAGGGGTTGTAGAGAAAATTCATGTTCTTACCTCATTCAGTAAAAAAACATGGCATCTGCAGGCACAAACCTATGCTGGCTTGTTTCCACAATGGGTTGAAATAAGATGCAGATAAAATCATCTAAATCTGTAATAAACATGTCCAACTTCTACAACTAAATCATGTTTAGATAACTTTCCAATGTTTGTGTTTAAATTTTAAATACATGGTCTTTTCTTTTATTCTAGTTTAGATGCATCCAGCTGAGAACTGGACCCACAAACTGCTTATTGTAATCAATCAGAAATGAGACCTGAATTAATAGATTTAGAGAGCAACATGTTTTATTTTGCCATTTTAAACTAAATTATTAGGTTTTATGTTTAATGTTGAAAGTTTAAATGATGACCATTGGCAAACTTACTGGCATAATATGATGTAAAAAAAACTAAAATTATAACTGCATTATTGATCCATGTACAGAAATGTAATTTTGTCTGCTAAATACCAAGAATTACCACCAAAAAAATGATTCAAGCAATATTAGCAATACTTAACAGGTAACATATTATATTTATATATTATATGTATATTTTTTAAGAGTTATAATTTCTTAACAAGGTTCTTAACAAAGTTGCTTTTTATGTACCTGCGATACTGTAAAATTAATAGTCCCAGCCACCCATAACATAAACTGGTTAACAGGAAAAGCCGCCACTTTGGCCACTATAAATTATGACTAAGATACATAGCAAAAACTAACCAAGCAAGACAAGAGACGGGGATGCAGGGGCGTTAACAGGATGCTAAAGGTCTTGAAAGGTTAAAGTATTACATTAAGAAAATGATATGCCACTAATTTCTGTCATATTTTATTTGTCATGGTTTCTGTAAGGTCAGTTCTGTGACCGAAATATTATAAGACTATGACAGATGAGACACACAAACTTGAAGTATCTGTCAATGTAACACTGACTTTATGACCATGGGGTTAAAATAGAATCTTGCCAATATATCTTTCTATAAAAATGCTTTGGCAGCAGCCCTAGAAAGCCGTTTTACTCCCTACCTGTGACAAAGAAATGAGCCCTGAATACAAAGTGGCTGCACAACCATTAACCGGACCCTGAAAAAAAAAGCTCTGCTATTAATCATTTCACTGCTGCTCTAGAAGGCAGTAATTTGTTCATTCAGTAATTCAGACATGTAATAGCGGGTGGAGGAGAGGGGAAAGGTAAGGTAATGTGCTGAGGTAAAGGTGGGATCTGCATTTCACACTTCCGTGCAGGTGAACCAGATTTGGCACATGGCTTCGACAGAACTGGCAGGTTAAAATATTAATGTCTGGGGACGCGAATATTCATGGGCGGTCGTCCTCATCATGGGATTGTGGAGGACAGAGCAACGTCCCGAGAGTGTATTTCGATTCTACATGTCCCTGTTTCATTCTCAAGGACAAGGTGCTGTGAGTAGAGAGGGTGGCTGGATGGAGGTGAATCTGTGGCAGCAACATGTTTCAGCCAACAGGAGGCGAGCAGTGGCATTAGACAGCCGGGTCAGGACAGGTAACTGTGACCTCCAGTCATTATTACATGCGTGAGGCCAATGACAAAGACCTAGGTGGAGTTGTTTGTGCCTCCGCCCAACAGCTGCAGGGAAGCTCTTCATGTGCCATAATGCCATGGCAACACACTGAAAAATGCAGGAGGGTAAACAGTCTTTCCTCTAATAAGAGTTACTTCTAAACTTTGTTAGTTCATGATGTGCAACAATATATACAATAGGTATTGTGCAAAAAAACAAGGGGATATTGATTTGCTGCAAAAAGATGACCTAATGCATAATGAGCAACGTGGGGGAGGGTGGCTTTCTCAAGCACACTCACTGTACATGTGTCTGTTTTCAAATGGTAACCAAGCAACTAGTTCCTCTCCAGGGCCTTTGGTTTTAGGCTTATCAGGTAACCGGGTTTTGTGGCAGCTCATGTCCGAGGTCAAACAGCTCCGCTCTTAATCTAAGCATTACTGGAAAAGTGAGCAGATACCAGACTGGGTTAACCACTCAAACTTATTACTGGCAAACATTAGGGGCTTACTTTAAACATATTAATCACATCTTTTAAAAATGGATTAGGAATTAAGTTTACGAAGGAGAACTTTGCCAAACAAGCTGAGCTTTCAGGTGAAAAAGGGACCGAATCACATGAAACTCAGTGTGTGAGAAAATCCAACCTAAAAACGGTCTTTTTTCCCCCCATTTGTGTCTAATTACAAATCAAATTATGCAAGATTGAAGTCCTCAAACCAGACCAGAGCCAACCTTAACAGTTTGGTCTACTTGAAATTGTTGCCATGGAAACAAGAGACCAAAACTCAAAACTTTAAGTGCATTTTACTGTCAATGTTGTTGTATTAATGAGACCTATGCCCCATATTGTTTATATGAGTTGGTGGTTATTAATTTTATTAATAAAGTCATCTAGGATGTATGAAACAGCACAAATGTTTTGCAAAAGGTATTTCCATTTGTTATGCAAATTGCAAACAAACAAATATACAAGTACACCTGTACAGGTTGTTGTTGTTTTGCAGCCTTTTGATAAAATCCTGTGCTACTTTTTCTCTACTTATTACCTAGAAATAATACTTTACATACAATTTTTAGAAATTCATGAAACAAATTTTGATTTAAAAAAAAGCGTTTCCAGTTTTACAATTTAGATGTGCCAAACAACAAATAATGCAAAGATAATAGAGTCAGGATTTTATTGCCTGCATGGATGACCGAACTAAAAATGAAAACAAACTGGACAAATGATAGTGGAGCAGAAATCCTTTCCTGTTATGTTACCATAAAGGTCTGCAGATCATCGTGTATTTCTAAGCCAAGTTAAAACAATGCCTCCAGTCTCATTAACTGCTGTTGTCTGCCGAAGTGGAACAGCGTTCAAATAACAAAACCTTGTTGCCATTTAGATGTTAATGAGTCCAAACTAGTGTACAACAATGTGTTTCAGGGAACAAAGGAAAGCTAAACAATGCACTATAAGCAAGTTGTATATTATACTTGATAACATCAACTTTTTACAAAGACAGATCTGCACTTCATGCAGTCAATCTTAAACTAATCATTAGTTTTGACCATGGCACTGCGGCTTTCCCTTAAAACATTTTAAAATATTTCAATAACTTGTAATGAATGTTGCTGACTAAAGTCAAAAGAAAGCCCACAGCTAATGTTTCCCACTATTATTCAGAGTGGGAGGAGCTGCTTGCAGTTTCAGTGCAAATTCCAGCAGCCGCAGACGCACCCTTCCCATGAAATTACACCATGTATGTACAATTACACAAACAACAGTCCTCAGTTCCTATTTAATAATGACCCACACCTTATTAGCACATTCCCATAATTACAATATATATATACTCTTAATGTTGATAAAAGTCCTGCTTCAAGTTTGTTTAGATTAAATTATAAGACATTATTTGGCTCATATATCACTTTAATCATTGACTGTGGCTTGTAAGTAATCTAGACAGAGATTTCAAAGTCGACACTGCCTTAAACCACACCAACAACTTGCAAATATCCTCTCAAGTAAAGATAACTAGTCTTTAAATAAGTCTGCCATTAAGTCGTGTAAATAAACAAGTACAAGCAAACTGGTATTTCAATGGATGCAATAGCCTGGATTTCATGCTACAGAAGAGATGGGGGGCTCAAACTGCTGGCAGATGGCAGACAGAAAAAAAGCAGCACTTTGAAGTCCTGCAGCCACAGGTTTAAAAGCGGATCAAGACATTGTATTAAGCACCAGACGACAAACCCGAAGACATCACACAGTGATCGAGATTCCTGGGACTCTGTAAGCTTCCTTAACACTCATTTACCACCCTGTTTTCTGTTCCCAAAATATAATTAAATATATTTTAATAACCAGTCTGAGGGATAAAACCGCTTTTAAAATACATGGAAAGCCCAATGAGCAGTGTCACATTGAATCATCTAACTTTATTGAGGTTTCTGACAATTACATTAGCAAACTTAAAATAGTTAGATAGAAGTACTTTTCCCTTTGTTTTCTCTCTTGCTAATATGTTAAACCTACAATATAAAAAGGGGGTTTAATTAACTTCTTTTAAAAAGTTTAATCACTTAAATATAAACCAACTACAGTAGCATGCTTGTTCCGAGTGTGCTGGCTAACTAATCAAAGTCGGACTTTTCCCACTATTGAGACATTTATTTAAAAAGCTTTCAAATTTAGTCAGTTGGATAGTTGACTGTATTCACTAATGCTAAAAATAAGAATTAACAAAACACGGCGTAAAGTTTTATGTTTTAACTAATAAAAGCATGGTAAGACGCTTCGGCACGGCTAACGTTATTGTAGCGTTTCGTGGGACTGCGCGATGGCGTTTTGGTGAAACATTCATTAGAATCAAAGTAGCTCGGTTTCGTGTGCTGTTTGGAAAACTTACCTGCGAAGAGGTCCAACAGGATGAAGGTGAGCCGTACTGCCGATAGCTCCATTTTTTCCAGCTATTCCACCACTTCTTTACAGAAACTTGCTCTAAGAACTTGTGCTGAATCCGAGTGAAAAGCAGCAGTCCAGCTCGGCTCCACCGAAGCATCCAAACTCCACTCCCTCCTCCTCCGTTGCGCTCTGTGCAGGTGCACAGCCGGAGCGCGCCGCAGGGTATCACGTGACACGGGATTCATTCTAGGGGTAATGGCGCCCTCTGCCGGTAACAAATGCAACTGGAGGCAAATATAATTGCAAGGACTTTTTTTTGTTTACACAAAATAATCACGTTTAATTTGATTTGAATACTTTGTGTAAAACATTAATAAAAAAAACTAAATTATTTTATGATTAAAAGAACCAAATACGTTTTAAAAAGCATCAACCAAAGAAGTTACTGATATATACATTATGTACCTCTAACATTAAATTACTTCCTATTCACAAAAATAGCAAAAACTGGCAAAACTAGGATTAAAGGCAAATGTGTAAATTACTTCATAGTATTGGAATTCATTTAAATCCTTACATTACAGTTAATTCACTTCACAGGAAATCAATGTAATGTATAAATTGGTTTTGTGATAGTACTTTACACAAATTTAGGACAAATGCAAGGTAAACATGTCAAAATTTATTTTATACAAAGTGACATCTATCTTTTACATTACTTAATATCCCATATAATAGTACATTTCAAATATCCTTTTCTGAAAACGAGATATGAAATGAGTCTGACAAAGGTCACCTATCAGCTCAAGTCTTCTCTAAAACTAGAAATCACCTTTTGATACAAGTGCCCTTATTTTATTTTTATTAAACTGCTTATCTGCACACATCTACTCATCTTGAACACAACATAGTTAATACATTGAGCTGCCAATGATTCACTTTTAAAAAGCATTAACTTCAGTTGGTGCAAATGCCATTTACATTTTTTAACTAACTAAAAATAGTTTTAAAAAATGCAACTTGATATAAAAGGACCAAAAAAGAAAAGTCATGGTACACCTATTGCTACTTTACTTTTTACTGTGGATAAAGCTATGCTTATTGCAGTTGGGTTGTTTGCCTGTGCATCTAACAAAACCTTTCATTTAATTACTACACAAGCAAAAAACATTTTAACATTAGATCCACAATTCAAATATAGAAAAAAAGATTAACTGAATTAATTGAAATAACCTCTGCAAACACAGTCTCTACAAAACAACAAACTACAGCCCTCTATAAACCACTGATTCCATCTGCACATATGCAGAAGACACCATTTTATAATAAAATCTTAATTCCTGGAAAACTACTGGCAGGGTGTGTCTGATTTAAGCACTGAAACAAGAAGCATGTTAAATAACTTAAACTGCATCAGCAGATTTTGTCCCCCCCCACATCTAAAATTTCAGCTACAAAGTAAGT
Source organism: Kiunga ballochi (assembly GCA_037177335.1). Taxonomy (NCBI): domain Eukaryota; kingdom Metazoa; phylum Chordata; class Actinopteri; order Atheriniformes; family Pseudomugilidae; genus Kiunga; species Kiunga ballochi. The sequence continues at coordinate 1,409,205 of JBAMIG010000016.1, read as the reverse complement.
AAAACAGTCAAATGATTTACTATTATAAAGTAAATTAAAACAGTAAGAACATTTTGAACAATACTTTGGGGCTAAATACCAAAAGCATAAAAGCACTGCGATGCTTGGAAACGTTTAATAAAACTCCATTAGTTTAGGCCTATATGTGGGACAACTTTTCACTGAATAAATAAAACATTTTATCACAAAAGGACATTAATCAGGTGGCGTACATGAAGGTCTCTTACTTCAAGATTACACGTGTAGTATTCAGTTTACAAGAGCTAATTCAAGAGCTCACAAGTGATGTACTTAAACTATAACAAAAAAAAAAGACCTAAAGTGCAAAAAGAATTTGTCAAAAAAAGCAAACAAATTGAGTTATAAAAAGGCATGTTTAAAAAAAAAAAAAAAAAAAAAGTCAAGAATCTTAAAGTTTTCTACAGGTTTGCTGTCCACAGTGAACATTTATCACCATAATCCCTAATTATAACAATGCACTGGGTTTTGGTTTGGGTCCCAGTATCCAGACTTTCCCTTATAGACAGGAGGGATCCAAACATTATTCCTCAGAGAGTGGGGGGCTCTGCTGCGAGGTCTGTAACCAAAGCCGGGCCGAGAGAGGGCGAGACCATGGCCTGGTATAATCTTTTTAGGATGCCAGGAAGGAGCAGCTGGATTCATCGCCTAAAAAAGAAAGACATTATTGTAAAATTACAAATAAAGCTTAAACTACTACCAGTAAAACAATAATAGTTGCCTTTTACTAACCCAAACTTAAAAACGGCCGGGAAAACTGTGTCCCATAGTACCTGGTGAGCCCATTGGCGATGAGGGATTGTGAGTGGTGAAGTGTGTGTGCCCTCCTCATCAGAAGAAGAGCCTGAGTGGTAGTCTGACGTCACTCTTTCTAGAGCACTGGTCACTTTCTTTGCAACATCTTTGTCATCCTCATCATCACTTGTGAAAGTAGCAACTGAAAAGCAAGGATTTTGCTCTCCATACCTGGATTTTGGAATGAAATAGTACAAGAAGAAAAAAAAATTTACTAGATGAAAAATGTGTTGCATGTCGTGGCAACAACTTTCAACTCGAGTCTTTAGCAGAAAATTGTAGAATCAAAACTTACCGACAACAAACCTCTCCCGGATCTACCCACAATGTCAGTTCTCGAGGTAGCCCCAGGTCACTGTACTGTACCCCACTCTCCCAGCAGGCCCGAAGGAGCTCTGGATCCTGCCTGTGGAGGCGGTTAACTCGGATGCACCTGAAAATACAACAAAAATATTCTCAATTTAAGCATTTCAGAGTATTGTATGTCTCACAAGCAGCTATCTATCATATATATTAATTAATTAATATGAAATAAACCATCCAAAGTATTAAATCACCTGTACGCTTGGCCTTTGCTGGGGTTTTCAGGATACCAGTGCCCCCTAAACTTCTCCTGGAGTGCAACGGCCAGCCTCTCAACAAACAGCTCAATCTTATGCGATTCCAACTTCTCCCCCTTTTTCACAAGCCTTTTCAGGAAAAATACCACTGCTGCAATCTCCCTCCTCATATTTCATGTGTATTTCATTACGCAAGGTCAGCCACTGAAAAAATGTTGGATTTAGTTAGACAGGATACACAAAAAAAAAATAAAATAAAATATTTTTATTCTGAAATATGCTGATACTTCTTAACTCCACTGATCACATTATGTATAAACACATTATTGATGTTAGACAAGATAAAACGGATATGTTGCATAATGCTATTGATAACAAAAACGTTTTAATCTCAAAAGAAAATAGGTAAAACTACATTTCGGAGCTTGTGTTTCTTCTCATCATTAAAAAAAAGCTTCAAATACAGGGCCAAATCCCTATTGTTGCTCTTGTAACTTGAATTTATAAACATTTTGCTTAGCATTCATGTATCCACGGGGCAAGACTGTCTGTTAACCAGGTTATGTTCGTGTATACATATATTGTACAAGGTTAACGGGGACAAAGCGGTATTTTAAATTATTGTTCAAAAAAGCGATATGTTGACTTCGTGTAACGGTCTGAGGACAAAACGCTCAGAAAGGCGGGATGTGACGCACAAGATCCATTATTCGCGCACCATAACAACAGCTACTGTATTTAGCTAGTTAGCTTTACGGCTAACCTAAGAAACAACATTAGAACGACTCTGAACAAACTTAAACTTCACCAAAAAAGTAAGAAAATGTGGCTTTAGTTATGAAACATTCTATAAGCGTAGACATCGAAAGGCTTTATCTGAAAATCTTACACATTTTCAATATAGCTGTGCAGTTATCATGCTATGCTAAAGCTAACAGCCTCGCTGTCGCTGCTAAGATAACACAATAAATCTCGCGCACGGGGTTTATATTTTTAAACAATATTGTTAAACATCAAACCGCAGTACAGTTTAACGTAATTTAAACATTAAATTAAAACCTTTTATCAAAAGCCTGAGGTAATTATTACAGCGAAACTCACCTTATCTTGAAACGCCCCTCAGCGCGTGGACTAAAAATTAATGACTAGCTACTAGAAGAAGTTGGAAACAGAGCCCGACCTCCTCCTGCTGACCCACAAGCCCCGCCTCTGCAGCCTTTTCATTGGTTGCTGATAACCTCACTAGCACATTGATTGGCCCAATGTATGCCAATCAACGAATTACTACATGACTCATTTAGTTAGGAATGCCTTCTTCTCCGTTTACAGTAATTGCAGTGCCATGTGTAACTTCATTTTAAAGCATCAAAATACAAAAGTACACGATCCATGCTTAAATGACTGAAAGACCCTACAATAGTGGATAAAAAAATATTAGCATTTAATTTACAGCTTAAATTAAATAACATCTAAACAGTTACAATCACATTTTATTCACCAGTGGTGTTGTGAACAAGTTATCTAAATCGCTCTATGGTAGTGAAATACATCAAATTATGGCGTTAAACGCGTTATTTTCGTGTCGTTTTCACATAAAGATAGGTATACTTTCCAGAAAGGAACACCTTTAATAATAAGATTTAATTCAATATCCAGAAGCATTTGTTCCACAAGGTGGCACCACTAAATCTACACACAGTTACAGCATTAGTAGATCTAGGTAGTAGACTTTGACGATCTTCTGAAGGCATCATTAGATACTCAAATCTTAAGGTTTGTTTTATTTTGTACTCGAGGCAAAACCACCACACCAACTTATTAACTGTCCTCAGTTTTTATGGCAAAATAAAAAAGCAGAATGTAAAAATAATTCACTTTATTGAAAAAAAAAGTAACCTAAGCACATATCACACAACCAGTATAAGGTCCATCATAAAACAAAATAAATAAAATGTAAAACATCAGCAGTAATGCAGCAATGATAAAAATCAGAAATAGATTCAAGCCAGAACAGAGGTGGAGGATTAACAGATGGAAAAAAAGAGAAAAGCCCTCATAAATCAGACAACCGGGAACTTGCAGCTTGTTTTCTCTGCCGAGCAGAGGGACAGGCCCAGACACGATTTAACAAAAACAGAATACACCACTCATGATGAAAAGAAAAATAAAATACACGGTGTACAACTGAAGACAACCTACATACACAACTACGCAAGTACACTGAATTTATATGAATCCAGATAAAACCAGTTCAAACTGAAGCTAAAACCTTTAAACCCCAAAAGGGTTAAATACACAGAATCTCTTACAAAGAGCAAAATACAATAAGAATGTTGACTTTTCCCAAACATTAAAGCTCTTATAACTTTCAATATATTACATTTATTCATACAGGAAAAAAAAAGGGTAAAGTGTAAGTTTTCTCATATAACTTCCAGGTTTATAATCGTTTAGTTCAGTGAAGTCTGAAGAAACTCAGATAATCAATACCCTTCAATCAATAAGGCTTCTGATTTATAAGTCTTGTCTTGCATAGGATTCCCAAATTTATCTTTTATTTTCCTTGCTTCAAGGATCAGTGACCTTCGTGAAGACGATAGGCCAAAGTGGCTCGTTTGTATTGCTGTGATATTAAATCATTCAAAATCAGCTTTGATGCATCAACACTAGGAAACCGGTAGCGCGGGGGCAGGAGGGGGTCAATAACAGGACACGGTCCACCTGGAAAAAATGTAAAAATTCTGCAACAACTTCAGAGCAAAAATTAGTAATGAATAAGCCACAGGTTTTAAAGTTAGGTGGGTATCCGATCATCATCTGTTCATCTCAAATGCATGTTGTTTATATAGCCAACAATAAAATACACACTTTGGTTTGGCAGCTTGGTTTCCATTCATACGCTTCAGCTCCTCCTTTCTTACATGCTTGTGCTTGATGGCTACACAATGGATCACAAACTGTTTTTGTAAAGATCAAGTAAATGCCACCAGTAATAACAGTTAATAACAGAAAAGCTGGGTTTCTGATACCCAGACGTCAAGCCACAGAAGGTGTATTAACTGTTAAGTTTTCTTAAATCACTTTCATAAACATCAGATCCTTTCATTTGTGTGTTGCTGTGATGCTTCGGG
>JBAMIG010000016.1:1382173-1396355 GCA_037177335.1 Kiunga ballochi | reverse complement strand
GCCTGGAGGGTGAAAGCAACAGTGGTGCTCATAGTGATCGGAGCACTGGGGGCCGTGTCCCCCACACTGGACAAGTGACTCCAACAGATACCTGGAGAAACGTCCGACATCTCCGTCCAGAAGAGCGCAGTCCTAGGAACAGCTAAGATACTGCATAGGACCCTCAAGCTCCTAGGACTCTGGTAGAGAACTCAAGCTTGAAGTGTACAAACAAACGCTCTTACCCAAGAGAGATGGGAGGGTGGGTGAAGGAGGATTTTTTTTTTAATATATATAGTGGCATTCCAGTAGGAAATTTAAAATAAAAAAAAAACATGGAGAAGCATCCGTTTAGACTTGTAAGCACCTGCAAACAACTCTATGTACACTAATTCCCCATGTAAGCAATAAAAAAATAGTTTACTCTTCACGGTATCGTGGTATGTTGATATTCATATCATGAGACTTTTTATGCCACGGTATATACTTTAAAACCAGAAACCAGAACATCTCTATCATGATGATATATCAGTATATTGTTACAAAATATTGCAGTATTTCAGAAAAATCCTTTTTTTTTTTTTTACTTTATTTAAAGACATAAAAAGACCACTTGCTCAAAGTTGAGACTGGCTATGCTTAGTGACAAAGGGGGTAAAAATGCACTGAGTGAAACCTAGCCTGGCTAATTGCTTCTAAAAGCTTTTAAAGAGGCCTTATATTCATTAGCTTTAAATTAAACAGTGTTTAACACATTGCATGTTCCAAAAAACGCTGGTCTTCAACTGCGTTCAGTGATACAGCTGCCGCAGACAGTGACATAATGAGATGCCTCTATACACCGCAGGGTGAGGAGTTCATCCACAATAACAAAGCTGTTTATCTGAACCTGCAACAATAGCCTCTGTAGAGCAGTCAGAGTCAGCAGCAGCAGTGTTATTCCAGACTTCTGCTAGAAAATGTCTTTTTACCACAAATAAAATTCCCTTTACAGCTGAAGCTCAAGAGGCAATAAAGATATCAGGCATTAAAGTCTCTTTCCTTTTAGGGGGTCACCACAGCCAATCATTTGCTTGCATCTAACCCTATATATCCTTTGCATTCTCTTCTCTCACATCAAATATCTTCATGTCTTCCCTAAAAACATCCATAAATCTTTTTAGGCCTCCCGTCTGGCAGTACTAATATCAGCATCTTTCTCAAATCATCTCATTCAGGAATCTCTGGTTTTATCTCCCAAACATCTAACATGTGCCGTCTCTCTGATGCCCTCATTACTGATCCCATCCATTCTTATCACACCTAGTGAGAACCTCAAGATCTGCCGTCTGCCTTTGCTTTAGTGCTACAGTCTCTAAAACACACACTGGTGGCCTCACAACAACAATCAACCATTCCTTTATCCCACCAAACCTTTTCCTCCACTCTTTACGGGTTGCTTGTACTAAAATCTTTACACGTTTTCCTCCCTCTCTACATATTCAGATATAGTCAGATCAAGAAAAAAAAAATTTTAAATAAAAATCTCAAAAGGTAACCATGCATATTTTACAAAAACACATTTTATCAGTGTTTTGAAGTAACAGGCTAAACTACTAATGGTCAGCTATTCCCTTAATGTGACGATAGCTACTGTGATAACATAAAGATACAACCTTTGCCTGATAAATATTACATTAAGAGTTTTTACAATAAATAACCCGCAAATAGCGCAAAATTACTTTTTGATTAAACCAGCACACCTGACAAAAGAGTTTCCTCAGGAAATAACCATTCAGAACAACAATCATTTCACTTCCTGAACTTTTACCCTACTTAAAAACTGTACACAAAGCTTTTGTCACAGAAAGCCTTCATGTGTGCATCTGCACCTGGTGCTACTGTGAAAAGAAGCTTTAGTGATGAACAACTTGACACACAATCATCCTAAGACACCTTTATCAGAAGCTTCTACAAACAAGTCGTAACGTCTCTGCATCATACAAATGTTCAAACACAGCAAATCTGTGACTGTGGGTTGAAAACAATACTCAAGTAAATTCTTAAATTACACTCCTCAGCGATTTCACTCAACCAATAATGAGGCTCATGTTTCTATTAATAAAAAACATATACACTGTAAAAGCTGAACAAGAATGCAGTGAAACCCTGACATTTAGATACAAATAAACAACAAAAGAAAACCCTCACGTTTGTTTTTATTTGTAGCTTGTAACTTCCCCTGTGTTACAGAAATGTAATTAAATACTAGTATTGAATTTATAATACACACAATTCACACAACCAAGAGTTTAAAACTAATTTCTTGTTGCAGACAAATATTCAAGGTCACAGATCAATAGCTGAGATGTGATGCAAGTTAGTGACTCGGTTGGCAATCATCAAACACTGCAAGGAAAAGTTCAAAGCTGCGACTTGAGACATGGAGCCTCTGACTGAATATCTAGCATATTTGATATTCTGAAGCTGTTGGTGAAGGATGAATCCAGAGTAAAGCCAGTGAGAGTGAAAGAGATGGTCAGATCATCTAAACTTTAGGATCAACAGGGAGAAGGGACATAAATATAAAAACTATTAAGTTAAATATAACAAAGAAACTATTAATATAGTGAGGATATTTACAGCCAACATCTTCATTTACCAGGGAAGCAAATGAGACTGAGGACACATTTATGAGCACATTTGTTTGCAAAGCCCCCTTTATTTGACGTAATGTAAATAAGCAGACTACAATTACCATTTCTTGTTTTTGGTTTGGTAAAAATCAGGCCAATGTAGATAAAAGCTATCTAAATGCACTTGTGTGTTGGACAATGGCGTGTAGGCTCGCAGACATTGGTCAGCATCTAATATATGCACCATTACACGTGTGATAAGCATGCTATGGTTTACAACAGGATCTGGGAGGGTGTACTGTGTAAAACAAGAATGAAGATGCTAAAGGGGAAGAGAACAAACAGTGGAACCGAATGAAAGAGTGCTGCAGCGATTACGTCTATATGAGCGGTCAGCACATGGCTCGTTGCTAGTTTACAATCACTGATGCCAAAGGTGGCCACATAAAGCATGGTATGCTTTCCTCCCAACAATGAAATGCTGAGCTGCACCAGAAACACGCGTTTGTCTGCAAACGTCGACTCATCTCCCACCAGACTAAAACAGTTACAGCCACAAAAAAAAAAGACTGTAGCCCAGAAATGACAACATGGTACAAGCGGTACCAAGAGATCCACTGCTAAAAAACAAAACATGGAAAGGTTAGAGACAAAATTACCAAAATGCTACAGCAGCTGGCTTGCTGCTATATAATTAAGTATTTATAAATGCAGCAAAACCATCATAATTTGTACAAATTTTAAATATTTCCCAAAAGATATATTTAGTGATCCATCATAATGCAACTGAACATAAAAGAAAAAACATAAAATCATCTCTTTCAGGCAACAGCGAGTTGCAAATACAACATGTTTCCTATGCAGTGAAGGTATAATTCATAGAAAATATTCATCCTCTCTTATATACATGTTTAGGTTTCTGACATTACAATAAGAACACACTAAATAAATGTGGAGTCTGTCACATTCATTATTCATGATTGTGTGTCTATTAAATCATGATAAATGAGTCTGTGAGCCATTACTGACAGAACAGCACCACAAAACCCTGAGCAGTTCATTATTACCCACACACGCACTGTGACCCTGCTCCATTACACTTTAACATGTTAGATGCAGAAATCTTTTGTGCATATGCATCTCCTCCTGTGGGCAACAATATAAAATACCTTACTAGGAACTGTGTCAGCTCACAGAACAGTGCATTGCCATTTTATACACAGTCACAAAGAAACACACTTCATGGCTGCAGAATAGAGCTTTTGTGCATCTGAGATGAGCTCCAAATAAGAGGAATATCCAACCCCAAATGATCCCCATTCTTCTTCAGACAGGCCGCTTATTAATTACGAGATGAAAAAAAAAACTTCAAACACACGGTGGCACATCAAACAGGAGAATCACTGCAGCCTGCAAACACAAAGCTTTGGCCCATTTTGCTCCACAGAGATTATTTGCTGTTCATGTGGAGAATAAAAGTTGTTTACAGAAAGCCTCCTATAATGCATAAAACTGATGAGAAATCAATCTGGATTGTTACTGCACAGGTTACTACACCTCATCCAAACAACAGCTAAAACCACAGAAGACATTCCCACATGAGACCGTCTCTATGTGAAGCCAGAGAAGCTGCTGAAAATGAAGGTAGATTGTAATTCAGCATCCTGTCAGACTTCAATGCATTTTCCTCAAATTACCTTATTTGTCATTTAGAATCAAGTTATTTATTTTATTCTTCACAAACAAGCAAAAGCATCCTCAACCCCATTTCTTACCTTCAATACTGAGTTCAAAGCACAAATGGCAGAAAGATAAGGTGTCTGTCTCGGTCTCCAATTTGCAGACACTGCAGATATTGTCATCATTCAGATCAATATTTACAAACTGCTCCTCTTCGTCCATACTGCGTCTACACAGAGACAAACAATGAAAGACAGAGTGGTTTATCACACCTAAATATATTATTTAATTAACAAAACAGCATTCAGAAAGCTTGAAAACCTTTTGGAAAACTTGAAAATATCTACTAAAACTTATTTTTCTTCTGTGAAAACTCAAAACAAAGAAAGAAAGTATTTGAGTGATTAAACCACCAGCTTTATGCAACCAAGCCTGTTCTTTTCTTCACAGCTATTTTTATTATTAAACTGGTCTTTATGTAATCTTTATGTAAAGGTGCCTCATTTCAGGCTTAAAAGATAGAAGGACAAATGTCCCTCCAAGCTGTATTTGGTTCAAAATGACCCTTTGAACCAAATGACCATAAAGTCATTTTCCCTTCAAAAATCAGGTAAACTTTTAAATCAACTGCAAAAATGCATTTATTGGTATTAGGAGAAATGTTTAGATTAAAACTTTTGTGATTTAAAAATAAGAATAATTTCTTCATAATTATCTTTTTAAAAAAACCTAGAAATGCACAGAGACCATTGCCAAGCAGCTCATTTCCACCCATTTTGCAATTCCAGCCTATGTTCTAATCCTATTTCCATTTTATACATTTACACTGTTAGATGCTTGCATTTACTGTTGTTAAATCCAATGTCTTGCCTAAATTGTTGCCTCTTTCTAATCATAACTCTTGCAGTGATAAAAAAAAATCCCAAAGATCTGCTATTCTTTCAAGAACATTTGTCATATATGATCTTATGTTGTATTGAAAAAAATTCCTTCTATTTTGGTTTAGTTATCCGGATCACTCAAAGATTTATTCAAAGTGTAATCATCTGGCCTGACATTTATTTCAATACTAAATGTGAAAAATAACAGCTACATCTCTTTTTTTAAAAGCCTGAATACTATGAAGCAATCAGAGATTAAATAAAAGATAAACATATGCTCTGCAGTGGTTTCTCTCACAGATGGTTGGATAACATGTGTGATAGCAGTAGCAGTGTTTTTATCTGCTGAATACCTAAGCCTAAAGCAGAGTAGTTTTTCTTGCGTGTATTGTAGGTTCCTGACAACCTTGGATAAACCCATTCATCCTTGATAACTAAGACAGCAAAGCTGTTCTGCTGAATAAAAAGTAAAAAGAAAATAAACAGGGTGGTTGTATAACCAATGTGGTGAATAATCTGTTCTTTCAGCTTCTCTTTAGAAGTAATGTCAAGGATGCCAAGTGGGTTTAGAAAACAGGTTTTGAGTCATACTGAGGGCTCTGCTTCAAAACATGAAACCCAAAGTCCTGACAGGTATGAAAAAACATCAAATATGACAGATACATCAACACAATATCTCATTTGCTGCATAAAGATACAGATAAAAAGTAATTGCACCTGTATATATCCATTAGTTGGTCAATTATACTGTAGTAATATTGTTTTCCCTGTGAACTTTCAACTTTGATGGAGACACATTTAAACATAACCTGTACTACTGAGTCTTGTTCGTATTTTCAATGTTTCTTTTAATGTCCACAGTCTGCTATCTAACCAATTATCGTTCTTTGCCATTTCAGAGGCAAAAAACTATTCCGCATCGAGTTAAACAAATGACTGCTAACAAGAAGTTAAGCTAGCAGCAGACTGGCACCCTCACATTACTCCAGTCTGCCTGATTCGTGACCGTTATTTAATGTTACCACACTACAAAGGTATTGAAAACAACGAGGCTTACACACATGTTTTAAGCCGCCACTTTCAGAAACTCACCTTTATTCTGACGGATATCTTGGGGCAGCTGTTTTTCGAGGACAACTCGGCTGTGCTTTTAGCCACAGTGGTCGTCCAGACATTAAACAAGTGTGCGCGTCACGGCAAATCCAGAGAAGCTACAGGAGCTTTTCTCGCCCCCGAACGGAATAAACCATCTCTCCATTGCAGGGGTGAAAATAGTAACTACTTGTTTAAATATTAACTATTTTGTCATGATAAAAGAAAACACAAAACAACGACCATTTAAGATGAACACATTTAATTTGCTTACAGAAAATATGTTTATTTGTAGACAGATTTGCCAGGTAGGTCCTGACATTTATCCCTACAACTAAAACAAGTGAAGTCTTCCTTCCAACCGTCATCAAAACATGCGCGTAACATAAGTAGAGGAGTTTGTTTCACCAAATAAAACTGTCTGAGAGAAAAAGGGGACAAAATGTGAATTTAAAGCCAAAGGAAAAACTTTAAGGGTTCATAATTACATATTATTGAAACAAGTTTTCCGTGTTTTGTGTTTACACAAAGTGACGCGTGGGGGATTCACGCGAAAGATCGAGAGAACGGTGTAGTTTGCCTTTTTTGCCTTTATTGTGATATTATCTAACACAGCTGAACCTGTTCTCCACCAAAGAAATTAGGTTGGAAAAACAAAGAGATAGTTTCTTTACATGATAATATATGATTATTATAAGTATGATCATTTAAATGTCAATAGTTAAAAACCGCTTTTATTATGGGACTCTGTTTGCCAAAATGATGATAGGGGTTTTATGAGCTGAAATGAATTAATCGTATGTGGATCACAGTATAATGTTATGCCAAGTTATGTCAATTACAATAATCATGCTAATATTATATGTATGATTACTAAACATGTAAAAGGTTTGGATAACTGATTTTTATTGTAAAGTTATAAAGCTTACAATACCAATCTTATACAGGCTTTTTCTTTATGAATACAGTGATGTTCATTTGGTTTGCACTGCTTGCTTAATGTGCTATGCGTGTGCAATGTACCTGAAGAGCCTGTTAAAATGGAGTTCTCCAGCTCCGGGTAGGCGACTGCCATTTGCTCTGTGCACACTCCAGCTCTGCTATTTATGTCTGAGAGCATAAAAAGCTTACCGGGGTTACACTATATAATCACTGAAACATTAGAAGTTTGTGAGCTACAATAAGATGCCCATATTTAAAGAAATAAGTATCTTAAAATCTAACTTTCCGTGCTGATGAAACGTTCGTGTGGGGGAAAAGCGCCATCTTCTGGCCAGAGACGGAAACTACAATTACAAATTATCTGAGGAGAGACAACTAAAGAGGCTCATACTGAACTCTGCATTTACCTTCAGATATTCACCTTCTGTAAGGGTAGTTGTTGTGTTTCACAGCACGTCCTTCCTGTGCATGTGTTCAAACAGCACACGTGTATCTGATGGACAGGGTGAGTATTGCGCTGTAAAGCTATGTGGTGCTTTTAATCCTCCCCAAAAATCCTCTTTTTTGTGTATGAATCCCAATTTCCCTCACAGGTATTTGTTGTGCAGGCGTATGTGACTGATTCCCCCCTCGGGTTTTTGTTAAACTTGAGTCAAATCTGCCGAATATGATGTCATATTCTGACAAACCCTGACATGTCCCTGCACTGCTTCATTAACAAACAGGAGGGACAAACTCAGACACCACAGCACTACTCTGATTACTTTGTGAGAGATTTTAGAACATTTTAAGCGTCACCGATGCTTTTTCTTAGGGTGTGGACATTGACTTCAATATATTTTAGCAACCATGTCTAAAACTTTTCCTGAAAACTGTTTATCTCTATGTGGTGATGAAACCGCTAAATCTGATCTACTACTTTAAAAAATGCTTTTTTTCTACTTGACCCCTAAACCGCCTGTCTTTAATGTTTGTCAAAATGATTACTTTCCATAACTTTTATTGGTGTGTCCATTCTTATTCAACCCTAAATTACAATTCATCAGTGTTGGATGCACATGCTACAGCTTGCCTCTATGTTAAGACGTGTTTTCTGATCTTGTTCAGCAAGTTCTGTGAGGTTAAAATAAGGAAGGAGGAGAAAAAGAGTTGAGCTAAAATAAAATCAGCATAAAGTACACAAGCAACTGATTGTGGAACAGTTCTGGATACTAGTCCTGCTTCAGAAACTATGTACAGATATATGCATTTGTTACATTAATCTCAGCATTATCTTTTCAGAAAGGCCTTACATCACTCCAGTGAATCTGATTCATGAGAGCTTTGCTGTTTGTCAGTTTGACAGTAGTGAGGTGTGACTCATCCACACAAAAAAGTCCCATTTATTGGTAAAGGAGCACTTAGACTCCTTATCTGACACGTAGGATGCCATGCAAGCATAGAGGCTGATCATGCATGTATGCAGGCTTGTACAGAAAAGTGTCCACAAAACCATGAGGGTGCAGCTGCAAAATAGTGAAGCAAAAAGCCACAAAGTGGTCACTGAATTTATGTCAGTCACTGCAATATGTAACTTTAAATCTCTTCTCGTTGTAGCATGGGCGATACATCATGTGCCATATTCAGTCTGTGAGAATACAAAACATTTCTAAGTCGTGGACGCTTTTTTAATTCTTCACCAAAATGAAACGTGATCCCCAAAGTGGATTTCTTCACACCATGACTGATTTCATCCGTCATTCAACAAGGTTTTAGGATACCACGGCAGAGTGGGGGAGTGTGAGCTAAAGAAAAGTAGACATAAAAGAAAGATGTGGTTAAAATTTTAAAAAGTAGGATGCTTACTGCTGTTTAAACCCACAATACGATATGCTGCCATAACTCTGATGTAATTTACTACCTCAGCAGGAGATACAGGAGCTGTGACCGGGCCAAAAGATCACATTACCCTCCCCAGTTTGACATGAGACAGATCGCCAGGTAGAACAGAGTGCAAGGTACACAAAACAGAAGCCTCGGATTACACACGTTTCACTGAGTCATTTTGCGGGTCTCTGCAAACACAACCTAGAAAAACAACACAATTACAAGCCCCATCCACTCGCACAAAGCATCTCAGGTTAGGAGAAGCCCAGCCCTTTAGGCGTCAGGGAAAGGAGGGGTGGGAAGAGGGGGGCATGTTGGTTTTAGTGAGTGATGAAAAGTTAGTGGTCGAAGGAATTAGCCAACAGGCTGGAATTGCAGGTAAGTGCATCAGCGCCCCTTCTCCCCCATCCATCATCTTCCAGCCTGTGATCCCCCTCAGGGCCAGTTCCCATGGTCTGTGCCAACCTGAGCGTGCTCCCGAGCAAAGGCAGAAAGATAATAAGACTTCCAGGCGGGGCTGCAGATGTCGACATGACAACTCTAGCCAACATCAAGACTGATTATTCCTGCGCACACGCAGCTTAAGCAGCAGCAAGCTCAGTCCGAAACGAGACGTTCTCCTGCAAGCCTGCGGTAACCTGAGCGTTGATAGTTTTCCACATATGCTCATTTTAAAATCAGCCACCTGAGTTTAAAGGAAGAATGTTTTCAGATATCTAACAGATTATCTGGCAGTGAGACAATTAAAGTAGCGTCCTCTGGGCTTAATGAATGATTAAAGTCAGATAAAAGAATGAAAACATTAAGCAATGCAAAGGTTTTAAAGTGTTTTAATGAATAATACAGCATTGCTTTGTAACAGGTACAAAACAGATTTTTATGGACGCAGTGGCTCTGATTATGTACAGTATAAACATGGAGAACAGCTTATTCTATCAAAAAATGATCCACAAAGGCTTTGCTAACCAACCAGCAAAGTTAATATACATTTGCTCGCAAAGTAAACATGTTTGTTAACTAAAAAAGTAAATAAGATGCTAAATTAAAAAACAAAATACAGGTATTTATAATTTCTATTTACAGTGGATCTATTTACATTTGAGCTTTCACATATTTTAGGAAACACCTGCAATGCTCCAGGAGTTCATGAAGTCACTGACAACTGGAATGACAATCCCCTCCCAAAGTGTCAGGCAGCTAAGGAGACTGGGAGGAGTGGAACGCCATAAAAGAAAGTTCTGTACAGCTTCTGTGGTGCTTTTGCTCTCAGCATGGAGCTGAAGCACAGTGTGAGCTGAGGGAATCTGGGCTATCATTGTCCTTGTGCTCAGTCAGTTTGAGGATGACAACTTTCCTCTGGAGCAGCTTGAGGTGTGGTGGTGTGGGCTCCTCTGGAGCTGGCTGCATCACGGGCTCCTCGGGCGCCGATAGCAACGCTGGCTCCTCAGGTGGTGGCTCCACTACGGGCTCCTCAGGCGCTGAAAGCAACGCTGGCTCCACCATGGGCTCCTCAGGCGCTGATAGCAACGCTGGCTCCTCAGGAACTTGCTGCCCCACGGCCTCTGTAACAAAGTCCTGGCAGACCTGCGGCAGCAGCATCTTAATGATGTTAGAGTGTCCCCCCTGGACTGCAAGGTGTAACGGACTGAGGCCCTGTTCATCTGATAAGGCGCCACCGTCTGGACAGTGTAGGAAGAGCTCTTTTAGTACTTCACAGTGTCCACTCTCTGCTGCCAGGTGGCAGGGTGTGCGCAGAGCTTGGTTGAATGTGTAGGGGTCTGCACCCTCTGCAATCAGCATTTTTACTGTGGCTAGGTGACCTTTCTGCGAGGCCAGGTGGAGGGGTGTGAGTCCGTGAGTGTTCTGGGCGCGCAGATCCGCTTGGTGCTTGATCAAAAGACGCGAGGTGCTGGTGTGGCCCGTTTCTGCCGCCACGTGTAGCGGCGTGTTCAACCCGGCTGATGTCATGTGCACATCTGCTCCTAGTTCAATCAGGATGCGTGCCACTCGATACTGGCCTCTCTGGGATGCCAGATGCAGCGGCGTGCGGCCATCCGACGTTTGACCGTTCACATCAGCACCAGCCTGCTTGACCAGCAGCTTGACGATGCCCAGCTGTCCCTGCCAGGCAGCAAAATGGAGCGCTGTCCAGTTGTCCTTGCCCAGGATTTGAACATCAGCACAACGGCTAAGCAGTACTCTGATTACATTCTCCTGGCCGTGCTGGCAAGCCACGTGAGCTGGCGTGCGGCCCTGGCCATCTGTCTCGTTGATAGCAGCCCCTCGGTCCAGCAGCAGGCGTGTGATGGCCTCATCTCCATTCTGAGCTGCCCAGTGCAAAGCAGTGTACTGGTCCTCGTCTTTTGCATTCACGTTAGTACTGCGCCGATTGAGCAGAATTTCAGCCAGAGGCTTCATGTGCTTCTCCGTGGCCAGGTGGAGGGGTGTGGAGCCACGGGCATTTGCAAGATTAGGATTGGCATTGTTCATGAGGAGGAACCTGACAGCTTCCTCGTTAGCCAAAGTGATGGCATGATGGAGCAGGCTTCCTCCTCCATCAAGCAGAAGGTCAACATCCTGAGGCTGGAGGATCTTCATTAGTTTAGCAGTATCTTTATTCCTAATGGCTTCACACAGCTTCCTCTTCTGGATTTCAGCAGAATCTGAGGAGTAAAAAGGACAAAGATCAGGATCATTCACTTTTTTTTAAAAGTATACACATTTTATAGTTCAAGTTTTAGATCTTCAACCAGCTCTTACCAACTGTGCTTTCCCTTTCAAATGACAGTGAAATGGAGTCTTGGGAGGAGAAAGCCGAGTCTGCAGAGGAGATGCCAGATAGTCTCTTGCAAGTGTTCTCCTTGCTGTGGCTGTCTTCCTTCACCCGATCGAAGCTGGTGGAGATTGCAGAATCCACCTGGCTCAGCAGCTCTGATAAGCTGCAATCTTTCTCTGGCAACATGGCCGACTTTGGACGAACCGGTTTGTTGTCATTACCCTGTGGAAAAGTCCAGGTTAGTACACAGGCAAACAGCTCTCTCACATCCTGTGCATTCGGCTCTATTTTTGTTCTTCTATATCTGTAATGCTTTTACTGTTTCCATGCAAAGCACTTTGAATTGTCCTGTACATGAAAGGTGCTGCTAAATATAACAACCAACAATTTGTGGACTCAAACTGGGCCATGCTTTAAGCAGACAGCTATTACTGTATAACAGCAGTCATTTCCCAGAAGCTTCTTTAAATTACGATTTACGGTCTGGCCCTGCGGAAATGACAGCAGCACATAGGTGAGCGGTCCTATCAGTCAGCATTCCTGTTCTGTGATGTAATGGTTGCTCTGGACCAATCATATGACTTATAAAGTCATAATCCTGTCTGGAGTCCCTCGTTGTACAAGTAGATAGTTATACATTAACAAAAAAAAAAGCATTTGAGCAGTCAGTTAAACATTTTAAAGCAGAGATATGTGTGGGGAAAAGCAGTGCTGTGTATTAACTGAGGCGTTTCTGGTTTGATAAAACCCTCAAACCTTTCTGGTTATGCTAAGTTTTTAAAAAAGAAGCAGGGTTGCTACTAAAAGAAGAAGCCATTTTAAAACCAGTTTGTCCTAATTGCAATAAATGTGTTGCCATCATGTCTTACATGGTCACTGGTGAGCGGATTACGGGATGTGGGCTCTGGCTCAGATGATGATGACATAGTCGGGGTCTTCGGCTCTTCTTGAGGCTTAGAGCAGAGCTGCTCAGCTTCAGATGTGATTTCTGCACAAAGAAGCCGAAAAGGGACGATAAAATGAGAAGTGACAGAAAGAAAGTGTGTAACAAAGGAGTGATAGAAGAGATTTAATCAGTAAAAGAAATATAATGAGCTCTTTGGGACAGGATGCAACTCACCCTGGAAGCTGGGCCTGGCATCAGGTTTTATGGCCCAACAGCGCTGCATGAGGCTCAGGAAACCTGCACAGGTGGACGGTCGACTTCGTGGCACTGCGCTCAGGTCTGGACGAACACCTTTTACCACTTTCACCATGATCTGCAGGATATTGTTTTCTCCTGGGGGAGGAGACAGAGAAAGGGCTTGTTAGTAGAGAAACTTGCATTCAAAGAGTTGCTGCAGTGTGTTGTAGTGTGCATTGCCCAGCTCTGACTGAAAACACAGTTTGTCCTGTGATAAGTTGCAACACACTTGATTACTCCATGCCCGGAGCTGAAGGTAGGCGCCAGTGCCTATATGAATAGTTAACTACTTCATCAACTTTCTTCATTTTAGACGCACATGCTTCTGTTTCCCATGCTAAAAATAGCCTGACTTGCCTCTATCTGATTTTGAGATCAGCAAAGTTAGTGATTCACAGCAAACAGGCAGAAGCTTACAACCACTTCATCTCCTATTGTACCCCTAATACCCTTCATAAATGGAGAAGAAAGGCAGAGAGGAGCGGTAACCCGGCCATTTCTCGCTTTTTAATTATGTCTGGATCAACGTAGGCAGTGCCAGTGCCAACCCCTGGCTACCTCAGACACTGCTTTTCACAAAGCCACCTGATATGCCTGGGAAAATGAAAAACAAACACCTTGTTGCCAGTGTGGCCCTGTCTACCTGCATGCTCAGGAATTTAGAAAGCAAATGTGTACATTTGGGTTTCTGTGAACAAACATTGAAAGGTTAAAAATAGATGAAAAGTTTACCGTTTTGCAGGTGAATCATAATAAAATGGAAAATTACAATCTTTAGTTAAATGAGGACTAAATTAATTAATACATTTTATTCTACCGACAAAAGTTTAATTCAAAACATCTAAATACTTTTAACCTTAGTATAAAATAAGTTACAAAGACAACCTTAGGGAATCATATTCATATCATATATCACATACGCTCATATTTCTCACCTTGGTAGGGCTTTTTCTGAGTGAGAATCCCCCAAATCACAATGGAAAAGCTAGAAAAACAGAGAAAAAGGTGTTACTTATAGGAATTATTTAAACACACACACACATACATATACATATATATATATATATATACATATATATATACATATATATACATATACATATATATATATATATACATATATATATACATATATACATATATACATACATATATATATACATATATA
>JBAMIG010000016.1:1369406-1382073 GCA_037177335.1 Kiunga ballochi | reverse complement strand
AAAGGAGACACCAGTGCTTAAACCTTTTAGTAAGAATCAGAGCTATTAGATCATCAATAACACCCAGTTTGCCCAGTCTGCAAATGGGAATTTACCAGGCTGAACACAACATACATATCAAATCATGTGATTTAAAGAAAAGTTAGAATCCCAGAACAAAAAGCACACCAACCTGTACACGTCATGCTTGGTGTCCGACACTCTGTCCTTCTCTATGATTCTCTCGGGTGGCAGGTAGGCGATGGTGCCGCAGAACCCATCTCTGCTGATGTCATCAGCCCGTGACAGGCCATTCCAGCGGGCCAGGCCAAAATCACTTATCTGAGCGAGAAAGAGATCAGACAAAGCTCAAGCACAGCAACCACTTTTCTCATGAAATACTGCAGCAGCAATGACTAATTTTGCCCGGTGACTACGACAGCCAGCCAAGCTCTTATTATGTGCACAGCGGTATGATGAGGGCAGCGCAGCCATGTCTCAACCTGCAGGATCGGAGCGTACACACCTACCCATACAAACACACATGAGATTTAATGGGAGCTGAATTAATCCTGTCGGGACAGGCCCAGGTGAGGTGTTTACATCCAGATAGGAATCACATTCGCACCCACTGTTTTTCCTAGAGTTGAGCAGTTTAAAGGTTGAAGGCACGTGTGTCCACAGAATATGAGGATACCATTTGTTAAATGATGAGAAGGAAGAGCAAAAGACCTCTTGTCTGAAATTCCTACTTAATTACTGAGGCAGTCTGCATTTCATACTCTACATTTTCACCAGCCATGAGATCATCAGATAATTAAAGTTCTGTAGTTTAACATGTTTTCTAACTTAATAATAGTTTGACTTGTTAAAGAACCTGCAGAAAATTGTGCTAAATAATAAAAACTACTTTTAAAACGTGCCTAAGTTTGGCGTTTTACACTTATTGTGTATGTCTATACAGTTTGTTCAGTGCAGAATGGAAACCAGTCCAAGGGGAAGGTTCACTCTGTCTGAACGTGACTCTTCTGCTTGATGTTTGCTGAATCTTTTTATTTACTACACTTCTATATATTTTACTAAAGCAGACCATTTTATAATGTTCTTTTAGTTGTTTTGTAATATTTTAAAACTGTACTTAGAATCATTGTAACTGGGATCTTTCTAAGTGATTTGTGGCAAAACAAACTAAAAACCCAATTACTCTTTTTCATTATTATTATTAAATAATTGTCAATATCTCTCCTGGTTTTCCATTTTTAAAGCAATTTTTAGGGGTAATGAAAAAATCTAATGGTAAAAAAGAAGTCCTTCCAAATCTCGCTGGTGTTTGCCTTACAAACATTTAACTAACCTTTGTGAATAACTGCGCCAGCTACTTCTTTTGCCCATTTTGGTCTTAATAAAAATGGTTGAAATGCTTCCTGTATAATTATAAACATGTCTTTTCTGTACCTTTTCATATATACAGACCAATTGTCAAAG
Organism: Kiunga ballochi; assembly: GCA_037177335.1. Taxonomy (NCBI): domain Eukaryota; kingdom Metazoa; phylum Chordata; class Actinopteri; order Atheriniformes; family Pseudomugilidae; genus Kiunga; species Kiunga ballochi. The sequence goes on along the minus strand of JBAMIG010000016.1, from coordinate 1,380,609 downwards.
GGTTCCCACATCGCCTTAATGTTTTGTGCAACAGCTTTATAATTTGAATTGCTTATGTCAGCCAAATAATATGCAATGCACATTTTCTTTGGGTGCATAATGGTAAATTAGAGTATTTAGTTTTAGAACTAAATATTGGCTTAATTGTTCAAGGCGAGCCATCAGTTTTGGGAGGCTAGAGTTTGGACATGGTTTAAGGTATGTCATCTGCATATAAGATTATCTGAGAAAGAACCTTCTACCTTAATGTGATAGTGAGCATCCAGCAGGATGTTGGCTGGCTTCAGGTCCAGGTGGAGAAGTGGTGGGTTCATGCAGTGGAGGAAGTTCATGCCCACTGCAGTCTCATGAATAATCCGGAAGCGAAGCTCCCAGGGCAGTGGCTCGGTGGCCAGCAGGTTCTCCAAGGAACCGGTTTCCATGTACTCCATGACCAGGCCCTGGGGGTCCTCGCAGATCCCATAAACCGGGAGGATGTATCGGAACTTGGCTGCCTCCATCTTCCTGGCCTCCTCAAGCAGCTCTGACCGTTCCCTTTGTCAAAGAAATTATGGATTTGTAAAGAACAGCAGATTAAGTTGCTCTGTTACAAAGCTGAAGCTGAGGTTTGTTATTATTCAACCTGCTTGCTCATTAAACATTAATCCTGCGACTCGGCTCTGCTCACCGAGTTGCAATATTTGGAATAACTTTAGTCCCTACCTAAATTCCTGCACACGTTGCATCATCCTTACTGTGCTCTAATGAGTGCAACATGTTCATCGGCCATGTAGGCGGCACCTTCCTGGGCATCTGTAATTCTTTCATCAGTGTTCTTCATAAATGTAAATCATGTCCTTAGCAACCCAGAGCTTCTGAGGACATTTCAGACCAGACTGGAAAGCATAACCAGAGTCAAAGGAGACTTAATCACTGCTCTTGTTCTTTGTTGCTCAACCAGAGCATTGCAGCTTTATCAGCTCACTGACCCTGCTGACATGCCTCAAACAAGGCTACATGGGTCATTCATGACCTTAGCTCACATATCTCAGAAACAAATGGCTTTTAAAATGCTGCCACTTAATGAAGGACAATTCGGAGGAAGATAAATGCTAATTGCATTTCAGAGGGATGTGAATCAAAAGGTAAAAAGCAGGTGAAGTGGATTAGGAATTCTGCTTTTTAGACATAAAGTAAAATAGATTACATTAACATGAAGAGATGTTTAAATCCTGAACTAATTGTACAAGTGGTGTATCAAGTTACTTAAAGAGTCAATAGGTGGGAGCTTGCCTATAATTTTCCATTATTGTGGGTACAAGTGAAGGAGGCACATGAAACAGATCTGCCATGCTGGTATGAGCAAGTATGAGATGCTAGACTGGGTGCTTTTTTTTTAATCCTCCATCTAAGTGCTCCTCTTTAGAACCTAACAATGTCCCCATTTTAAGAGAGACCCGGTAAGACCAGTTCTTCTGCTTTTTACATTGTCTGTGCCACATAGTGGCAGCCGATGAATCAGGCAGACAATGAATGCTTTCAGTCGCTGAATGTTACGCGTATGTCAGTGAGGGCTGCAGTCAAATAAATGTTTATGTACCTTTCCGGTGTTTGGAGGCGTGGAGGCGATAATATATTTAACCTGGGTGTGCGGATGATTTAGTTGCACAACTAGTTTGGAGGAAGTTGTTCCTGTGGAAGTTGGAAATGTTTTGGTGACAGGATGAATGATCGTTATCTGAGATATCTGTGAGGCTTGTTCAAAACAATAAGAAAATAAAAACACTCTTGTCATTTGATTGCCTGAACAGATTGAGAAGAGTGGAAGTGCTCCCTGATTAGTGGATCATATTTAATATCAATTTAATTCAGTGTAAATTAAGATTCATAGGTCATGCATATTCTAACAGGTTGTGTAATCTCAAGCAGGGCTTCAGGGGGAAAGAGACCTTCTGCAACTCCTCCAGAAACAGGTTTGTACTTTATAAAACACCTCCGTGAGGTCAGAGCATGGTGACATCTCTGTCTGAAGGGGAGAAAACAGCTGTGGACCTTTGATGTTAGAGGGTTTGCCTGATAAGAAACAGCTATGACCCTGGGCAGAGTGGACTCACTGTTTGCTCTCAGAATGAATCAGCATGTCTGCACTCCCTTAGCACAACTCTGCTGTGTCCACATTCCTAACAGAGGTCTACATAGGCTCCTTAATAACCTCACAGAGTGGCAAAGAGTCACTTTTCTCATTTTGCCTGTCCAGTAACTGTCCATAAACGTGTCATGAGAAAGTATGAGAAACTAGAACCAGAGAAAGACATATTTGCCCATTTGATTCTTTCAAGGACAAAACAAAGAAATAAATAAAAGAAATAAATAAAAAAAAAGACACCTAATCTGTTCCTGAGGTGAGTAAATAGAGCTAAATTATTTTATACATGGCAACACATGAGTGAACAGCTGGAACTTACTTGTCATCCACATGAAGACAGGGAGGGCACTTTATAGCCAGCCATGTTTTCCATTGCACATGCCGGACTCTGTATACTTGTCCAAATCCACCTGAGCCTATTTTCTCCCAGTTGCCAAACTCAGAGGAATCAAAGGTTCTTAACAGCCCCATGTTCCCATGCGGAGAGTCCGGGACATCCATATCCATGTTGAGAGACCCACCAACAGGGTAAATTCCTTTTTTCCTTCGTTTCCAAGGCACAAAATGGTGAAGTGATCCCACACCAACACCAACCTTCCAGCTTGTGAGAGCTTCCTTGTTTTTCCCTTTCTCTTGCTCAGTTTGGCCCCTCCTCTCCAGGTGAACAGAGGAGGCAGGGCCTGCTGCTTTGACATCACCTCCTGGTGTTGAAACACAGGAAAGGCATGGAAAAGTTTATTAGAAAAGAAGAAAAGGAGGTAATTTTCCCTTTAAAATGTTTGTATGTTAGCCCAGAAATGCATCGTTTTACAGGCTTGGTGTGAGGAATTTGTCTGAACAAAAGGAATGTTATGTGATATGGACAGCATGTTATGTCCTATGGTCATGTCTAAGAACAGTGGTTACATGATCACCCCAGGAAAAAAAATGTTGTGTAACTAAATTTACCTATTGGTTCCTGATTTATTAACAATCTCTTCCATTTTAGGGTGAGTTTAACCTATTGTATTATATTGTACAGAGATTTAGGAGATCCTTTTAGCATTGTAAGGGTTCAACAGGTTCCAGTTACACCACAGAGGACCAAATCTGCAGCCTCCTTATTTATGGACTCTAGGAATCAGGAGGTTTTTATAAATTCTCCTTGGTTTTATTAGTTATTTACCACATTCTTGTCAGTCTTGTCCCATTTTGTAACTCTTTCTCCTGCTTCAGCTCCAGTTCTTTCAGGGTGATATACATCATCGTACATCAGTCTGCCTCCTGATTTGTTTGATCGGTCCTATCCTCTCATTAGCTGCATGACAAGCCCATTTAGCACACATTGTTATGCAGTACAAATTGTTCGGGGCTTAACACAAAGCCATGGTGAACCATAAAATGTATTGGCAAATCAGATAATTTTATGCTTTGCAAATTGTTGCTTTTGCATATTATTATACAGCCAGTTCACATCAACATCAGTGTTTTCATCAGATTACTGTAAAGCCTGCATGGAAGGTTGATTTGCATAATGTGTGCATTTTTAAGCATTATACTTTTGTTACATATGTCTGCTGCAGTTTGAGGGCCAAAGTAATACTTAGAAACTTAAAATAGGTGACATTTGAAAAGACCTAGTCCCAGTTAGATGTTTTTTTTTATAAGGCAAAAAAGGTGAAAGAATGAAGGAAAGTTAGAGAAGCTACTGTGTTCCTTCTAACAAAGGAAGTATCTGCAGAATTAAAGTTGCTTATTTGGTTCATGAGCAAATCTGATTTAATTATACCCTGTGACATTTTTACATGCTACCTAAGCGCTCCTGTACATTAAGGTGTTATTCAGATAAACTTACCTGAAGTGTTGATTTCAGCAAAGCGACATGCCTCGTAAACATGAACAAAGGGAACAATCACAGTTATTATCTACATCTTAACTTCCTGTGAGGTTTGCCTTAAACAGACATGTCAACACTACTGTCTAAATGAGCAAACTGGAAGGACTGGGTGTATAAACTTCAAAGTAATGTGTTATTAAGTTGTGTCCCCACTCCCCCACCCTTCCGCAGTGCAAGGGACTGACAAGGATAAATAAAAGTTAAAGTTAAAAAGGATATTCTGAGCTGTTTCTCCCCCAGCCATGTTTAGTGCGAATGTGTTGTCTTTACCAGGCTGCCATCCTTAAAGCTGTTTTTTCACTGATGATTTTCCTGTATTGCAGTGTTACATTTACCTGTCTGACTAATCTGTCAACAACAAATCAGGTCTTTCTACTTTTCCTCACCTGGTGACGTGACCTCTTTTGTTCCATACTCAGATGAGTTTGATTATCTCTCCATGATGGCTTGTAATCTGTTTACAAAATGCTAATTTCATGTGAAAAAGGAACAAGGAGGAAACCAATCCAGGGATACAACTGTTCTGTAAGTGTTTCATGCTGGGTTGCATCTTTACTTTTCCTCCTGACACTAACGTGTTCAAACTCATTTAACATTAACAGAGGAAGGTTTTTACACAACCCATCAGAGGACAGACTCATCTGCTGGTCTGAATCATTAAGGAACAAAAAATTCTCAGTGACCTTTTGACCTAATATGAGACACATCATGTAGTTTAGATCTGCTCTTATTAGATCCCAGAGTCATAGTGAGACATGGAGACGCTGAATTCAGCTTTTATGCTTCACATGTCTGGAAAAAAACTCCCAGAAAGTCTCAGATCAGCTCAAAGCCCTCTGTTGCAATTAAACATTATTTAAAAGGTCCAAATCCACACTTTTTACACCTTTTTAAACACAATTTTTTATACTTCTTGTTTTTATTTATTCTCCAGCATTTAAAGGTCTCTAGAAGACTATTTAAAGGACTCTGTTATGGAATTGTGCTACACATATAAACACCCAAACAGAAGCTAAATGGCATGTTTGCAGTTTATACATGCCTTTTGTTGGAGAGACCAAACATCCAGTCATCCATTACCTTCTGCTTATTCCCTAAATGGGGTTGCGGGGGAAGGCGAGCGGTAGGGGCCAACCCAGCAGCTGTCATGTGAGAGGCAGGTTACACCCTAAACAGGTCGCCAGTCCATCACAGGGACAGACCAACAGACAAACAACCACACACACTCACTCCTATGGGCAATTTAAAGTCTCCAATCAGCCTATTCCCAAGGTGCATGTCTTTGGACTGTGGGAGGAAGCCGGAGTACCTGGAGAGAACCCACGCTAACACGGAGAGAACATGCTAACACCATACAGAAATGTTCCCGGTAGAGACACCAACAACCAACCAGCTCCATCTGCAACTCAGGAAGAAAAGATGCTCCTTGAGGACAGTGTTGTACATATTTTGGGCCAAAGCGAGAGATAGGTATGGGGGGAGGTGGTGATTCCTAACTAAATTGCAGCCTTGACCTGCCTTCCCCAGATGTTTCACAATCATTCACAAACATTTAACAGCCGAAAATGCACATACAACGGTCAGGTGACACCGTGTGACCTTAAAAGCCATGAATGTGTGAATGTGTTTTTCCAGCTTAGAGGCCAATCAAGTCGTTGCCACGCCTGTTGAAGTGAAATATCTATAAGAATCAGTCCAGCTGACTCACATCTTCTGCTTGAAAAACTAGCAGATGTGGAGAATTTTACATTCTGACCATTTTTAGCATTTATTTAAAAAGGAAAACAACCAAAACCCTCCACACAGAGACTCAGAGGCATCTTGTTTGAAAATAACAGTAAAAAAAAGTTGCTTCTTATTTTAGATAAACAATAAATACAGCTTACATAATTTAAAGTAACATCATCCGTGCACCTGGAGTTCATCTTCCGCTTCAGGTTGGCACATTTCCATCTTATATTACAGATTTAAAATAAAAAAACATGCATGCTTTTAAAGGCTGGTAAGGCATTGGGATATCGGATGTGTTGCTTTGGTTTTGACCGTCAGTGGTATGTCAGCGACTTAAATACATTTGTAGCAGCCATTTTTCTTTGTTCAGTATAAAAAAGAAAACAAGAAATCATGATATTAAACTGGAGAGGCATCTGGGTGATGGTCTATGTAACACCGTCTGCATGCGAGGTGACCTGCACCCTGCAGATCAGTAGCGGAACATCTGCTGTGCTGAGCTGCTCGGCTGCTGTGGTGTGGGCGGCTGGTTCTGGCTCCCCTGCCCTGGTTCTGGACCCTGTCTCCGGGCCTCCTGACTCTCCCCCTGAGCGCCTTCCACCACCGGGGTGACCTGGTTGTTCTCAGCGGCTGGTATGGGCCTCCACGTCAGAGTCGGGGTCTCCAGCTGGTGGCTAATGGGGTTGACTAGAGTGGTGAGATTAATGAAATGGGCGACAGACTGGGGCGCTGTGCCACTGGTCGGACCCACCGTTTCAGGGATGAGTTCTGTGGGTCGGTTGTGGAGCATAGCGGAGCCGCTGACGGTATCAAAGGTGACGGTGAGGATGGAGTTGTCCAGAGAGAGGGGCCGGTCGCTGGATGTCAGGTGCCCTACAGCTACTGGCTGCAGGCTAGTGAACTGGGCCGGGGCGTGGCTGGTGATGGGTGTCACGGTGATGTTACTCAGACCCACTGAGCTGTTAGGGGAGGGGGCTGGTGGATTGCTGGGGTCAGTCAGAACCACCACCTGAAAAATCAGCAGGTAAGTCAATCAGAAAGGTTCTGAATCCACTCAGTTTGCAGGTATCTAATGGTTCATAATGTCAGTAACAAACTACCTTTGACCACTTTAACAGGTACACCTGTTTAATGTGTATCATCTACCAATACACTAGTCCAACCCAGACTCACAACGGCATTAAGATTAAGAACAGGAAACTGAAGCTACAAATCCCACTAAACAAACATTAGAAGCTTCATAATCTGGTCCGATGAGTCTGATCTCAGACGGAAGTAATCCTAACTAGTAGTAACAAGAAAGTCATGGATGCATCCTGCTTTGTATCGACACACAATGTCACAAAGCTGAAATCGAACTGGATTTACTCCAGTTACTGGATCCCAGCCTGCGAGAGCCCTTTTGGATGTGGTGGAGCAGCAGATTCTCATCATGAATGTGCAGCAGCTGTGCAAATCTTGTTAAAATAGATCTAAATCTGTGGCGATGTGCATATCTACCTGCTGGATGCTCTGCACTGCAGAGCTCGTCTCCATCTCATCACCAACAACAACAGTGTTGTACTCCGGCAGGGATTCGGGCCTCGGCTCGGTGAAATCGCCGTAGTCTTCAGACTCTGACAGCTCGGGCTCAGCTGGAACCCTCTGCCTCTTCTTAGATTGCCGGGAAGGCCGAACGGGCCGTTCCTGAGACATGCCCTCTTTTTCCAGGGTCAGGGTCGGTTGCTGGACGGAAAGGACATTTCAGAGACATAAAAACACGGTAAATGCTAAATCTGACCTGCATAATTATACAATTAAAGCAACTTAAACTGGTTGCAGCATCAGTCCTGAACTATAAAGCCTTGAAATGCTGATGCTGGGTCTTACCTGTACAATGCTGATGGATGAATTATTGATTGTTGAATTTTCCTGAAGATCATCAAACTCGTCGATCCTCACTGAGATCACCTACAGGAGCAAAGGGCAACGAGGTCAGTTCAGCAGGTCTTAATTGTAGGACTAAGTAATTTCTCAGGCCCGGGCGGTGTCTTAGGAGTTGTGTCCCCGTCCAGACTCACCTCGGGGTGTTTGCGTCGTAGGTGTCGGTTCATGGAGGCGCGGGTAGACACTTTGGTCCCGCAGAGGTGACACGACTGCGCTTCCACCTTTTCATGGGTTAGGTGCACGTGCTTTTGCAGCATGTACTCCGTCAGGTACTTCTTATCGCACGTCACACACGTCCACGTCTTACCCACTGCAGCAAAGAAGAGGAACTGCTGAACATTTAGTTTTCCAACTGCTTTAAAACAAAAAGCTGAGCGCGGAGGCCCACTTCCTGTCCACTCCATCCCAACCAGTCCAGGCAGATAGCTCCTTCCCACTGTTGCAGGCAACAACATGCATGCTCAGGACCAAATCCTCAAGGCTGTTATCTTCTATGAACTAGTTAATACAACTGTATTAATATATAAGAGTTCTGATTTAGACTGATCGTATTCAGTCAAAGAATTGGCTCAAATTCATTTGAGCTTCATTACAGCTTAATATGTAGGCCCAGGTCTTATAATGTCAGGACCAATATTTTAACATCTGTTTACAAATCACTCATTGAATATATCCTCACATTAAACATCACTTCCTGGCAACTTCCTCCCTGTTAAAAAAAACAAAACATATCTGTCATTAAACACAGACACCACCGTCAGTCCAGTATAGGAGTAGTGTTCAGAAAGGCCACCAGAAGCACAGCAGACTCATCTCAGATTGATTTGTTTCATCCTATTTTAACAAACTAAGTCCTCTGTAACTTATTAAAAGCAGATTTTTTTTATAGAACTCGACTTAAACCTAAGATGTGGAGTAAAAGAGGCTTGCTTTTTACTAAACATGTCTTGCAATGAATAAATAATTGTCCAACAATAGAGACGTAGTGAAAGCAGATGAGCGTGACCTTGACTGTATTCATCATAATAAATGGGAGTACTGGTACTGTGTAGCAACCTGGTTAGGTGACACGTGCTTGTGAGACATTTACCTGTGTGTATGAGTTTGTGCGTCTCTAGCGTTGTCCTCTCACTGAAGGTTTTTCCACACAATTCACACATGAAGTCCTTAATACCTACAGGCAGGATGGCAGGAGAGTAAACAGGGAGTAAACAAACATCTGCACCTTTTTTTTTTTTTTTTAAGGTAAAAACACACGTCCATTCCTCATTCTTATCTCTTCCCTTATGAAAGTCAGCCACTACCAATAGGGACACCCCTTCAGTTGCATAAGACGTCACTGCTGGCTTTTACACTAGCCTAACTGTTGTCTCTCTCGTTTGGGCTATTGGCATCCTATTAAAATCATCTGCAGCTAAATGCAGGAATGTGAGCAAACAGAAACGTCTTCAACGTCTGGAAATGCCGGTGGATCATATTATGGTATGGGAGATGTCACGTAGAATGGAGATCCCATATAAACCAGTGATGGTGATTGCAATTACAACAGTTACAATACCTATACAACAAATCCAGAACGATTGCTCAGAACTTTAATACATGCATCAACAGATCACGCAAGTCACAAATACTCTGCTTCATTGCAGTTACAGGGTAACGTTAATGCTACGTCTGATTTGACAACCTCAATTTAACTAAAGACCAGCAGGGAGGTTTTTTGCTGGGTGGCCGACGTTGCAAACTGTTCAGCCTGGACATATAAGCCTCAACGTGTTTTTTTCCAAGTGCATTTTATATAAATAATATATAACTACACATTGAAACTAACTATATACCACGTGATGTGTTATTTCTATGCAGACTCAGTAGCAGCCATCTTGCTAGTGATACATCAGTATTCTATGACAGTATCTAGTATTACTATAACACAAGTATATAGCCCTACTGCTTATCCCTACATGCAGAACAGAAGGTTAGGGTTAAGTGTTGGGGCCAAATGCAATGAGCCTTGTGGTGCACATCCTCACCTCTTCTGTGAGTAACTCACCTGTATGTCTCTTGTAGTGTTTCAACATGTTGACTTTTTGGGCAAACTTGCGGTTGCATTCTTTACACTCGTACTCTTTGATGCCTTTGTGAAGCTTCATGTGGTGCCTCAGAGCGTGTTTGGTCTTCATGCCTGCAGGAAAACATCAGTCATAACAACTCTTCAAAGACCACCTTCTTCAGCTTTCGCTCAGCCAATAAGACAGCGAGGGTAAAAAAATAAAGATTGATGCTGCAACAAAACCTGACCTTTCCCGCACTCTGCACACAGGTAGTCACGGTTGTCATCGTGGACCCTGAGGTGCTCCTTCAACATGTCCTTCCTTGCAAACGATTTGCCACACTTATCACAGCCATGGCTCTTCACGCCTGGATGATTGTGGAGGAATTATAGAAGAGGCACGTTTTTCTCAGCTTTCATGAGACATTTAGTTAAAGTTGTGTGTTTGTGTGTCCTCACCAGTGTGGATGATCTTATGCCTTTCCAGGTTACCGATACTGTTGAAGATTCGGCCACAAATTTCACATGGATGGATGTACCTTCGGCACAGAACAGGAGATATGGCAAGTTTGTTTTGGCAAGATGAGACCATTTACGTTTAACAAAGCTTAAACTAGGCCTTGAAATCCTTTAATCCTCGATGCAAACCCAAAGTAAATTTTTGGAGCATCAGGTCAAATCAAATAAAGTTAGTTGTTTGCTGGATTTTTGTCTTCAAAAATGGGAGCGAGCTCGTTTTTATTTTACCTATAAAACAAGTTCTTTGGATTTTTCTAATGAAAATATCAGCAGAGCAAATTGCTTTTTTTCTTCAACAAAACAACATGCCTGCCTGTTTATTTCCGTTTTTTTTTTTTTTTTTTTTTTTTTTAAAACCTCCACCTAGTGGGACATGTTATAACACACACACACAATCATCACTAGTTGCTTCAGTAGCATTTAGTTTGACATAAATTGAACAAACGGTTGTTAGGATATAGAGGACAAGCAGCTGACGTCACTGAGTCACATGACTTTGTTTTTCTGCTATTATGGGGGTATATGTACTCCAGTCTCAGACCAGTTAAAATAGGACAGATTGTAGTGTGTGGAGTATTCTTCCTGGTCAAAATGGTGATTTCATTCTCTGCATTCGGGTGTAGCAGCTTAACAGGCAGGGCAACAAGAACGACCCGTTGTTTTACACATTAATCAGACATTAATGGACAACATGGAGGTGCGGTTGCTTCTATGAAGTCTACTAATTACTTCACATGAAGGACATTATGCCGCTGACTTACACAAGAAATAAATATTACATACAGTATATATTAATACGTTAACGTTTTTTAAACCATTAAAATCATTACTTTTCTCACAGGAAGCGGCTGAGTGGATTATTTATCGTCATGGTGACGTGTTGCCATGGTAACCTGCAGCTAGGTCTGCAGCAGCTGGTAACGTATGTTCTGAGTTTCTGTTTCTTTGTGTTGTGGTTTCACAAATACTATGAAATAAA
>JBAMIG010000016.1:1357975-1369306 GCA_037177335.1 Kiunga ballochi | reverse complement strand
TGCTCATAGATTTCACATAAATACGGCACATTCTGGCTGATACTAGAGACGGATATGGAGCGCTTAGTGATAGATTGCATTTAATTTCAATTTACATCAATTTGCAACATAAATGAAATATGTGAACATAAATCAGCATTAATCTATTTTGCATGATACTTCTGTTTTTATGGACATTATTATATATTATCTGGATTGGGAACTCTTTAGTAGTCATTGTAAATGACTCTGCTTCACATGAAATCAGCTGAAGCCGTTTGAATGGTTTTGTGTGGATATCTGTTCTCAGTAGAGTCTCTTAGCAGAGTTTCTCCCTGACACTTTGGTGCATCACCTGTCCTGCACATGTCTCCCAATGCAGGGGAGCAATGGCCGCCACACAACATGCTGCTTACTTCTGCACCGCGGGGTCCGGCAGCTGCTCCCTGTGGATGACCAGATGAGCGTTGTACGTGGCCTTCAGCGCAAAGCGTCGATTACAGATGCCGCAGCCGTAGCCTTTCTCCTTGTGTTGCTCCAGGATGTGCTTCAGGTACTCTTTGCCCTTTGCAAACGACAACTTGGAAAAGGAGGAAGCTTGTGTTATGTGCTGCAGCAGATAAAATGCATGTTTATCGGTTCGTGTCTGATTGAATGCAGAACTTTTTCCCAGATAAGTGAACACTGAAGTATCGTATCATCTTGGAATAAATTAGTGTATTCTCCCTGGTAAGGATAATGCGTACTTGACATTTCTTGCAGTTGTATTTGTGGTGCTCAGGATCGTCCTCCTCTTCGTCTTCGTCCGTTTCATCGCTTTCCTCTGCTGAGATGCCGATTTTCTTAATGAAGTCCTCTCTCTCGAGCTCATCCATTAAGGCAATGTCCTGGAACAAAGAAGCCAAATGAGGCTGGTAAAACAGACGATGGAGGCTTTTGCTGTGCTGGGAGGGATGATAGATTTACACGGGTCTGTGTTCTGCACTTTGTTACCTTCACGATGACCGAACAGCAAATATCTTAACTGACTAGCATGAAGAAATGTTGCACCTTGAAGTGGACGTGAATGTGGTCTCTAAGGACGTCCACGCGGAAGAACCTCCTGCCGCAGATCTCGCAGGTGTACTTCTTATCACCATGAGTCAACAGATGCTTGTTCATGTTGCTCCTGCAGGAGAACACCTGCACACACACATCCACGTCACTGATAAGGTGCTGTGTTTCTGACCCTGTCTGGATTTTTACCAGGACGTATTTGTATCAGGGAGCGAGAGCTTACCTTGCCGCAGATGGGACAGGGCGACGGCTCCTTCCTGTATTTGGTCCCTTCTTCTCCGTTGGCCTCCAGCTCCTCTCTCTTTAAGTGTTTTGGTCCTGAATGCATGCAGAAAGTCACAGTGATTGTAAATAACTCTTTTTATAAGCTTTCGCTCATGTCATTTTATAGTCGTTTGTAAATTTGCAGCAAATAAAACACAACTCTGGTTTGTTGATTGGACCATACGAGTAAAAGGGTAGTTTATTTCTCTTCTAAGGACTTTATTCACAGCTTTTTTACTGAATACCGATGATCTTTTCAGTCAGTTAAAGGTTGTTCAGACTGGGTGGATTTTCACAGAATGCATGCACATGATACGGTGATGTTCAGCCTGACGAGCGATGCTAATCCATTTGTTCCACTGGAGAGGAACGATAGAATAAATATATTGCAGGTAAGTGTTGAGATTTTCAGAAACAAAAAAATTTTTAAAATTTAACTCAGAGTTTCCTCGTCTGTATGTCATTCAGCTCTCCAGATGCCCAGTAAGGAGCCATTCATTTGTTTGAGGCGTTGTGGTTTTATGTTGCACCTACAGGTTGTTTTATATGCACACAGCATCTGTGTCAGGTTGGTTATGGTATAACTGCTGTAGGCTCCATGTAGGGCTGCAGAGGCTCAGAGCTTACCTCTATAGAGCAGATAAACGCAGCTATGTGCAAGTACTCTCTTGTGACTGGTCATATTCTGACTACTTGTTTCTGAATATTTGATTCTGCAGCAACATTGCTGATTTGTTGCATAAATTAAATTAATCAATTTGGGCCAGATCATAATAAAAAGCCTTGCTAATGGAAACCAATGTGTTGTTCACAGGTTATTACCAGCACTTCTGCTACCCACAGATCCAGGAAAATTCTGCAACACGACACTTTTACCCTTTGCTTTCAGGTATAAAACACACAGTGGCTCTGCACTACCTGAACCCAACCTGACACAGGTGCTGCGTGAAATCGGACTTTAAAGCTGCAGGTAGATCTACAGGATCAGACTTGTTTCAGGATTCTTATTAAGCTCTACTGAGTTGTGTGGAAGTGAAACCCACAGAGCTGGTAATCACTGAGCAAAATAACCATTCCAGAATTAAATTGCTGATACTTTTGTACTATAATATCTTTACTAATTTAAGTAATCTGAGTGGACAAAAAAAATGTGACAGTAAGGATAATAGATATAGCTTTAATAATGATTAGTTTATAAAGTCAGTTTTATATATTTATATAATGTTATATATAAATAAATATATATAATAAAGGAAGGGGAGTAAGTTTGTATCGTCCTCTACATGAAATGTGCTGTATAAAACTGAACGTGTTTCGATCTGACTCTGGGAACAGCATGTACATTTGACCCCGATGACCCTAGCGACCTGGCTGGTTCAGAACAAACCAGAAGATCCTGAATGAGTCTGGCTCCTAAACCACTTAGCGCTTTAACAGATAACAGCAGGATAACAGTCCGTTCTTCAACTTGCTGCATGTTTAACTTTTGCTATCCGTTTTTTCCTCATTTTTATTTTTAAAAACAATTCAAATGTTGCGATGTGACTTTAATAAATTCTATATCATCATCTACCTGATGTGGAAAGTGGAATTATTGTGCATGAACGCTCTTTTAGCCCCTCTAAGACTTGAATAAGGTCCGGAGCTGACCCGTTCACCGGCACTAGTTACCATGGTTACTAAGCCAGGACTCATCAGCCAGACTTATTGAAATAAGCAAAATGATGAAGGAATCCTGAGGTAAGACTAAACCATAACCCATTAACCTCAGACTGGGTAGTGGCCATGACTGTATGTAAAAGATGGTTCCCAGTAGATTTCTGAAGAGCGTTTAGCGGTTCCTACCATCTTCAACTTGACAGAATAAAATGTGCCATTGCTTCTGAAAAATACAAAAATGGGCAAAATGCTGCAGTAAGACAGGATGTGATTGACGTCTATCCGTTTGTAGCTAAGTGCTAACATAGATTCTGCATATCTATGGGAGCTAACTGGCCAACGAGGGTAAAGCTAAGGCTAACGGCTAAAAATTCTGTCTGCGCCATTTTTTTCCTTCTTGCCACGGACATTGGGAACTTAGAACAGCTCCTCTGTTTCCTGTCTTTCACTGCTTGACAAACCAATTAATCCAGCTGTTTTCTGGCCATTGGGGTTACTGAGGTCATGCACACCTGGAATAATCCATCCGTCCAGTCATGAAAGACAGGAAACAAACAGGAAATAGCACAGACGTGCATAAAGCTAATTTTTTTTAGCACTTCTGGACAGGATTCAGTTTTGTTTGTGGAGATTAAGCTAACAACGATAAAGCTGGAGTATAAAAACAGCAAGAGACATAAACATCTCCAAACAACCCTTTGCCCTCGTGGAACCCCTTACTCACCCACACTGTGCCTCCTGTGGTGCTCCTGCATCACATCTTTGCGGTAGAACATCTTATTGCAGATTTCGCAGGAGTACAGCTTCTCGCCGTGCTTCTTCTTGTGCTTGGAGAGGTTGCTGTTGGTGGAGAAGAATCGCGAGCAGATGTCACACTGGAACGTCTTATCGTCTGGAGACGCAGGGAATGAAGACAAACGGGATCAGACAAAGGTGGAAGAAGCAAGAGAACGCTGCTTGGCATAAGACCGCCGCACCTGTTCGGCAGTTGTGGAACTTTAAGGCATTTTCCAGGCGAAAGGATTTCTCACATGTGTTGCATTTATATCTGTACTCTTGGTCAGGCTGTTGGGAGCACATGAAAAAAAATACACATATATATCACAAAAACATTCATAAGCAGAAACTCTTAAGCAACAGAGGAGTGTCACTTGCCATGTTCTTGCTGTGTTTGTAGGAGATGTGCTGCTTTAGACTTTCCTTACGACTGAATAACTTGTCACATTCATCACATTTGAACAGCTTATCCCCTGAAACGATACACGAGGGATTCTTAAATATTACATAAAAAACACCCACCCGCTCTCAGCAGAGCTTTTTAAAGCTCTCCTTGATCAGGTGGCGGCTGTCTGAAAAGCCCAAAGCGCCTCGTTGCTTCTTCACATACCGTGTGATCGGATGTGTCTGTTGAGGTTGCTGCTGTTCTGGAAGACCTTGTTGCAGAGGGAGCAGCGGTACACTCTCTTGTGCTCTCTGGGTTTATGTCGCTTTGGGGCGGCCGTGCTCTCCGCGACGCTCGTCATACTGTTGCTTTCTGTTGCTACAGTTGAGGCTACTGGATCCGAGCTCTCCGCCAGCGACTTCACATCTGCACACATCAGGAATCCAGCCAAAGATAAGGCATCATTAAAAACCTTTTCTGCCTCCTGGTTGTTGCAAATACTGCCGTTTGCTTTGTTACTGGTGTGTATTTTAACTCTCACTATGCTCTTTACTTAACATCACGTTGTTGCACTGGTATGAACTCATTCTGAAAGACATAACTGGTAAAAACCCTCTTAATTTTCAACACTTTACAGATACATCAATTTGAGCAAATTCATAATAATAGAAGGCCAGGATAAGAAAAATATAGATTGTATTGAATCCAGTCTCCCATCCGGGGATGCATGCGGCGACAGTGGGAAGGAAAACTCCCTTTTAACAGGAGGGCCAAACCTCTGGTCACATCTAATAAAGATGTCATCTAAGTGAATTGTTCCATTCAGATCAAAGAAAAAACCCTAGGAAAGACCTCAAACACTGGGGGTGTGCAGGACTGTTAGGTGTGCTGCAGCAGGAAAACATTGAAAAGCTGCCGGACACTGGCCTTCAAAGATATAGATAGAAAAATAAATAAATAAATACAACTTTAAATGCCATAAAATCATAAATAAGGAGATTTGTTGTTACTATTTTTGTATTTCTAAGCATTTATGGTTTTACAATAAACTTTTGGTTTGTGTGTAACGTCCTTAAACACACCGTTTGTAAGTGAAACTTCACATTTTCACAGAACTCCTCAGACCGTCACATAAACCAAAAGCCTATGAAGTTTTGATAACGTGGCGATGACACCTGTTCAATGCAAGAAGAGTCCAAACACAAGCTGCTTTGTTTGTTCTGCGTTTCTCTGCAGAGGTTTTTGTTTTCTCACCTTTGCTTTTGGTTGTGGGAAGTGCAGCTCCAGGCCTGCGTCCCCTGGTCCTCCTCCCTCGACCCTGCCCTCTCTTGCGGACGGGCTGAGCTTCAGCAACGCCCCTCTCCTCCACATCAGGTCCAACCACACTTTCATCCGGGGGCAGAAGCTGGTCGACGGGAAGCTCAGTTACAGTCTTCACCTCATTGAGGTGACTCAGCATGTTTCCTGTGAATAAAGGATAATTGGTAGATAATCAGAGAACAAACAAACAACCAGAATGAAGCTGCTGAGCTCATTAATGAGTCGATTTATCTAAGCTGCAGGAACTGAATGTTGCTACCTGCACTCCCGTCTTCAGCCACTGGGGGCATGAGGGGTCTACTAATCTCTGAAGACTCAGTTTTTGCACATAAAAATGCTGAATCTGAATAAAAAATGAAAGAAAAAAAGTTACAAATAGTTCTCATGGCGCTTTATCTGTGCTATTTCTGAATAAAACCACCTGGTGATTGCATTACTGGTGGAAGTGGAGGCTTCAGTACAGGTTTTTCCATCTTCTTGGCATAGAAAGCTCCATACCAGACTCTCAGCTCCGTTCCAGGCAGCACATCCTTAGAAACACACAGTAAAATCAGAAGAATGTCATGCTAAAAGCAAACGGGGTTCAGAGCCAGCTGCAGCAGCCCTGACCCGGCTTTAAGGTGGTCGAAGGTACCTGTGAGGTGTTGAAGTAAACATCGTCATCCTGTTGATAAGCCGCCAGATTCTGGTGTTTGTGGTCAGTGGCAGGTCGAACCAGCATCATCCAGTTGCAATCTTCCTCACTGCTGCTGTCAAAACATACCACGATGCCATCCTTCTGGAAGATCTGCCCATCAGAGGATAAAGCATGAAAACAGGAGGAAGGTGAGGAAGACTCTCCTTATTAAAACAACAGCCTGCACTGTGCTGTCTGTTAGCAGGATTCATTAGGCTCCACCTTCAGAGGGAACGCTCCTTCCCTCTCCAGCATGGAGACCCTCTTGGCCTCAAAGGGTCCAAACCGGGTCCTCTTGACAAGCCGGCGCAGGACAAACACCCCCTCCTCCCCATTGGCAGCTTCTCTGATCTCCAGGCTGTTCGGTAGAGACGACCTGATCCAGGACACAGCATTTTATCATTTATATGTGACACAAAGAGAAAAACCTGATTTTACATCCAAACCGCACAGTGATGGATGGTTGACACACGGCTGACACTTACCGAGCTCGGCTCAGGACAAAGGAGTCCTGGACGGTCACCAGAGGCCCCAGTTCAGGACACTCAGAGTCATGGTACTGACCACAGTCCTCACACCCTGAAACGCAACACATCTGATCTTTCTAATCATATAAAGCAAACCTGAGAAAAAGGTAAGTCTAGCCTGTTAACTTTATTGGAAAGCCTGATTAGTTACCTTTACAAAACATGTAACATGTAAGAATCACATTTTTGTGGAATGGACGACACGACTAAACATGTTAAATTAATTACTTGGTGTGTTGGATTATTTTATTATTCCATTAATAATAATAAAAAAACACAATTAAGAGGATGCTCACCAACACCAGTGTTGTCTTTTAAAACTATTTATTACATTTACTCTGTAAGGGACATGTGGAAGGTTTATACACAGCCACAACAGCCTAGCAGGGGACTGCCTATTCTGGTCTTTGAAAGCAGCTGCCCTGCTGGTACTGGATATTTCCCATTAGAAACACACTCAATTTAAATAAATGAGTCATTAAAAGACTTGTGCACTATATCGCAGGCTGTTAGAGATCAGTTTTATTTGGATCAGGTGTGTTGAAGCGAGGAAACATCCAATACCAGCACAAGGCACCACTCCATAAGCGGTGATTTCTGGCCTAGTGCCCCATCCTAAAGCGGGTCACGTCTACACATGACATACCCCAACCAGGAGTGCAAGGTTGTGTTAGTCCCTCTAAGACAGCGTTTTTCAATCCTGGTCCTCGGGGAACTCTTCCCAGCGTGTTTTAGTTCCTTCTAACTCCAGCACACCTGATTCAGATTCATTAAACTGCTTGTTAAGTTTTCTGCTCTCTGTAATGGCTCCACTAATGAGCCATTCATTTGAGTCAGATGTGCCAAAATAGGGTTACTAAAACACTCAGGCAGTGTTTCCAGAGGAGCAGGGGTTGAAAAATGCTGCTGTAGGACAGGTAGCATCTCCTAGATGATCCTACAAAAGTTCAATTAGGTGAAGGTGTAGACTCCTAGCAGCTCATTCAAAAACCACTGTCACCCCAGAGGATGGAGTTTGGGCTCCAGTTCTGGAGACACGCGATCATCACTGGCTGCAAAATCTCATTGTGATCGATTTGTCTGCCTGCCAGTCAGGTGCAAGCCATGCATCTATGACTGGCACACACCTGGTTGTGCATAAATTTCAAGGAGTGAATACCAACAGGAGAATATTAGTGATTTATATCTTCTACTACTACACAAATGCATGATCCTTACAAGTTATTATAAAGTTTACAATCAAGCTTTCTGTTCATACTTATTTAGTATTATTAAAAATCACACTAATCACACACAATTTTCCTTAATATGTTTCATACAGAATTAAATAAAAAACAATTTGACATACAGCACAGAAATGGATCGATTCATACTCACAGATATACTCATCTGGTATCTGTTCAGCCATTATGAAAACTTACACAAACAAAAGGAGTTTGTGTCAGGCCTATAAGAGGAAACACGGAGGGAGATTCATGTCATGCCGGTTAAAAATGCACTTTCTAATCCAGAAACCACTTGTATGAGTGCATTAGGATGTAACTTAATAGCCTCTTCCAAGAACTAATGCGAGATTTTACAGCTGCACCTGAATGCATCAGATTTTCGGACAACATAGTGTATTATGACAGCTTCTCTTTTTAGTGCGCGTGAAACAGCTGGGGCGTGCATTTTAGCGTCTGTAGAGCGTGTAAGACACGGGATCCAGGATTTCAGTCGCTCCCAAACTCTAGCCGGGTTTTAACTCCGATCTGAGTGGCTTCTCTTTACGATAATGTAACAAAGAACAGTCGGCATGGCGGATGGACCGGAGACGCAAACCCCCAAACCGGAGTCGATGCTTTTTAACGCCTGTCACTGAGCAGTGGAGGCGGTCCAGGAAAAGCCGGAGCGTGGCGATAAAACAGGCTGCACCTTTACTCTGAAACTGCGTCACTATTTAATGGAAAGCTCAACAACATTTATCAAGACACACGTTACCTTTTCTGCAAAACACCCTTCATTTATCGAGTCCTGACTCCGGGTTCCAATCCGCTCCAGAAACAGCGCAGGACCGGAAGCGCCAAGTGCATCATGGGAGTTGTATGCTCCGGTAAAATAGCCATTAACAGACCTATAAACATTACTTAGCTACTGTAGCATCGCAGCACCTCATTATTCCACCTTTACTCACAAATAGTCTTCAGCAGTTGATCAGAATCCTTCAATCTGCTGAGGAAACATCAGTTTATCTGCCTGGTGTTGTGAATCCTACTGAGAATAGAAGAAGACGACGCCAGGAAATTCATGCTGATCATCTGAACAGCCTCCTGTACTTCCTCTGGGACGTTTAGCCAAAATGTGCAAAGTTTAACGAAGGATGAAAGAGCATGGTCTTTCTGTTAGTGGATGTCATCTGACTACAAACTCGATTTGTGACCATTTATCCTCTATATATATATATATATATATATATATATATATATATATAGCATGTCATTTTGCATTCATCTGCATCTTTTGTTCCATTCAATTCAACTTTATTTATATAGTGCCACTTCATGGCAGTGTTATCTCAGGGCTTAACATCATTTTCAACCATTCATCAAATAGCCTAGATAAAGGAAACCATAAGATTGCATTGAATCTTGACCTTGATCCAATCCCCGGGCTGTGCAAGCATTAGGCGACAGTGGGAAGGAAAACCAGCATGAGACATCCTTGATTGTATGGACCTCACGTCACAATTTAGAAAAAGGAAGTGAGCCATGAAGTGCAATTAACCCGGTGCGGTGGACGCGTTGTGGTGGTGCAGAAGGAGTCAGTTAATCAATAAGGGTTGGCTTTGACATGATTAAACCAGTAAAACAAACATTTTCTGATTGGGTGTGGACATTTGGCCTGTAATGCCCAGCAGCTCTGCGCATCGGAGACTTTTTTTTAAAAACTCATAACTCAGCTAAAAAGGTCCAAAAGCCACATTATAACAAGTCCATGTTCTTGAACATGCATCTCTGCTGAAACTCAATCAAATGTGAAGCGGCGCAAATCACGCCCGTGCATCCTGTTTGGGGGGGATTTAATCACAGATATGAAGATGAAGAAAAACCTGCAGCTCTTCCTCGCTGTTGGTCACACATCCAGTCATTACCAGTAACAAGCCACGTGATGACAGCAAGGCTCCCCAGGCTTTGGTCTCATGACTCAGCTCTGCAGCTGATGAGGGGCTGGGAGCGGTAATGATGCTGTCTGATGTCCTCAGCAGTGTTGTCATCCCGTCTAACTTGCACCGTGGTGTACAGGCCTGGCATCCTGTCCTGATGAGTATGTTCTCAAATGGTTCTCACTGGGACTGAGTTTTATCCGGTGTTTCACACAGAACAACGTTTTGGTCATAAAAGCTGCACAGCACCGAGTCTGCTCGGTTTTAATGATGTATTTATGGCCACAAACTTGTTTACACCAGTTTTTATTCCAAATAAAAGTTCAACAGATAGATGACCATGTAAACTCCCTTTCATCCCTATCGTTCTGAGCATGCTCAGTAACTTTTCCCACCAGTGGATGGCTCACTGTGTGTGTATATGAGTGTATGTGGAGGGGGGAAGGAACTCAGGGTGAGTATGTATGTGTGTATGGGTGGGCTTGTGGGGGGAGCGGTGGAGGGTTGGTTACCTGGGTGTGGGCTTGCCTTCATGGAGTGGCGGTCTGGGGGCTCTGGTTCCTTGCCGCATAATGTTACTAGACCAAGTTAGCTTCGTATGCTGTTACTTGCTTATTCTCTAGCTTGTTATAGAAGCTACACAGAATGCTTAGCTAATCAATGCTGTTGCTCTCATACAGCATTTATTTGTTAGTAATGCAGATATTTTATGTGCTGTATTACAGTTTCACAAGTTCTCAGTAAACTTCTTGGAGATAATTCACCTGAGTCTCAGAGTGTTTAAGCTGATTGGAAACATAGTTCATGACACCTGGCCTGGCAGGTCTTGGAGATGCCCCTGGTTCTCCCGAGGTTACCTCCATGTCCCCGCCACAGGGGTCCAAATTCTGGATTTTTACCAACTTTGGAAGCTCCTAGCTTGGTAACCGTAGCTCCAACCCACCACATTAAGGTCCACCAGCGCTCGCACAGTAGAGGGCTACGCAGTTTGTTAAAATGGTCAGTGTGGGACATTTCCCTGAAATTGAAAACTATGCTATCCTACATCTGCAGAGCAACTTGGAATAAAAGTCCACCCAAAATGCACACACCTCAAGGGGGAGCTAGAGACTGGCCCTGGGGCCATACCTGGATATTGTACACATAAGTACTTTAGACATGTCTATGTATAATAATTCAATAAAAATAGCCTTGTGATATTATCTTCCAACTTTGGAAATCCACTTCCACATTCACAATAATTGAGCAACAGCAACCCCTAGTGACCTCCACAATTGTGCACCCACATGCATGAAAGTATAAGTTCAATGTGGAAGATAAAAGTTGAAGCCCCATTCATCAAGGTAAGGCAAGTTTATTTGTATAGCACCTCTCATGTACAGGACAATTCAAAGTGCTTTACATGAAAACAGTAAAAGTATTACAGATATAATGAAGAATTAAAAACAGCAAAAATCATAATAAAAACATAAATAAAAGTAATAAAAGTCATTATCAGATAAAGTTACCGTGCAGATGTCAATCATAGGCGCATGAAAAAAGAAAT
>JBAMIG010000016.1:1342118-1355461 GCA_037177335.1 Kiunga ballochi | reverse complement strand
CCACTTAAAAAGGTTTAGGGTGAGAAGTTAGTATTTAATGTTATAAAGTGTGTGTGAGAGAGAGTGTGACAAACAATAAGTGAATTGGAAGACACAATGTAGCTTTAAATCCTGAATAACTTACTCAGGAGGCAAGGGATGTTATCCTTCACGTTGTTCATAACATTTTAATTAATCCGAAGAGCAAAGTAGTTCATCTAAAATGTTAACTTTTGAAAAAAAAAATCCCATAAATGACAGAAGTAAAAGTGGGGAAAAAATAAAAATAAGGAACTTGCTTGTTTTCCGACCTATGAGCTTTTGCCAATGGACAGTGATGTCCTTTGCCACATCTCTAAGCCTTTAAGTTCATACTGGATCTGATGCAGTTGTTGCTTTTTGAAATGGCAAGAGCTGTGAAACCGGGCCTTGATGTGGCGGCAGTATAGCCACAGGTTGCCCAACATGTTTTTAATGGAAGTCGGGGCATATCCCATTCTTCATAGGTATAGTGGCCATATACAATATAAATATTACATAAATGAACGTTTTAAAATAATAAATCAATTAGGTTCAGCTCATATTTTGCATTGTTGTGAACTGGTCATAATAAACTAAAATGAATAAGTAAAACTGACTTAAATTTTAATCATTTTCACTTGATTTTTCAAACTTACTTCCTTAACTTGTCAAGCTGATACATAAATTTTAGGTAATGTTTTCCAGCTTTCTTAGGAAGGCCATGTAACATGGAAAGCAGAAACAGTTCAACGTGGCTTCTGGACTGCTTAGCATTTTCCATTTCTTTGCGGGATGAGCGGAACTCAGTCAGCGTGTTTACTGTACAGGAAAAGGGCGAAATGTCCGATTAAATATTTATATCAATAGGTGAAGACAGGCCATGTGATGGACCAGTGAACAATTGATCCAATACATTTTTTTTTTTATCAAATCAATTCAATTTTTTTAATGTAACCCAGTATTACAACAAAGTTGTTTCAAAGGATTTCATTTCAATTTAGATAGATGGATGTCTGATACTTACAATAATAAGAATGTGACCCTTCTGACAGGTATTCCTCTTTCTGCAGTCATTGTATTCCACCGGAGACCCTCGGGCTGTTGGTGCTAATTTGGTGGGCCTTTTGGTGGATGATGCTTTTGCTGAAGTGGTGGACATCTTTGGAGCATCACTCTGTTCGAGTTCAGAGACTCTCTGGAGGAGCTCATTTATTATATAATCATGGTTGTCAAGCCTAGACTCAGTTTTTATTAGTCCAGATTTAACAGCCTCTTCAAGTAGCTCTTGAACCATGGTCATCTCTTCAAAATTCATGTTAATGGGCTCATCATGAGGGACATAACATGTGGACAAAGTCTCCCTGTCTACATGGTATTTCAGACTCCTGCAAAGGCCAATTATGCTCTTCAACCTTAACATGCTAAGTACATTTCATATACAGCACAATTCAAAGTGTTTTACATAAAGAATAAAGGGCATTCCAGGCAGATATGAGGATTTAACTAGATATGGAGATACAGAGATTTCCCTTAGCTAGGCTATTTTTTATGAATTGGCTCAAATTGATGTCTGTAGATGGTCATTAAGTGGTGGTATACAAATAAAGTTTAATTTTTCTTAAAATGTACACTTGACCTACATTGTTCACATTCAGAATCAAAACAGTCAAAAAAGATCAATTTACATCTAAAAAAGAGTGAAGCCACTTAGAAATAATCTTTAAAACAGCAAACTAATAAAATTACAAAATAAAATGTAATTAAAACATTTTACAAATTAAACTACCATCTAAATAAACATTTTATGCTGAAAAACCTTTATCTAGTATCTAGTATTTATCCCATGGGATAAACCAAATGTAAAGTGGGCAATTGGTATTCTATTGATTTCAATACAAGTTAGCATTCGCGGTTAGCATTATGCTAGCGTTACACACAATTTAACCATTGTGCAGTTTTTTTTTTCATGGTTTGTTTGCTCAAAACGGTTGACTTGCCAATAATTGTTCTTTATATAATAAATGGCATAGACAATATTGTGATGGTCTGCCTCCTTAAGTTTTACAAAGGTCATGAAGTTATTCCATGGACTACACTGTCCATCTAGCAAGATAAGCATCTAGCAAGCTTCACATTTTGTGAGGACATAGATAACGTCACTTATCTGTAGTTAAGTTTACTATAACTTCTGTACTCCTTTAAACAACACAGTGACAAATGCTTACCTTCATTTCTGAAGAAGTTTAAATCCCACTGTAAAGCC
Organism: Kiunga ballochi; assembly: GCA_037177335.1. Taxonomy (NCBI): domain Eukaryota; kingdom Metazoa; phylum Chordata; class Actinopteri; order Atheriniformes; family Pseudomugilidae; genus Kiunga; species Kiunga ballochi. The sequence goes on along the minus strand of JBAMIG010000016.1, from coordinate 1,353,198 downwards.
ACTGTTGTAAAGAATTGCCGAAGTCTGCTGTCTACAGCCACATACAGTCGATAAGCATAAATAGAGAACTTGTGACGTCACTGAGTCACCTGACTTTCTTTTCCCGCTATTTTGGAAGGCAAGTAGTCCAGTCCAGTTAAAATAGGACAGATTATAGTGTGTGGACTATTCCTCCTTTTTCAAAATGGAGATTTCATGCTCCGCATTTGGAGCAGTTTAACAGACCAGATTTTTCGTTTTACAGATTAATCCGACAATAATGGAAAATGTGGAGGTGTGGTTGCTTCTGTGAAGTCTATTAATTACTTCACATGAAGGACATTTTCCCGCTTCTACCAAGGTCACTTTCAAAAGAAATAAATATTACATATATATTTATACGTTACTGTTTTTAAACCGTTAAAATTGTTCATCTTCCAACAAGAAGCAGCCAGTGGACTATTTACTATGTCATAGTGACGTGTTGCCATGGTAACCTGCGGTCTGCAGCAGCTGGTACCGTATGTTCTGAGTTACTGTTTCTTTTGTGCACATTCTGGCTGATACTAGAGACGGATATGGAGCACCATTGACGCAAACTTATCCGAGACATAATGAGATAGAGGTTTCTGTTGGTAGCATCCACACATACTTGCTGTGTGAGTGTGTTTAGGCTTAATCCATGCTTTATCCTGTGTGTATATGCTAGGCACTCTGTGGTTATTACTGGACGCATGCCCCTCAAAGTGGTTTTGTCAACTACTGGAAACATGTGACTGCACATCCTCCATATGCAAGGAGTTAAACAACTTCCAGGCTACGGCTGTGTTACTCAAAAACTCACCAGCCAATCGGAATGCAGCCCCGAAAGAGCCCGCCCTGAAAGGTTTGTGTCAGAAATTAATCCAAAAAATCAAGAATCAAAACCAAAAACTGTGAACCGCAACCAAAAGAGAGGGAAGAGAGAGAATGAGGAAACTACAAACATAACTACTGAATTTAAATGAACAAAAGCTTAATAGTTTTCATGATGATTGATAAGTTTTAATTTTGAGATCATTTATTTTGCTTGAGTCTTAAAAAGTTTGGCTTGAAAACTTTGAAACAAATCGGATTCCATGCAGACTGAGACAAATAATTCTGATAAACTAATTAATAAATAACATGTAACAGTTGAAGTAGCATATTGTTGTGAAACCCCACCATTTCAATGTAATCATTTTTAATGCTCCTAAAAGGAATGTCCAAACCCTAGTAATACGATTCAGGTACTAAAATTCCTTCACCAATTTCACAAAATACACTATTATTATTATTATTATCATCAACTTAACATAAAAAGTGGAAAAAATCATTAAGCTATTTCCACCCATCTTTGTCAAACAATTATTGATGGATTTGTATAAATAGCTGAAGTGAATGAGGAAGTAGTTTTAAGAATACAATCTGCAAAAATAGTGGCAGTAAAAAAAATCCATGTCATTGGTTAAAAAAGTTTTTCTTACTTAAAAATACTTGTTTAAAATGGAAAAACTATCCAAAAATGTTTAAATCAAATCAAAGAAAAAGTTCAAACATTCTTGACCCCCATTGTACGCATTTATTACACTCATCTTCTTTTTAGTCAAGAAATGTTCAAGTAGAGCACAATAAATCTAAGCCTAGTTTTTAACAACAAAATATCAATGTGCACTATGTAAAGAAGAATCAGTCACCACCACCTGTTATTCACTTAATATTTATTGCTAAAAAGAAACAATCCCATTTGCATTTTAGTCACAGTCCATGCAGAAAAATGACTGACATTCAGCAGCACTTAAGGTCAGCCAGTCTCTGTGCAGAGCAGACAGCATTAAAAATGAAGCATCTTAATAAATCACATATGGCTTTCATGCTTACTGAATGTACAATAGCAGCTGATGCTTGCATCCTGCAACAGGAGTGAGCTCTGAAGCTGAGGGTGATTAAAATGTCCCTTCATTTCACACTTTGAAGGCGTTTCTGTCTGAAAAACACACTGCAACATTTTCATGTATGTACCAAGGGACAGACGCCTGCACTTTTCTGCAGATGAGCATTACTAAAGAAAAGGAGGTGTTATTATGTCACTGATGAACTAATCATGTAAACAAGCTGTAAACTGATATGTGCATAGGCTTCTTGAACATCATAGGTAAACGTTACAGGTGACACCATCAGATCTTCAGGCCTGTTTGTTAATGGTTACAAACTCGGGACAAAGTTCAGAGTGACGGCAAAACCAATGTCAGAGAAACTGTAAGGCGAGAGAGAAGATCTGTTCCCGTGCTGCATCGCTTCTCTGAGCAGAAAGACTTTATTTTTCATTACTGCTTTAAAGTAACAAGCTACTAAACAAACAAAAGGAAAAAAAACTACAATCATTAGCTGGATAAAATACACAGCTGCATTATTTGGTTGCTCCAAAAAGATGCACACACCATCTTTGTTCTTGTGTTCACGCAACAGGTTTAGAAACTAAACAGAGGAGAAAGCAAAGTTCTTTTTATTTTGATGTGATGGAGCGCTGAAACGTAGCCAGAGCAAGTTTTATTAATGTGACAAGTATGGCAAGTATGTGGAGCATGACAGTCTCTGGATAAAGGTTCATTCAGTTCCCTTTAGACGCATAAACAACCCTGCTGACAGCAGTAGTGTACATGAAGACAACAGAGAAAGCCCTGGGTTGCTAAAAAACACCGGAGAAAGCTCAAAGCACCCAGATTCATCAGAAAGTTATATCTTTTTTTTAATGGCAACTAGTTTAGTTTGAACCAACCTGTTTTGTCATGTTTTAAAACAACAGATATTTAAAAGTTCTTTTGTTGCGGTTTCACTTTGAGCTTTTCTGTTTATTGATGAGGGATAAAAGCTGCATCATAAAATGAGAAAAGCAAAGGAGTCTGCACTAAAACGAGAGTTAATTAAAACACCAAGTTTGTCAAATTATTAAATAAAATTAGTGTCAAAGTAGTCATATTCTTGTCCCGCTTGAGTCAGTCCTACAATGAAAAGATCATCTCCCTTTCCGAGCTTTTCAATATAAAAAAAACCAAAGGAAAAAATAAATCTGTGACAAGAGCAGCTTCCATCATTGCACGTTAAATATAAAGGAAGTCAAGTTGTGCAAATCATACAAACACCACTCTGTTCTTCGTCTCTGATGCCGTTGATCCACCGTAAGGGAATTACGGTGTGCAGCAGGAAGTTGTCCGTCCGCTCTCAGCGTCCGTGAGGTAAAGACAAGACAACCCACATAACTCCTTTCTGACAGTAACAAGGTCATAAAAGCACTTAAGATGCCAAATGTTGCATAAAATCTAATAAAAGGGAAACATGCAAAATAATATCCTGTTAAATGCCACCAATCGGGACAGGATACCTTCATTCACAGATGCACACACTAGCTTTGGTGGAATAGCAGCTGCTTATATGAAGCGCCTCAAAAAGGGACACAGCAAAAAGAGAAGGCTTTTCCCATCGGCACAGCCTTCACAGTCACAGTACAGGGACCCCAGGTATGGCCTGAATGGGTGGGTGGGTGGGGGGGTAGGTTAGGCAGGATGTTTGCCAGTGCAACGTCTGAGCTGATGATGCTAGCTGAAGGAGGGATTGAACATGAAGGGCTGTGACTGATGGGACGGGGTGTAGTCACACATGTGGCTCCCCGGTGGAGGTAGAGCCATTAGCTTTGCTCTTATTCTTGTTCTTGCGGCTAAGCATGCGGCTGAGCGTGGCGGTTCGGCTGGCCCGCTCCACTGCGGCCGGAGACTCCAGGTAAACCAGGTCATTGTGCGACTGGCTCATCCCCGGGTCTTTGCGCTGGTGACGTCGCCGGAAGAAGAGCTTGGCACTCTTCTGAAGGAAGCTGCCTGTGGAAAAGAGGAGAAAAAGGGGAGTAGCTTTTAATTAGCGCAGACAAAGACATGGTCATGATGACTCCAGTCAAGGCTAAATATGGAGTTAAAAATAATTCTGCATGTCTACCGTTCCTCTAAAGGATCTGAAAGAGCGAGACAAAGCGAAGCAGCAGTGGCACAGAATCTGTGTTAGTTGGAAACTCATGGTAATAAAAAAAACTTGCATGGGTTTATTAGAGGAAACAAAAAAGCTATTCTAATAAATTTCCTTAAAGTTATCATTTATTCACCAGCTAACACACTGAAACTGTACCAGAACCTGGAAGCAAGCTTTATTCCTATATTTCATCATTTAAATAATCTCCTCAAATAGATCTGCCAGTTTAAAGCCAAATAAATACAGTTATGTAAATGATTATACATCAAATTATATGAAAAAATCAGCAGCCTTTAAAGTATAATGATATCCAGGACAGCAACCATATTTTAGTTGTGTTAAAGTGAGATTTTAGATCTTCATTGTGTGAAAAAAGAGAAGGGATCTTACAATACATGTGAATATTTCAAGACATTAATATGATCTTAACTATATTGCTCAGCCTCATTACACCCATAAGCTGTAAAATAGATTCCTGTAGTAAAATGATTTTACAGTAACCAAAGAATGAATCAGACATTAGGAAAACTAATGTTATCTATTCTAGAGCTAGCATACACTACATATAACAGAGTACCAAGGATACTACAAGTAGCTCATGAGGTAACTTACTCATCAGGACAAAATGTGTGCTTAGCACTGCTCTCCTCTGAGATGGCAGTGATGACATTGCAAAAAGGAAAGGTTGGTACAGTAGGAAGGAAAGAGAGAGAAAACAGATTGCATCACTGAAAACAAACCATGCTTTCTGAGTGAGAGCAAGGAAGAGTTATGTGATAAAACGGTTTTGAAAAGGCCGGTGGGTCCGGTTCCAGATGACACTTCTTACCTCTGCTTTTCTTGCAGCTGGCCTCAGATACACACATAGAAAGGGAAGTGTGGTCTAGTTCCTCTCCAGTTTGGCTCTCCCAGTCCTCTGGAGGCCGGCCTACTCCGGTGGGGTCTTCCTGGGGTTCGGACACTTCTGGAAGACTGCTGGTCCCTGACGCAATCGCTGTGGTCACGTCCTGCGTAGAGCTGCTCTCTGACATGGAGGCATCCATTGCTGCAGCGTAACCCGCCATCAGAGCCAGCTCATCATCCTGAGATAAGGGCGTCTGAGAAAGAAAACACCATCTGATTTCACAAACCGGTTTCTCTTCAAGACATTCCCACCAGCATTATTTATAAAAACTGTCTTTAAATGCTGTTCCTATGAGCTGAGCTGCCAAACCTCTGCTTCTCTGAGCTTCCTCCTTCGTTACGCCCCATCCCATCAAAATATAAGTGAAATGCTATGATGCAAAGCTGAGGAGACCCTCATCCGCCTGTCCTTACTTTGGCGATGCCTGAGATGATGATGGTGCTCTTTTTCACGGGGGACTTGAGCTTCTGCTTGGCCGAATGGTGGAGCTGTCTGATTGCTGCTTCGGCCACCGGATCCGTGCCGTTGAGCATCAGCAGTTCCGTGTCAGAGGAAGACAAGGCTTTGCTCACGGTGCCTCCCAACATCGACCCCTGCTCTGAAACTCGACGCTCGCTGAGCTTGGGCTTGTTGACCGCTGGTTTCTGGGCAGGATCTGAGGAGACAGAGAACAGTTTCATGAGCCTCTTTCGCCTCCTACCCCCCTAGTCTCTTCATCGCCTGGGTCCAGGCTGCACATATGATGACACAGAGAAGAAGCGGGGCCCGGCATGGCGCTAGCTTTCTCAAGTCGAGTCATATGTTGATTAAAAACAGAAAAATATAAACGCATCAATTACCTTTATCGCTGTGAGGCTGCAGATATTTAGCCCATTAGACATCTATGCAATAAACACCATAGTTTCCAGTGTTTTACCTGTGTTTAGTGGAAGAGGTCGTCCTGGTTTACTCTTCACTGCAGTAACGGTGGTGACCACGGTGCCACAGGGCATGACTGTACGGTCCATCTCTACCCTTTTATTGCATGCTGGAGTGGGAGGGTGCCAGGACCTCACCTCACTGGGCTCCAGGTAGGTAAACTTAAAGGATAAAATACAGGTTATTAGCTGTAAATAAGAAACAGACACCACATTAAAGTAGAATTAAAAGCTGATCAATGAGCTTACATCAGTAGTAAGTGATCCAATCACAAAGTCTTTGGTTGTGAGTGCATAGGTTTGCTGTCCTTTGGGCTGTTTCTTCACAAGATCAAAACGTACAGACACCTGACCCAGTAAGGAATCTGAGGAAGCAAATAAAAAAAGCAGAATATTAAATTTTTTTAATACCAGATCAATTCTTTAACCAATTAATTCTACAAAAATCCATAGTTTTTCTTACTCTCTGGAGGTTTTCCATCATTTATCACCTGAACTAAGAGCTCCTTTGATCGCCCGTTCAACTCACTAGTAAGAACAGAAACTGTCATTAATTCCTGAACATTTTTGCACCAGTTTCTGCGTATGAAAACGACACTTTGTGCAAAAAGCATTGATGCTAGCTGCGGCCAAACATACAAAATAAATGGCTGGTCCCAGGCAGGGTTTGCTGTGTTCTTCAAAACGGAAGTGTTAAACCTCTGTGGAGGGTCGTCTAACTGCAGCACACACAGAGGATTCATGCTGCCTGTAAACAAAGCAGAAAACATGTCAGCTTTAAAAGGACAACACAACAAGCCTCGTTCAAAATGCATAAGATATGCACCTGATACAGGAGAGCGGTGCTTTGTAACCCTTACAGACAACATCTCAAGTAAAACTATGAAAAAATTACAGCAGGTTTCGATTTGAATGCTGTGCAATGTCTCTGGACCAGATGTCAGATAGAGGGACTCATCACAGGAACTACCAAATACAAACCTCCACAAACACACTGCAGGCAAAAATCTGTTTACAGGAAACCAACAATGAATTATTTCAAATGCTAATGATTAGCTTTCCTCTCAGGGCCCAGGTGTGTTGTTTCCTCCTGAACACAGGAGTCGTATATCTGTGCTACTCCGGTGGGTGTGTGGCGAGTCATGTGGGTGTATTATTACTGCGAAATCATGCCAACATTGTTTAGTTTGGCTCGGTCGATTACAAAGAAGCATCTGCCCTCGCCTTGGGAGAAGATAAACCCAAAGCACATTAGCCAAGTTTAGCAAACACAGCTTCATTTCTTCATTTGTCAACTAAACTATTTAACATACAAAGAGCAGGTAAACACTGGGAAATCTGAGATCTGATGAGCGTTAATGAGGAGATAAATAATAATACCTAAAAACCATAACTAAGATTAGTGATGTCCTTTTCCTGATGGAAACAGCACACAGAAGATACAACCCGTTTCCGAGTCTAATGGTACTTACTGGGTTCTGTGCTACATCTACCTGTTCAACTGCTTGTTGGTCAGCCAGTAAGGAGGGAATCATTTGTTACCTTTAGCTATGGAGGCATTTAGACTTACTGGATTTCAAACTGGGCACCAGAATGAGGAATAAAGGGAATTTAAGTGGCAGTGTTGCTGGTGCCAGACACACTGATGGGAGCTTTTCAGAAACTGCTGCTCTGTTGGGATTTTAATGCACAACCATCTCTGGGGTTTGCAAATTAAAGTTTAAAAAATGAATTAAAAATAAAGCAGTATGGTTTACAGCAATATGAAATAATGCTTTCTGTAAAGCTGTTTGTATTTGATCAACAAGCAGGTATAGTGCTGGACTTTGAGGTGTGCACCTGGAGCGCACTCAAAGCGCGTTTGATGAACGTTTTGACACGTGAACCCGGTCAGATCAGCTTTTCATGAACAGAAACAGGAAAAGACGCCCTTTTTAAAATGGAATATTTAGAAATATTTGTTAAAAATCTGCCGCTAAGAGTTTTTTCACACACGTTCCTAATAATGATGAAAATGGGGAGGACACATGGTGAAAGGCAGCACACAGATTCTACTGGTTGCTGTGAGGGCCATCATGCATGTGGGAAACAACTCAAACCATGTCCAAAAATGTTGCTCCTGCACTTGTATATAGTTTTTCCCCCCTGGTTTTTGCATTTGCATTCTATAATGCAAATGCTATGTTGTTTGCTTGTTTGCATAAACTGGGAAGAGCAAAAATGAGGAGACATATCTGATATTTGCGCAGATATGCTGTGGTGAGAAGAGAAGTCATAAAGTTAGGATTTGAATCAATGTTTGTTCAACTTTAGAAAGTGATACATGATGCTTTTAAATCCTTCCTTTTAACATGTATATCAATCATTTATTGTCTGTATAAAAAAAATCTTAAAAAATAGAGAAAATAAAACAGACTGAAAAATATAATCACAAAGAATATAAAGATATATGCAGCATCAGGAGGAAATAAAATTACATTTTCTGCATTCCTAAACACTTAGAAGTGCTAAAAAAAAAACATGTTTAAGGGCTAAAAAGTGCATTTTGCATGATATGTCCCCTTTAAAATAAGAAAACATGAATTTCGGTTAGTATTGCTCCGTTTTAGTTGGTTTAAAATTCACTAACCTGCAGCGTGGTCCTCCTCGCTGAAGGTGACCCGGATGTTTTTCACAAGCAGCTTCCAGTCGTGGGCACGAGGAGGCTTGGGGGGTGACAGCACTTTATTGTGCATGTCCTGTTAGAGGATAGAGGAACCGTAGCACAGAATTTAAAAATGGAGCAATGCCAATCTCCTAAGTGTAATATTAGTAAAGTAATTAACTTTCAGATACAGAAATAACAGAATTCTGTAAATAATAAAATAACAGAAAGAACAAAGTAAAAATAAAACTCTTGTTTTTGTGTAACATTGAATGTGTATTCGTGTAAAAAAGGTTTTATAGTGGTTTGAAAAAGCTTTAAAAACTCATGTTGACAGAACTTCCTCTCCTCACTGCTTTGCATTGGACCTGTTGATCCCTAAAGTTTGGCATTTAGTTCTAATGCAAAAGCTCTTCCAGCTCATTTGCATTACAAATCAGTACGTTTGACCCCGACGGGCTTGATTTGAAATCTTAGATTGGTATATCTCATCTTTCAATGTACAGAACTTTTCCTAGCAAATGCTGATTGGATGTGCTGTTCCTGCTTGTTTTTAAACTCTAATCATGAAGGTTTTATGACGTAAAACAGTCCATAATTAATACATTTATAACTGAATGGAAAACAAACTAGTACAATTCCATGTTTTTTTTTTAACAAACTGATAATTTTGCCGCCTTTCTTATCGAATGTGAGCACATTAAAATGATAATCATTCAGATTAAAGTGAAAGAGTCCCTGCAAATTTACAGAGCTCACCAGGAGAAACCTAACGTGACGGATCAGAAAAGCTGCGTAGTCAGGTCGCAGCACGTTGCAGACGATGAGAGGGAATGACAGTTTCGCATCAAACACGAGTCTTCCACTAACCTTGACCTCTGAGACCGTAGCAGGCCTGGAGCTCAGCAGCAAGGAGGGACGAGTCGCATATAACACCTGTCCCAATTGTTCCTTAATGGCTGCTGCGGTGCAAGCGATGGGGACGTCCTGATAAAGACATCAGAACAATTATACTGATGCTGAAATAAATCCTTACAAGCCAAAAAGCTCCCATGATTTAAGCAGAAGCTATGTTGTACTAAACACGGACAACATTACACTTTTTAACATTACCTGAACATAGGTGGGTGTCACCTGGAAGTCCTCTGTGTCCAGATGAGAAACTCCCCAGCTCACCTGAATTTCATCTTTAGCTTCCTGCAGATGCAGATGAAGCTGAAACAAACGTGACAATGTGTTTGATGAGGCCTTACACAGCTCTTCCTAGACATCCCAGATTAAATGCATCTCAATCTGTGGATTTGAAGCTGCTATAACTGGTGCACACATTCATTTAGACATTTAAATTGAGAGGAGTCAGATGTAAAATAAGGTATGACAAGTTATTACTGACTGATTTTTAGTGACTGGATTGTACAACAGCATTTCTTATAGTTTTTATGATAGTTTATGTCTAGAAAAAGAAAGTTTAGAAAAACAAAAAGGGGGGGATTCTTGGCCGTCCTGCCTCAACATGTCTGGATTCCAGTGTAGGATTGAACAGGCGCTTATGTAATGCCACACAAAGGCCTCATCAGACAGGAACAGGACTGCTTAAGATGGATCCAGAACTACTGTCTGGATCTCTCATAAATAACGTATAATAATAATATCAGTATAAGTGTTGTTTTCACCTGCGGTGGGCTCAGATGGTTATTTGCCGTGTCTGACATGATCCCGGAGAGGCAGCGTCTTACAGAGACAAAGCAGGCCCCAGAGGAGCTTTACAGGACAATGAAAAGGTCCAGCTCCCTTTGGGTTGTTTACTAAACAAAACTTCTATAAACATGAATAAAACGCTCAGTGTGATTAATAATAGTTATAAAGTCAGTCTCATAGTCTGTTGAGGAAACTATTCCTAACATATTCCATAGCCACACTCCAGCCTCCTCACCGGATCAGTGAAACAGGAAGTTCACAGAGTACAAATTACTCCAGATAAATACTTCAGGAGTATTTTAATAGGTTTTAGATTTATAAAAAAAAAGTATAAACATATGCAATCAACGTTTTCTTTCTCCAACCATCTTTTTTTAAATCAATTAAATAGTCTGATAGTTTGTTTAAATTAAGATCTCTGATGAACTCTTTATCACAGTTCCAGCTAAAAAACACTTTGCTGTTGTTCTTTGACCTTCTTGTAATAAAGAAATGTGTCCCGTTCTGCTGTGAAGTATAAAAGAAACATCTTATGAAAGGGAACCACAGATCACACCACAAAGCACTGCCTGGTTTCAAAGAATTTACGTTAGTTGGGATCTAGCTCTGGGATTCCTGCAAAGGTGTGACGTCACAAATCTCATCAAAGTATCAAACTATCAGGCAAACTAAGGACCGACTTGATGGAAACAGAGTGGAATTAATATTTCTAGATAAGCCATTAAAACCAATTTCAGGAAATATTTTCACTATTTTGCAGTTTTTATTTATTACTTAATGACTGGTTCCAATGCTGTCCAATGGCGTAGGACAGTTATGTAATTTGTGCAGCTATTGCATATATATATATATATATATACACACACATATATATATATATACACATATATATATATACACACA